>CM068953.1:31415005-31429050 GCA_035128595.1 Eptatretus atami | reverse complement strand
GGCAAAGGAGATAACCATGCTTCATTGATTTGGTCGTTGGAGGATATCCAGAACTGCAGGAATCCACCAAGAGTGCTTCAGTTCCTCAATACCGACAAGGGCTTGTTGTAGCAACTCTGAATTACAGCTTAAATTCAGGAGAATGGTAACATCCAGCCAAGGTTGGATGTTGGCAAGCTAAAGGATGAGAGGTAGCTGAGTGTTTTGCAAACAGGCTGATGGGATTTGGGGATCTGAGTGCTTTGGGGAATCCTGAAGAGTTATGGAGTGCTTAAGACCACCATCCTTGATGTTGTCGGTGGATGTCTTGGAACTCACTGTCGGGCAAGAATAATTTTTCTCTTAAGAACACTGGGATACCATTGACCAAGTCACAGTTCAGCTTAATGGCAGAGCTGAACTGTTCAGGGAGTTGAGGTGTATAACTATACGTTCACTGAGGGCTGACAAGGAGGCCTATGTATGAGGAATCTTGAGGGGTAGAGCTCACTGTGGTCAAGTGATTCTCATCATGCTTACTGGGGTATTGTTGCATTGCTTCTTCCAGTCCTTCCCTCGGTGTACTGCAGTTAGAGCAGACGGTGGTGGGTCTGACAGAGGAGTCCGAAGTGAATTGAGCGGCTAGGCCAGTTACTTTGAGCGCTGTACAGGCTGACCCACAGCTGTTGAGTTTGATTCAGGGGTGTAACTATCCCTTATCTTTTGGTAACTGCTTAAGCAGCACCAACGCTCTGCACAGAGTATGGTCCCAATCTCCTCTCTTGGTGTTGGTTTAATGGTTAGGAGGGTGGGCTTGCGATCTCGGTGCTGAGTTCAATCCCACTCAGCATTGAATTGATACCAGTGAGTTAACTCAGCTGTCATCCTTCTGAGGTCGGCAAAATGAGTACCAGCTTGCTGGGATGTTCTGGTGTGTGCCACGGTTTAGAATAGGTATACCGTATCCCTGCATGTCATAAGAGACGACGAAAGGTTGATGTCAGGAAGGGCATCTGGCCATAAAATCATGTGCCTCAACAGGGAACCATGGTGAAGATTGTATGGGAATCTGAAAGGCGAAACCAGCTCCTAGCAGGGAAATGGTCCTTAAATGTTTGTGTTTTGTGTGGTGTCACATATCCCTATTGCTGACCTCCAATAACTGTATTCACCTTCATTTGTGGAAACACAGGCTGCGGTTGACCAGTTTAAATGGGGGCAAAGCTCATGGGTTCTGTGTATCATGCTAAACTTCTCAGGTTGGTGGAAATGCTGTACTCATGTCATTTGCATGCAGTTCGGTGCTCTTGCTAGAACACAGGCATCATCAATCTGACTGGAAGAGGGGGGGGAGGGGGGTTGTTGTTTGTCCCTTCTGGAAAGAGAGGTGATCACCAGACATGCAACAAATACCGAGGGGTGACGCTGCTCTCAATGCCGGAAAGGTCTTTCCTCGAATAATTATTGATGGGGTTTCACCACCATCTGCTTGAGCACCAGTGCCCAGAGCCGTCAGGCTTTACACCAATGAGGTCAACGATTGACCATGTCCTGCTCTTCAGGTCCTCACCAAACACAGACGAGAGTTCAACAGGGGCTACTTGCAGCTTATGTTGATCTGTGCAAAGTGTTCGATTCAGTGAATTGGGATGCTCTCTGGAAGATTCTTTGTTTTTGTGGGGTGCCACCAAAACTGTGCAAAGTGTTCGATCAGTGAATTGGATGCCTTCTGGGAGATTCTTTGTTTTTGTGGGTGCCACCAAAACTGATCGATCTGATGTCTGAACTATACTCTGGTACTGAGAGTGCTGTGAAAGTGGTGATACATCTCTGACATTTCCAGTTATTACTGGAGTTCATCTGTACTGGCCCCCACACTTTTCACCACTTGTATGGACTGGATTCTGGTGAGGATGTCGGATAGATAAAGCTGTGGTGCATCATTTGGGAATGTCAAGATCTCTGACCTTGATTTCGCAGACGATGCAGTCTCTTGCGGAGACTCTGGATATCCTTTTGGGGGCCCTCAAGGTCTGAGTCGAAGGAGTCAAAGTCAAAGACCTCAAAGTCAAAGGAGTCAGAGCAGGGATTACAGGTTTACTGGGTCAAGATAATGATCCAGGCTTTCAATGACATCTTGGGTGCTACTTTCTTGTCTGTTCCTGTGTATGGTGAGGATGTTGAGGTCACCGAGAGATTCACTCCTTGGCAGTGATATTCATGTCTCTGCTGGCTATGAGCCAGAGGTCGATAGACGTCTGGGTCGGGCCTGGGGAGTTATTGATTCACTGGATCATAAGTGTGGCGCTGTCTGTACCTGTGCAGGACAACGAAAGTCCGAGTCTTCAGGTCCTTGGTGCTTCCAGTCTTGCTCGACGGAAGTGAGACTTGGACTCTGACCAGGGATCTGAGATGGAGACTTAATTCCTTTGGTACCAGGTCTCTTTGGAGAATCCTTGGCTATCGCTGGTCAGACTTTGTGTCCAACGAGCGGTTACTGAGAGAGATCATATGAGGTTTGTTACCTGCATAGTCTGTGGGCATCAGCTGTGGCTGTGTGGATGTGTGGGTCGTTTTCCTGATGCTGATCCTGCTCACCATTTCTCTCGTGAGGGAGCCTCATGAGTGGAGGAGGTTAATGGGCCAACCACGTGCCTCGTGGTTGCAGCAGGTGATCAGCATCTCAAGGAATGAGGCTGGGCCAGGCATCTGCCTGGGGAAGGCCAGATGGAGGTCCCTGGAATACCGGCGGAAAGGTGAACGCACAACACGCTGCTCCGGTGCATGCTCAGATACCTGACCTGACCTTACTTGAAATTTGAAGAGGATTTCAATATCAGGTCACTGAATTCAATCACCAATTATGGTTGAGGTCAACATGGGCCAAAGATCAACAACTGAGGTGCAATTTCTAAACCCTCAATTTCATCCGATTGACTTGAAATTTGAACAGGATTTGCATTTCAGGTCAATGAAAGTTATAACAAAATTAAATTGATTTTATGTTGGTTCAATGACAAGAACAAGCCAATTCGATTTTGGTTTAGATCCAGCCTATCAATGGGATACAAAACATAAACTGTTCAGCCTGGCAGAGTTAAGCGCTCTTCCGAGTGCTGTTCTACTTCATTCTGTTTTGCCAAGTGTCACTCTGTGAGTGATTTCTCATTATATTTTCACTTATGGATGCTTTCTGACGGTTCTGTGATTTTTCCTGTTGTATCTGTTTAGATGTCCATCAGCACACAAAATTTCTGTGGTTCTCCATTCTCGGGTCGCTCACCTGCATTTTTTCATTTCTTTTCTTGCATTTTTTTCATTCATTTATTTTTTCATTTCTGGATGTTGTCCAACGATTCTGTGATTTTTGCTGGTGTATCGGCTTCGATGTCCATTGGCACGCAAAATGTCAGCTTTCTATATCAACCGGAAGGTACTGATCTTTGATATCAGTCAGTGAGTCAGTCAGTGAGTGGTTAAAAAGAGCTTTATATTTCATATATATTTTGTATATATTTATGTATATATATATATGTATATATATACTGTATATATATACTGTATATATATATATATATAGTATATATATATATATATATATATATATATATATATATACACACACACACACACACACTCGCGGGTGTGATTGCACATTGTGTAAGCATTCGAACCGTGCTTCCCATTGTCTCGGGTCACTCACCTGCATTTGAGTTTTCATTTATTTATATTTTCATTTACGGATGCTTCCTACGGTTCTGTGATTTTTTTTTTTCTTGTTGTGTGTGTGTGTGTGTGTGTGTGTGTGTGTGTGTGTGTGTGTGTGTGTGTGTGTGTACTGGTGTGTGTGCAGACCCTCGCCAGGACTTGTTATGCATGATGTTTGTGTGTTTTGTGTTGTGTATTTTGTGTGGTGTTTGTGTACTGGTGTGTTACAAATTAATAATGGACATAACTAGAATTGCCACTTTACAACTGCTTGCAGTGATGACCAGGTACCAAGATGTCCACTTTGATGCATACCCGCTTTGATCGGACACCTAACCCTGACTCATTACCTTGATTACTATTCAATTGAATTCAGAATGGGATTAAAACAAGCTCAAATGAGCTAAGATCCTCGTCCTCTTAATGACGACGTCAAAAAACGAATATGACGTCATTGTGATGTATCACGTTTGCGATAAATTATTTATCTGTGCTAATGCCCGGCTTGATTCCGCAAACAAAATTCAAACAGCTTGCCTAGTTTCGGAGATAATGGTATAGGCGATTTGCATTAGCGGCGATATTATGACGTCAACTTTTTTTCTAGGAAGAATTTCCAAAATCGGAGAAAAAAAAATACTTGGCCTACAGTTTTGAATGTGGAGAAACGAGACTTCGGAATTAAACACTTCGAGATATTTAGAAAATTTTACTCGCGCCATTTTTGATTTAGGTTTTATTTTTCAAATGGTAGGGTAGTCCTTCAAAAATAGGTGTCTATTTACCGTCATTTTTTTTTGTTTGTTTGTATGTAATGGACAGCTCTGGAGGCCAGAGGAGTCAACCTGATTTTGATGAAACTTGACAGGTAGGTTCATACCAGGATCTAGTTCTATGCTTTTGAGCACCGTTGCTATGGACACCACCGTTGCCTAGCAACGGGACTTTGAAATTTTAGAAAAATCCTAAAAAATTTATTTTTTCGAAAATCAAAAATGGGCTTCCAGGCTTTATGCGCACTATAATCAACCTCTTTGTCAAAAATTTTCAGCCCGATCCGTCAAAAACTATGACTAGTATGCAATTATGTCGCGACACCCATGTCGCCTACCGGCTTGTACTCATGTGTCAGTGTGTCTCTTCTATAACTCCAAACCATAAAACCTATCAGCCTGAAACTTGCGTGCTTGCTAATAAAACTCCAAGGAAGTGCACGACTGAAAATTGGTGTTTGGGTTAATTAAAATACCCTTTTTGAAGATAATTAACGGCCTTATTTAATTATATCCTTCACCAGGCGATCCTCGGCCACCTCACTTTCTGGGTCTTTAAAGTAAGGCATATCCTAGGTAACCTCGCTGGAGTCTGAAGCTGCCATGTTTTTTGGCCTGCTCAACCATGCCTTGATTGGAACAGGTCGCAATGATTTCTTAACGATAAAGTTTTTTTTCTTCCCACTTTCCTCACTCGCATTATCGAATGCCTGTTCATCAAAGCTATGAATCATTGTATACATCGCTTTTGTAAGTACTATCGTTTTCAAATTAGGAGCTTGGAGCGATTTCATGCATTATATGATACGATTTTCCATGATTTACCCTCATGGACTAATTAAAGTATATCATCGAAATATTATTTCGGTTTTGAGAATCGATATCGTACAGACTAAAAAAGTATCGAAATCTGTTGTGAAATCTATAATTTAAAGAAATAATGAGTCTTATAAACTAGGCTGATATACCTATTTACTTTAAGCAAGCATGGCTATGTTCCTTCCTTCTCCATATCTATCTATAATTCCAGCAATCTCTGTGTGTCTGTCTGTCTGCGACCGCCGTTTCTCGACGACCGCCGGTCCGATCTCATTGAAACTTGCCAGGAATATTGCCGGGCACCCGCGGATGTGCCTTTTCGAGGTTTGATATCGATCGGACGAGCGGTTCCCAAGTTACGGGCATTTTACTGCTTTTTCAGCGTTGAAAAGGTGTGTATATATGGCAGCTGAAGGTGTCGTTCCACCTTCTCACCTTATCATGCCAATTTTTTCCCAAATTATTAATAACCTGACGATCGGATTGAAACTTGCCAGGAATATGCCGGGGACCCGCGGATGTGCCTTTCGAGGTTTGATATCGATCGACGAGCGGTTCCCAAGTTACGGCCATGTATCTGTGAACCAATGACAGGAAACGGTGCTATGACTCACGAATGACGTCACAATTAATGTTTATTTAATTAAAAAAAATTTTTTGAAGGATTGACGTCACAATTCTTCTTCTTCGTTTGGTATGACGTCACAATCGACACTGGGACCTGGGTATGTGCCTTTCTCTGGGTATGTGCCATACCTGGGTATGTGCCAAACTCCCAAGGTTTGATTATCATTCAAATTATTAATTAATCACAAGGTTTGAATTTTCCGAGGAAACAGCTGTTTCCCAAAGGTTTGAAAGCTGTTTTTTCCCAAGGTTGGAATTAATCGTTGTGCTTGGTAGACATTTGTGAATACATTTACAGAGAGAGGACGGAGAGAGGAGGGGAGAGAGGGGGCGAGAGAGGGGGGTGAGGGGGGGCAAGAGAGAGGAGGGGGGAGAGAGGGGAGAAGAGAGGAGGGGGACAGAGGAGGGGGAGAGAGGGGGGGTGGCAAGAGAGGGAGGGAGAGAGGATGGGGCGAGAGAAGGGAGAGAGGAGGGTGAGAGAGAAGGGAGAGAGGAGGGGGAGAGAGAAGGCGAGAGAGGGGGTGAAAGGGGGGGCAAGAGAGGGAGAGAGAAGGGTGAGAGGGGGGGCAAGAGAGGGAGGAGAGAGGAGGGGGGACAGAAGAGGGGGGAGAGAGGAGGGGGGTGAGAGGGGGGCAAGAGAGGGAGGGAGAGAGGAGGGGAGAGGGGGCAAGAGAGGGGGGCGAGAGAGGAGGGGAAAGAGGAGGGGGAGGAGGGGGACAGAGGAGGGGAGAGGGGGGCAAGAGAGGGGCGAGAGAGGAGGGGGACGAGAGAGAGGGGGGCGGAGGAGGGGGGCGAGAGAGAGGGGGCGTCACAATTCTTCTTCTTCGTTTGTTATGACGTCACAATTGATGCTGGGGACCTGATACCGCAGGCACGAAGCTGCACATACTGGCATGCACCTACGGGCCCGCACTAGTATACATAATAAAACGTGAAATTTCCAAAGCATTAAACTTATCTTTTTCTACTGTTTGGAGAATTATATTGAGTAAACAAAAAATTTCGGGACATGCCAAAATTAACCAGCTACATTGCGCTCTATTATTTAATGCGTTCACTGCTAGACCTTGCGTTGAGTCCCCCAGAGGGACTGCCTATCCATAGCGTGTGCCAGATCTGTGTCTATATTTTCGGAGGTTTCACGAGGTGCTCTGCAGGAAATCACAGCAAAACTGGTAAAAAAAAACGGACGTTAAAAAAAAAACAAGTGATAATGTTTGCGCAGACCCTGAACCGATGTACCACGTGACACATGCACCGAGGAGCAGGCAAAATGGCGGATTGATAGATTCATTTTATTTCATTAAATGCTGTGTGCATGGTGAAGGGTGGCTTTAAAGTTAAAGGGATCCTTTATGGTATGCAGTGACTGCCTGGCCAACGGTTCCTTATCAACCATTGAAATAGAGAGCTTAAACCACTTGCTGAGTGCCTGTTGTCGACAGCGGTACTGCGCTGTGTGTCTATTCTGAGTGAATTGTTCACTCACTGCGGACGTTTTTCCCACGCCACGTCATTCAGAGCAAGTGGTTCGTGCACAGTCACCCTGAGCGAGTGGTTCGTGCACCGTCACCCTGAGCGAGTGGTTCGTGCTCCGTCCACCCTGATGAGCGAGTGGTTCGTGCCGTCACCCTGAGCGAGTGGTTCGTGCCTCCGTCACCCTGAGCGAGTGGTTCGTGCTCCGTCACCCTGAGCGGAGTGCTTCGTGCTCCTGTCACCCTGAGCTGGTTCGTGCTCGTCACCTGAGGCAGTGGTTCGTGCTCCGTCACCTGAGCGAGTGGTTCGTGCTCCGTCACCCTGAGCGAGTGGTTCGTGCTCCGTCACCCTGATGAGTGGTTCGTGCTCCGTCACCCTGAGCGAGTGGTTCGTGCTCCGTCACCTCAGCGAGTGGTTCGTGCTCCGTCACCCTGAGCGAGTGGTTCGTGCTCCGTCACCCTGAGCGAGTGGTTCGTGCTCCGTCACCCTGAGCGAGTGGTTCGTGCTCCGTCACCCTGAGCGAGTGGTTCGTGCTCCGTCACCCTGAGCGAGTGGTTCGTGCTCGTCACCTGAGCGAGTGGTTCGTGCTCCGTCACCCTGAGCGAGTGGTTCGTGCTCCGTCACCCTGAGCGAGTGGTTCGTGCTCTGTCACCCTGAGCGAGTGGTTCGTGCCCGTCACCCTGAGCGAGTGGTTCGTGCTCCGTCACCCTGAGCGAGTGGTTCGTGCTCCGTCACCTGAGCGAGTGGTTCGTGCTCCTCACCCTGAGCGAGTGGTTCGTGCTCCGTCACCCTGAGCGAGTGGTTCGTGCTCCGTCACCCTGAGCGAGTGGTTCGTGCACCGTCACGCTCAGCGAGTGGTTCGTGCTCCGTCACCCTGAGTGAGTGGTTCGTGCTCCGTCACCCTGAGGCAGTGGTTCGTGCTCCGTCACCCTGAGCGAGTGGTTCGTGCTCCGTCACCCTGAGGGAGTGGTTCGTGCTCCGTCACCCTGAGCGAGTGGTTCGTGCACCGTCACCCTGAGGGAGTGGTTCGTGCTCCGTCACCCTGAGCGAGTGGTTCGTGCTCCGTCACCCTGAGCGAATGGTTCGTGCTCCGTCACCCTGAGCGAGTGGTTCGTGCTCAGTCACCCTGAGCGAGTGGTCGTGCTCCGTCACCCTGAGCGAGTGGTTCGTGCTCCGTCACCCTGAGCGAGTGGTTCGTGCTCGTCACCCTGAGCGAGTGGTTCGTGCACCGTCACGCTCAGCGAGTGGTTCGTGCACCGTCACGCTCAGCGAGTGGTTCGTGCTCCGTCACCCTGAGCGAGTGGTTCGTGCTCCGTCACCCTGAGCGAGTGGTTCGTGCTCCGTCACCCCTGAGCGAGTGGTTCGTGCTCCGTCACCTGAGCGAGTGGTTCGTGCTCCGTCACCCTGAGCGAGGTTCGTGCTCACCCTAGCAGTGGTTCGTGCTCCGTCACCCTGAGCGAGTGGTTCGTGCTCCGTCACCCTGAGCGAGTGGTTCGTGCTCCGTCACCCTGAGCGAGTGGTTCGTGCTCCATCACCCTGAGCGAGTGGTTCGTGCACCGTCACGCTCAGCGAGTGGTTCGTGCTCTGTCACCCTGAGCGAGTGGTTCGTGCTCCGTCACCCTGAGCGAGTGGTTCGTGCTCCGTCACCCTGAGCGAGTGGTTCGTGCACCTTCAACCTGAACGAGTGGTTCGTGCACCGTCACCCTGAGCGAGTGGTTCGTGCACAGTCACCCTGAGCGAGTGGTTCGTGCACAGTCACCCTGAGCGAGTGGTTCGTGCACCGTCACCCTGAGCGAGTGGTCCGTGCACCGTCACCCTGAGCGAGTGGTCGTGCACCGTCACCTGAGCGAGTGGTTCGTGCACCGTCACCCTGACGAGTGTTCGTGCACCGTCACCTGAGCGAGTGGTTCGTGCACCGTCACCCTGAGCGAGTGGTTCTGCACCGTCACCCTGAGCGAGTGGTTCGTGCACCGTCACCCTGAGCGAGTGGTTCGTGCACCGTCACCCTGAGCGAGTGGTTCGTGTACCGTCACCCTGAGCGAGTGGTTCTTGCACCGTCACCCTGAGCGAGTGGTTCTTGCTCCGTCACCCTAAGCGAGTGGTTTCGTGCACAGTCACCCTGAGCGAGTGGTTCCTGCACCTTCACCCTGTGCGAGTGGTTCGTGCACCGTCACCCTGAGTGCGTGGTTCGTGCACCGTCACCCTGAGTGAGTGGTTCGTGCACCGTCACTCTGAGCGAGTGGTTCGTGCACCGTCACCCTGAGCGAGTGGTTCGTGCACCGTGCACCGTCACCCTGAGCGAGTGGTTCGTGCACCGTGCACCGTCCCTGAGCGAGTGGTTCCTGCACCGTCCACCTTTAGCGAGTGGTTCGTGCTCCGTCACCCTGAGCGAGTGGTTCGTGCTCCCGTCACCTGAGCGAGTGGTTCGTGCTCCGTCACCCTGAGCGAGTGGTTCATGCTCCGTCACCCTGAGTGAGAGGTTCGTGCTCCGTCACCCTGAGCGAGTGGTTCGTGCTCAGTCACCCTGAGCGAATGGTTCGTGCTCCGTCACCCTGAGCGAGTGGTTCGTGCTCCGTCATTCTGAATGAGTTGTGAAATAACACACAATTTCAAGCATTTTGCTGTATTGACGTGTTTTCTGAATTACCGGGCCAAATTTTTTTTCTACCCATCACATGCAGCTACTTATAAAGAATAAACCATCCATCCATACTCTGTGCAGAGCGCTGGTGCTGCCTAAGCAGTCTCCTTAGCTGTTGGGCACAATCCTGGATGGGTCACCACTCTGACGCAGGATACCAGCAAGCTCGTAATTATTTTGCCGACCTCGGAAGGATGACAGGCTGTCAACCCCACCTGATATTAATTTAACAGCCAAGCAGGATTTGAACTCAGGACCATAGGATCCCAAGCCCACCACTCTCACCACTAAGCCAACACCAGGCATATAAACAATAATGTTTGTGAACATATCCCTGAAACTTCTAAATAAATGCAACTAGCGATACCCGTGCACATGCACGGGATAGCAGTACAACATAGCTGGTAGCAGACGATTCTGCTCCGTCACCCTGAGCGAGTGGTTCGTTGCTCCGTCACCCTGAGCGAGTGGTTCGTGCACCGTCACGCTCAGCGAGTGGTTCGTGCACCGTCACGCTCAGCGAGTGGTTCGTGCTCCGTACCCTGAGCGAGTGGTTCGTGCTCCGTCACCCTGAGCGAGTGGTTCGTGCTCCGTCACCCTGAGCGAGTGGTTCGTGCTCCGTCACCTGAGCGAGTGGTTCGTGCTCCGTCACCCTGAGCGATGTGTTCGTGCTCCGTCACCCTAGCGAGTGGTTCGTGCTCCGTCACCCTGAGCGAGTGGTTCGTGCTCCGTCACCCTGAGCGAGTGGTTCGTGCTCCGTCACCCTGAGCGAGTGGTTCGTGCTCCATCACCCTGAGCGAGTGGTTCGTGCACCGTCACGCTCAGCGAGTGGTTCGTGCTCTGTCACCCTGAGCGAGTGGTTCGTGCTCCGTCACCCTGAGCGAGTGGTTCGTGCTCCGTCACCCTGAGCGAGTGGTTCGTGCACCTTCAACCTGAACGAGTGGTTCGTGCACCGTCACCCTGAGCGAGTGGTTCGTGCACAGTCACCCTGAGCGAGTGGTTCGTGCACAGTCACCCTGAGCGAGTGGTTCGTGCACCGTCACCCTGAGCGAGTGTCGTGCACCGTCACCCTGAGCGAGTGGTCGTGCACCGTCACCTGAGCAGTGGTTCGTGCACCGTCACCCTGACGAGTGTTCGTGCACCGTCACCTGAGCGAGTGGTTCGTGCACCGTCACCCTGAGCGAGTGGTTCTGCACCAGTCACCCTGAGCGAGTGGTTCGTGCACCGTCACACCTGAGCGAGTGGTTCGTGCACCGTCACCCTGAGCGAGTGGTTCGTGTACCGTCACCCTGAGCGAGTGGTTCTTGCACCGTCACCCTGAGCGAGTGGTTCTTGCTCCGTCACCCTAAGCGAGTGGTTTCGTGCACAGTCACCCTGAGCGAGTGGTTCCTGCACCTTCACCCTGTGCGAGTGGTTCGTGCACCGTCACCCTGAGTGCGTGGTTCGTGCACCGTCACCCTGAGTGAGTGGTTCGTGCACCGTCACTCTGAGGCGAGTGGTTCGTGCCACCGTCACCCTGAGCGAGTGGTTCGTGCACCGTGCACCGTTCACCCCTGAGCGAGTGGTTCGTGCACCGTGCACCGTCCCTGAGCGAGTGGTTCCTGCACCGTCCACCTTAGCGAGTGGTTCGTGCTCCGTCACCCTGAGCGAGTGGTTCGTGCTCCCGTCAGAGTGGCTCGTGCTCCGTCACCCTGAGCGAGTGGCTCGTGCTCCCTCACCCTGAGCGAGTGGCTCGTGCTCCGTCACCCTGAGCGAGTGGTTCGTGCTCCGTCACCCTGATCGAGTGGCTCGTGCTCCGTCATTCAGAGTGAGTTGTGAAATAACACCCGATTTCCGAGCCGTTTGCGTATTAAGAGTGAATTTATATAAGATAGGCCCAAAATGGTGACATTTGAACATTGATGTCTTCAGATATTTTTCAAATTTTTATCCTAGGTTGTGTGTGGTCTAAAACTCAGAACGCCAAATTTTTATGAGTGATTGACCCATTCCCCAGCCGTTCGGCACACCCAAAGTTTGGAGATTTTGACACCCTTGAAATTTTTTTCCATTTTTCAAAGTGAAATTATTTGAAGAAAACCATCAAGTTGCCACAGGAATTCCTTTACAAACTTATTGTATGGTTTGGGTACTAAAATATTTTGAACAAAAATCTTTGGGATCTGGATGGCTATGGATAGTGGTGCCACCTATAATCCCTTTCGCAAACATTCACTTCAGACTTTCTCTGGCCATATTTTTAATAACCATCAAGGTCCCATGGATTTTATTAGTGCATAAGATAGTACAAGTACTGTACTATCCTAGGAAAGTAAAACATTCATGGGACCTTGGTGGTTATGGCAGTGAAGGGGGTTTCAATTCAACTTCGGGCTATACGAAGCCATTTTTGGAGCCACGCCCACTCCCATAACCTTCCTGATATTTTGAAACTAGTATTATCAAATGAAAATTTCATATCTATACTAACAAAACCAATATTAAAATCCATGGGACCTTATAAAAACAAAGAATAAAACAGGTCCAAAGTTGCCTTGTTTGACAGATAATGTACATATCGATGTACATGTAATGTACATGTATATGTACACGACATGTACATGGTCTGCCTCTGTCACCAATTTCCATCACTTGCTACAGAAGTCCACTACATTCCATTGCTGATTCAAGAGTAAAGTACTTTCACTAAATGTCTTATCTGTTTTTGGGCCATCCATCCTAAAAATATGTTTGTTTCCTTTAACCCCATGCTGTTTTGAATGTGGCCGAGATAGGTAGAAAAATGTTTTCTCGATGTGAATCTTTTATTTTTCTGAAAAGTTTGAAGAAAACCCATGAAATATTTAGATACAATTTATGTAACTCTTGGGTAGGATGGTTTATAAGAAACACAGTATTTTTAGGATGGTCCATGGGAATCTGTCCACATTTTTTCTATGCTAAACGTTTGATGTACGCCTTGGCATCTTCATAATCTTTCTTTTGGAAGATCAGCTGGCATCGATTGTTGATAATCGTTGGTGGATGCATCTTGCACAGAACTGTTGAAATTGGGTGTTCTTTGATCTCTGGTGTACTGGGCCAAATGAATAATTCCTTTCCACACAAATGAAGGAATGAAACCTTGAGACACCTCTCATTCTCCAGAATGCAATGTCGCATGATGCTATACTGGTCAGCGAGTGAGCTCTTCGTGGAGAGAAATGGGCACACATCGGATGATTTCCATTGTAGAAAATGCACGATCTTAAAGCCATGGCTGAGTGGATGTCCCTCGAAACAAAAAGATGCATTTTACTGTCGAGCAAAGTAATGTGTTTGGAGAAGTAGGCCTAAACTTTTATTGGTGCATAAAAAGGATTTTTTTTCTATAAATTTTATTTAGCCTATGTTTTTCAGAATGGACTGAACATGACAGCCAGGCAAGCAATGTTCAATATACCCATTTTCTAGCTGGCTTTCATGCAACAAACCAAATATAAATAAATCACTAAGCATGAACTAACTCAGCCATGGCACACCATATAGTATGACTACAATCATAATGGCCTTTATTATGATATGAATGCATTAAGTATGACCTACATTCTATCCCTGACACAATGGCAATTAGTATACTACAAATTCATAAGCCTAATGATACCCTCGCTCTCCGCGCGTACTGAATGCAATTATATGACTACATTCTATCCCTGACAAAATGGCAATTAGTATGACCGACATTCATAATTGCCTAATGAAGACTATGCTGATACAAAGGAAAGACAGTAAACACATGGTATCTTGGATTGAATTGATGCTGGATTTCAAAACTGCTAATCCCAAATAACCTTTGACCTATTTATAAGCAGACAAATGTGGGAAATTGTAACTTACCAGGTATGATATATTGTTGCGGGGCCGGGCATCGGCCGCGAGCACGACCGCGAGATGGAGCTGCAGAGTCTGCTCGACCGATCGCCCGGAATTTAGATCGTACTTCTTCGGAAAGGTACGGGTCCCTTTTTGGACCGAAGTTCGCC
>CM068953.1:31352062-31364867 GCA_035128595.1 Eptatretus atami | reverse complement strand
CTTCACCCCAGCTGCCGTTTGCCATTCTTTTTGTAGGTTACTTGATGTCGTCCTATGGTTGTTGAGTGACATTCAAATGAGTTGGCCCGCCTCCCATGGGCCTGTCCGATGGAGGACGGCCAGGGATTCGCGCGATGGGTCCGACCAATGAGAAGGCGAGTGGCCAGGAGAGTTCGCGAGATAGAGTGATCGGGGCGTTCTGTCTGGTGCGGAGAACGTCAAGGTCGTGTCGCCTGGTCGCCTTGTGAGCCTCGTCGCCTGGTCGTCTCGTCTGGCCTGCCGGCGTTCTGTCTGGTCCACCTTCGCGCCGGCTGGCGTCCATCATTGCATTGTGTTGCGGGTTCGAGTCCCGCCGAACTGGATCATTGAAAACCGCACGAGGCGGAGAGGTGCGAGACAGGTTCTGGACCAGACGAGGAATACTGGTCTGTATTCTAATTATATGCAGAGCCTGGTGTTGGCGCAGTGGTTAGTTCAGTGGCTTGGGACCCAAAAGGTCCTGAGTTCAAGCCCCGTTGGGCCACTGAAGTAATATGTATATATATATGTATATTGTATATATATATATGTATATATATATATATATATATATATATATATATATATATGTATATATATATATATATATATATATATATATATATATATATACCAAGTCGTATAACACCAGGGGGTTGACTCAGCCTGTCATCCTTCCAAGGTCGGCGAAATGAGTACCAGTGTACTGGGCCCGGTGTATGCCCCGGTTAGAATAGGTGTACCATATCCCTGTGTGTCGTAAGAGGCGACCAGGGTTGCGTCAGGAAGGGCATCCGGCGTAAAACCTGTGCCAAATCAGTATGCGGATCATAACGGATGATCCGCTGTGGCGACCCCTAACGGGAGCAGCCGAAAGAAGAAGAAGAGAAGACTCTCAAATCATATGCAAGAAAACGTTCGGCTAAACTGCATTAGCTGGATTCATGATGATGTCAGTTTACAGCAATATAGGTTATTTTGATGTCGAACTCGTGAATTATGGTGAAATGCAATCATTTAATTGGTCATTTATTTATTGGGCAAATTTTTTGCCACTAACCCCATATATCATGCCAAAAATCAATGTGAATAAAGATGTGTCCCAAAAGTGGCACAGACATAAAGGGAGCATTTATTTATCCAAAACAGCAAAAACCTGAATATGTCCAAAAGGTGCATTTTTCCCTGACTAATAAACACACTGTGACTTCCTACTTGGTTGATAGTGGCATTATTCCTTGTAGACAGGTTACAGGTAGCAATTTCTATGAAAGCATTTAATTACTTGTTGATTATATCACTACAAATGTTTCTATTATTATCTGAGTGTCATTGTTCTGTTTTTCAGGGCTCAATGCTAAAGCAGTAATTCTCCAGGCATTTGAGCATTTTCGCTTAAAGTCTTGCATCACCTTCAAGCCTTACGATGGAGAGGATGCCTTCCTGCATATTCAGAAATTGGATGGGTATGGTCTGGTTCAGTTCGACATTTCCACTTGGGGAATTCAAAGATGCTCAGGGAATTGGAATGCAATAGGCCAATAGGATTTCGGAGTTGCCTGTTCAACCTACCATCTATAGGAAAGCTTCCAATAAAAGTATTAACACAACTTCAAAATGAACACTCTTGGAAGGATCAAAAAAGTTAAAGTACAGGGTGACCTCCAAAAAAGTCAGCCCTGGGAAAAGTTGAATAACTTGAATATTATCCAATCAACCTTTAAAAAAATTGCAGATCAAATTGCTCACTCATAGTCAAGATGTCACAAAAAATTTCAGTTGTCTCCAAAGAAATTTGACAATTTTACAATGAAATTACTCAGGATGACTAGGTTTGATAATATGCTCCAAATGGACACCATTTTGCTCAATGCGGAGGGCCGCACGTTGAGCAAAGTTATCGATGACTTGTATGCACTTTTATCAGAATTCTCCTAAAGCTTTCTTTGCTGATGTTGAGCTCTTGACGGCGGTGCTGAAGAGATTTCTTGGGACTGTGGGCGACTGAGTCAGCAACAGCATCAATATTGTCAGGTGACCTTCATGATTTTGAATTTTGATCTGCCAGAGTGGCCTCCTCTGGTGAATTGATATTCAAGACTGTGCATTGCCATGCTGTCTAAATTTTTTTCACAAAACTTTGAATATGAGACTTGCTGGGTGCTTTCCTTGCTGCAAAATGTGCACAGAACAGGCGCCTTGGCTGTAACAACAAATTTGTCCAGAAATAGTTTTCGACAGAAAATGACTTTTCTTCAGGTGTTCAAGACATGACGTGTGAATGTCACGTTAAAAAAACTTGGCAGATACACTCTCCCTTAAATATACACTACATGGCCAAAAGTATGTGGACACCACTTCTAATGAGTGGATTCGGCTATTTCAGCCACACCTATTGCTGACAGGTGTATAAAATCAAGCACCCAGCCATGCAATCTCCATAGACAAACATTGGCAGGAGAATGGGCCGTACTGAAGAGCTCAGTGACTTTCAACGTGACACCGTCATAGGATGCCACCTTTCCACCAAGTTCTATATATATATATATATATATATATATATATATATATATATATATATATATATATATATATATATATATATATTAGTCCATGGGCACAGGCCAGAAATTCCACTTGGCGGTACCATCTAAGGAAACCAATCCTAGTTATGATTTTTTAATTGGTGTATATATATAGATCATATTTTGATGTGATAACCATTGCAGACTGGCAGCTTATTGGTAGTTATCATCTCTGGAATGTACCCACCCTCCGCATAATGAAAGGGAAAAGGCAAACTCAGAAACATTCCCTAATGATGCAATTGCTGTTTCCACATGGGGCTAGAATGAACTGCAAACCACAAATACATGTCTGACATGCTTTATTTATACCATCCGAATAATCCTTTCTGTCATTCCTGAAGGCAGAATTTGTTTTATGGCAGAAAAGGGGGAACAATAGGCTATCAAAATGTTGCTGATTAGTGATTTTCAGTACATTTTATTTTTATATATTGTCATACAAGTTCCCTGGGTAGTGCTACTGAACGCAGTAGCCTACAACATGCACATGTTGTATGAGGAAAACATTTATGAAATTTTACAAGTTTTTACCACAGTTAAAGGAATTGCCCTTCCCCTACCCTAGTTCCAACAAGCGTCCAAAATGTGAAATTTACGGATAACCAAATTTCACCACGCTACTGTGGCATGTTTATGTACTATGTTTTACTCATGCATATTTGTAGCCATGAATGTCCTTGTGATTGTGCCAAAACATTCACACCAGGATCAGTAGTCTAGTCTTCATCACTGTTATCAGCATCAGAGTCCTCGAGGTCTACAACCTCTTCCTCGACATCAGCGGGCTGGTTGCTGCAGGTTCGCAACTTGTACATGTCAGTGCACTTCAGGCTATTGGCAAGGCACGTGCAGTCTGGAGTTTGCACGACCGTCCACACTTGCAGGAAAGCAGTTGCAACACTGCATCCGGTGCTGGAGAACCCTGCATCCACTCGATGGCCAGCTTCCCGTCATCATCAGTGGTCCATCCACAACCCTTGGGACTTGGAACATAGGGTTGGCATTGCAGACAGGCCTCCAAATAGCAGCCTGGTAGTTTGCACGGAGGACGTGCATGAAGAGGCAGTCTTCACATGGTGGAAGCTGACTGGATTCTATCTCTCCCCGTCTGGCACAGAAGAGTTGATGTCGGAGTTCATTGACTTTCGTGGTGTTGGTAGACGGCACGTACATGTGGCAGGTGACCTCTTGCAGCTTCTGAAAGAGCTCGGTGGATACTTCCCATGAATGACCGAGCTGACTGAAGGCCTCTTGGTTGGTCTTATCCGACTTCATTTGCTTCAAGGCGCCCATCTTTTCCGGCCTGCAAAGGCACTGACTGTATCACAACCGGAGAACATGTGCAGTCCAACCAGGGCATCACAGACACTGTCTCCCATCGATTTAGCAAGCTTGTCAATGTCTAGGAACCGTGTGCCGGTTTGCGTACCACACTTCTGATACACCGGGGCATGGGATGTCCTTATTGAAGGCAAGACAACGCACGAGGACATTCTATCTTCGGCAGGGATCACCACAGCCTTGTACCCAGCCTCTGCTGCATGCAGAGCATGCAGAAGCATTCGGGTGTCTGCTTCTCCTGCGTGGACTTCAGCTCTGCCACTTCCTCCCAGTGGTCCTTGGATTTTTGTTTTTTTTTTTTTGATTTTCCCCAAACGTCAATATCTCAGAATGGTAAAATGGTAAAAATGCAAAATACATACACTAAGCTGCTCTTCTGGAACGGTTATCACATATTGAAATAATCATATAGTCCTACCAATAACTTAGTAGCCCTAAAGTTTGGTTTCCTCAGATGGTACCGATATTGCCTGGGCCCATGGACTATATATACATATACACATATATATATATATATATATATATATATATATATATATATACACAACTATATACCGTATATATATATATAGATATACACATATATACACACATATATACATACATATATATGTATATATGTGTATATATATGTGTATATGTATATATATACATATTATATATATAAATATATATATATATATATATATATATATATATAAAAATATATCTATCTATCCATAATTCCAGCAATGTGTGTGTGTGTGTGTTGCGTGCGTGCGTGCGTGCGTGCGTGAGTGCGTGCGTGCGCGCCTGTGACCGCTGTTTCTCGACAACCACTGGGTCCGATGTTTCTCGACAACCACTGGATCTAATTGAAACTTGCCAGGTATATTGCTGGGGACCTGCGTATGTGCCTTTTCAAAGTTTGATATTAATCAGACAAGCGCTTCCCAAGTTATGGCCATTTATTTACCAAACCAATGACAAGACACGTTGCTGCGTAGGCGTGCCGAAGGGGAAATAGTGCCATTTAGTTACCGTGGCGTAGGAGTGGCAATGGTCAATGGCAGCGAATGTCATGGCAAGCAAAGACAGTGAGGGTAAACTTGATTTTAATTTGGATTTTAATTAACTCTGTGTGTGTAAGTATCACAGCAGTTGTTACTTCAATGCAAGCGATAATTCGTGGAATGCATGTGAACATTCCGTACGGCACGCCCCACTTCCGGATAGTGATGACTTACTGTATTCTAATAATTTCTCGATTTCTTATGCACATTTATAGATAAACACAATGCCCCAATCCAGTCATCGTTTACGAGAGCGAAGGAACAGCCTGTGTGGTTGTTTGAAAGGTTTTTTTTTTTTTTGCACGTACGGCCACGCACGTACGGCCACGCACGTACGGCCACGCACGTACGGCCATGTACTAGTATGTATATATACGTGTGTGTATGTGTATATGTATATATTATTGTTGCGAATTCGTGCCCGCCGGCGTGCGAACGGCCACGTAACTCGAATCGCGGCACGTCGCCCACCGGACGGACAATTCTGTCGTGACCCTCTCGGACCAACGCCGGGAGCTAGTCACGGTGGGCCTTCGACCTCACCACAATCGTGCCAATCTGCCACCCGCGTAGGATAGGTTGTTCGCCAAACTCGACCTACCTAAGTACCCACGCGGATGGTAAAACCGGGGGATCGTACCTCGCCGCAGGTCGACTCCGGACACGAGCCGCTTGGGCGGCCCGTTCCATGCTATCGGGATAACCGAGCGGTGTTATCGTCGACCTGGACGGTTCAGATTAATTACCGGGATGTTGCACCCACTACGAACCCCTTACGCGATGCAGGATGGAGATTCAAATGGAGAAAAGACGAAGCGAAACGGGCACAGTTCAACAAGCAAGCATTTTATTACGCGACACACGAAAGCACGTATTTACAGCCATACACAAAAAGCAAAGGCAAGAAGAAAACATTGACACCGACCTAACGCGTACACACGGCAACACTTACACAGTTTTACTTCACAGACGGCGCCAACACACATTTACACAAAAGCAAAAGAAGGAAGCCACCCTCACAGACAAGGAAGCAGACAGGCCCGTAGGCCAAATGTGCGCGGGACCTAGAGGAGCGGCCAGGTCCGCGAGACCGGGGAGGTCTTACCCGCGTCCTCGTGACGCGTTGGCGGGCAAGCCGCAAAATGCCCGCGCCGCTGTGCCCCGACTCCGTGCCCTGGCGTGCTCGTTGGCACCACGTTTGGGGTGGGGAGGAACGGGGCCCCCTTTTGCACAACTCAGCGCGGGGGAAGGGGAAATTGTTGATGCCCTGGGGGAGGGGAGTGGGCTGGCTGGCTTGGGTCCGCGACGAGACGAGCGATCCCCCACACCGCAACCTCGTTGCCGACCGCCATCCTCCTTGCCTCGGACCCGAGCTTCCTTGCCCCGACCCGCCGCCTGCAGCTCACCGCGCGCAATCCACTCTTCCGGCTCAACTCTCAACGACGCTCTCCAACGCTCAACGCTCAACGCTCCAACTCACGCTTAGCTCCACCAGTTCCACACTCTCCTCCCAGTTCCACACTCTCCTCCCAGTTCCACTCTCTCCTGCCAGTTCCACTCTCTCCTAGTTCCACTCTTCCTATATTAGTTTTGTGATGTCCGAGTGCAGCGGAACATGGGAAGCAAGAGTGTCAGCAGTAACTCCGCTTTATTGCGCGTCCCGATGTACATTGCAGCCACCCCTAGCGGGCGAGTCATGATATACGAAAACCCATCACGTGATACAGCACACTCCTCCCTCGTAAAATGACAAGTCAAACGATAAAAAGACAATCATAACATGACCAACCGAAACCAATCACTATTCAAAATCCTCCAAGTACCGCGGCCGCTTCCTGACCCGCTTCGGGCGGCCAGCGCACGCCAGACGGCTCAGGCTCAGACGCCTCCCGGCTCGGTCGAGGTGAAACCCTCGCCGGACTTGCCCATCCGCAATAACAATCGCCTCCGGCCGACCAGCCTGCTCGACATCCACGGGCGTCGGCACGACGGCCCGGCGAGCCGCGGGCGTCGGCACGACCGGCCCTGCGATACAACGTCTGGCCACGGCGACATTACAGGTGGGGGTCCCACATCGCTTGGCACCGGGGGGGGCGACGCTGAACAGCGATTATGCATTTGGTCCACGTGCCGCTTCCACACTCCCCACTATCAGTCCGCACCATGCAATTCGCCGCCCCAGTACCACAGAGACCACAGCCGGCACCCATTTGGAACCGTGAAAATATCGCGCACCATTACTCGCTGTCCCACATCAAAACCGCACAGCAGCGTCGGGCGCGACACCGCCCCACTCGCCGACCCTCCAGGTCGCAGCAAATCTAGTCTGGACCGCAATGCCCGTCCATAGAGACGAATGGCAGGAGAATCACCCGTGACAGAATGAACCGCGTTCCTGTATTGGAGCAAAAAGACATCGACCACCGTCTGCACAGGTGCAACACCCCCCTGCGCAAAGCCCGCTTCAACATCTTAACAAACGACTCAGCCTTCCCATTCGTCGCAGGATGGTACGGTGCGGACCTTAGATGCGAATACCATTTTGACGCATAAACTCATCAAATACACCTGCAACGAACTGCGGACCGTTATCAGGACGCAGGATCTCAGGTAATCCTTTATTAGCAAAGATCGTCCGCAGCTTTTCTACTGTAATGTTTGCTGATGTATGCTGCATTACTATAACCTCCGGCCATTTAGAGAATGCATCGATCACAATCAAAAATATTTTGCCATTAACCGCCCGCAAAATCCACATGGACCCTCTGGCAAGCCCGATCTTGGGTAGGCCATAGCCCCGAGGCTCGACTCGGGTTATCAGCATCTGTTTGACACGTGGTGCAACGTTTAATCAACTGCTCAATGTCTTTGACCAACCCCGGCCACCACAACAGGCTACGAGCAAGACTCTTGGTCTTCACGATGCCAAGGTGACTGACATGCAGTTCCTCCAAACACCGCTGTCTGAACTTCGGCGGAATCACCGCCCTCATTCCCCACATAACGCACCGTTGGACCAACGACAGCTCCGATGCGCGCGACGCGAAAGGCTGAAATGCCAGTGTTGAAGGTAGATCGCTCCAATTCCCCGTATAAATCGGCTGGACGACACGGGCGAGCACTGGATCATGAGCCGATTCCACCGCGACCTGTTTGGCCATGTCGACCCGCTTTGGACCTGGCCAAGTGCAAACACATCGACCCGGTCGGCCGACTCAGACGCAGCTGGGCCCTCCGCGCACGGCAAGCGTGAGAGCCCGTCGCAGTTAGCATGCTTCTCGGTGCTCCGGAACTGAATATCGTAATCGTAACCAGTAAGAAACAGACACCACCGCTGTATTCGCGCGGCCGCTACCACCGGCACCCCGCGTTCGGGTTTCAGGATGAATTGCAGCGGTTTGTGATCCGTCTGCAAAGTGAAATGCCGCCCCAGCAGGTATTGATGAACCTCCGCACACCCCAGACGAGGCTGAGAGCCTCACGCTCGATCTGGGCATATTCCGCTCTGCTGCGGACAGGGTCCGGGATGCAAAACAAACAGGCCGCTCGGAACCATCGTCCACTCCTGTGGGAGAGCACTGCCCGATGCCATATGCCGAGCTGTCTCATGCAATAAGAGCGGACGCGCAGGCTCGTAGTGCACGAGGACCGTATCCTCTGTGAGCAGCCGCTTGACGCAGTCGAACGCCGCCTGGTGTGCAGGCCCCCAGGCCCAGCGCTCGTCCTTCCTGAGCAACCGCATTAACGGTGCAAGCTGTGAGCTGAGCCCGCGCACGAACCTTTGTAATACTGGGCCTACCAATGAAGGAGCGCAGCTGCGTCTTGTCCGAGGCGGGGGCATGCGCTGAATCGCCTCCACTTCCGAGGGCCTTTCACCAGCCCCTCGGCATGATGATGTGCCCGAGGTATTCCAAGCGCTGCTTGAAAGAACGCGCACTTGTCCCTGTTCAAGCGCAGGCCGCATGCCTCTAGCCTTGTTAGCACTGGGCAATGTTCGCAAGGTGCTCCCTGCCGTTTTCCCCGCAATGAGCACATCGTCCAGGTAGGTCTGAGCGGGCAGGCCAATGCAAACCTGATCCATGGCTTTCTGCCACAAGGCCGGGGCCGAAGCAATCCCGAAACAGAGTCGGGTGTATCGATAGAGCCCTTGACACGTGTTGATTGTCAAAAGCTCGCTACTCCGGGATCCATTGCCAGGTGAAAATACGCATCACGCAGATCAAGCTTCGTGAAGTATTGACTCCCCGCCAATCGTGCATATATTTCATCGATTGACGGCAGTGGATATTGCTCCACGCTGAGCCCGGGTTAACCGTGGATTTGAAGTCTCCGACAAATCGGACGTCTCCATTCGTTTCAGCACCGTGACGACCGGGGTGGCCCAGTCTGAGTACGACACCCGTTCGATCACTCCACAGGCCTCCAGCCTATCCAGTTCACCCTTGACTTTGTCCCGCAGGGCATACGGCACCGGTCGTGTGACAAAAACGAGGCACCACCCCTCCTTCAGGAAGAGCTTTGCCTCCACGCCCTTGAGTTTCCCAAGGTCGTCGCAAAACAAACCTTGATGTCTTTGAAGAACCTTTCTCCAACTGATCCTCCCATTGGCTCGGCACGGGTTGCACAAGGTGAACGCGGCCCAGTCTAGCCTGATGCGGGCCAGCCAGTCTCGGCCGAGGAGAGACGGTCCCATCCCCGCACGACGTACACCCGAAGCGTGGCGACCTGGCCTTGGTACGCACAGACACGTCTGCCATCCCGACTGGCTTATCTTCTCGCGGGTGTACGTGAACAGTGTGAGGTCGGACCTGATAAGCTTCAGGCCGTTGAGTCTACGCGCGGTCTGTTCGCCTATGATTGACACTGCTGCGCCCGTATCCACCTGGAACGTGATCGGCGATTTGTTCACTTCGATTCCACCGTCATCGGGCGCGCCGCCGCAGGGCCAATTGAAAACAGGCCCATCAACGGCCGCTCGTTCCACCCGGGTCGCCGAGGTCGCCTCGCCACATCACCATCCATGACCTTAACGGTGGCCGGCCCCACGGCACACACGCTTCAGATGACCACCTTGTGACAATGTAAACACACGGTGTCTTTATACGGCACACACGGCGCAGGTGTCGACTCCGCATCCCAAACACGTCCGCGGGGTCACCTCGCCGCTCGCGCGGCGCGCGGCGACGTTCGGCCCGCACCGAAGGTCGTGCGTGCGTCCCGGGGCGCTCGCGACCCCGCGTGGGTCTCCGGGCCATCCGGCACGCTATGGCCAGTGATGGCCCGAACATCTCCGCGAGTCTGCTCGACCGCCGTAGCCGTGCGACCGCCAGTCGAATGTAATGCTTCACCCTTCAGCCGTAGAATCGCCGAAACCATCTTCGCGGTCTTGCAAACCAGAATAAACGATCTCTGAGCGAGCTGGACGCTCCTCCCCGTGAACCTGCATGCCACGGAAGAATGCTTCACTCGCGCCACAAAATCAGCGACGCGCTCCCTGCACCTTTCGAGAGGCGATCGAACTGGTATCGACCAGCTGTAATGACTTCTCCGGCGCCATGTGTGCTTTCATCTTCTGCACAATGTCCCGAAACGACAGCCCGTCATCAGGAGCTTGTCTGGCGCCACCAAATCACTCAGCAGCCGATAATGCTCCGCCGACAGCGAGGCGAGCAAGATCGACTTCTGTTTGCTCTTCGTCGACCACATCATTCGCGTGGAAATAGCATCCCAATTGTTCCGAAAACAATCCGAAGTCGTCTCACGAAAAACGGGCACCCGTCCGTGTGCCGTGACTCGCCGATCAACCACTCTCGTCAGCCAACTGTGATGTCCGAGGTGCAGCGGACATGGGAAGCAAGAGTGTCAGCAGTAACTCCGCTTTATTGCGCGTCCCGATGTACATTGCAGCCACCCCTAGCGGCGAGTCATGATATACGAAAACCCCATCACGTGATACAGCACAAGTTTGTTGTCCGTCTAAACATTTCTTAAGTAAATCGACCCCATGAGTTCGAAAATGCAGTCCATTTTCACCTAGGAAGTTCAGAAGTGTACGGATTCGCATCTCACCATACCCTAATTTAATATATAATAACTAAATAAATAACTAACTATTTTTCGTGAATCATTATATACTAAAAAAAAGAATATGTTTGTAGAAAAAAAAATAGAATATGTTTCCCACTTCCTAGTTTCCACACTCTCCTAGTTCCACACTGTCCTCCCGGGTCGCCTGGCGCTCGTCTCTTTATAGCTCTCAGGAGGCGCCGACATGCAAATTCCCGGATCAGGACGCGATTGGAGGCGGGCCACACCGCCCCCCGGTCAGCCATTGGTCGGGCAGAAAATGGGCGTGAACCTCCCCTGATCCTAAAATTTGCATAGACGGACATGGACGGAATTCACCTACACGCGCCTGGAGCGGCGGCCAAGCCGCCTCGCGCTTGCCCATTGGACGGAGGAGAAGTGGGCGTGAAGCATTCCTGATCCGCGGATCGACGCGTTCGGCCTCCATGGCCGAACGGCTCCGGGACACGACGTTTGGTGTTGACTGGTGGTGTTTGGGAATGGCCGTAGAAGCGATGATGTGGGATGAAGTTGTGAAGGTAAAGGCGAAGGTGGTGGTGTTTGCAATGGTTGTAGAAGCGATGATGTGTAGCGTAGGTGGTGGAGGTGGTGGCGTCATTGTAGTGTGGTTGGCGCTGTGGGGGGGATGGCGTGGTTCTTGAGATGCTGTTTGTTTGAAATAAAAGATTGAAACAGAAAAATGGCTAACTCAAAGCGTCACAGCCCGGATGGATCACATAAATTCCCTCTTATACAACGGGTTTGGGCTAACTACACATGTACCTATGGAGATATCTCACCTGAGGGCCCTTATGGTGTAATGCGAATTTCCACAACCGTAACAATATATATATATATGTTATATGTATATATGTGTATATGTATATTGTGTATATGTATATATATATATATATATGTGTATATGTATATATATATGTGTGTATATATATATGTGTGTATATATGTATATATAATATATGTGTGTATATATGTAATATATATATATATATATATATATATATATATTGTGTGTGTATAGGTATATATATATATATATATATGTGTGTGTATATGTACATATATGTGTGTATATATTATGTATATATTATGTATATATTTGTGTATATATGTATATATGTATGTGTGTATATATGTATATGTGTATATATATATGTATAGTGTGTATATATAATGTATATATATATAATATATGTGTATATATGTATATATATATATATATAATATATATATATATGTATATATGTATATTATATATATATATATATATATATATATATATATATATATATATATTAGGGTGGTCCAAAAACAGCAAAAAAAATATAAAAATTCAGATGTTGTCTCCACAAGCCTTAATTATTCCACTATGATTCAATAACGCGCATAAAAAAATTTAAGTTGATTGGAGTGATTTAGAGGTCGCTCCATATGACGACTTTTAGTTTCATGAGTTGGTTAAATTAGGGTATGGTCAGGTACGATTACGGGTACTTCTGTATGTCCGAGGTGAAAATGGAGTGCATTTTCGAACTCTATGGGGTCGATTTACTCTCAGAAATGACTGCACCGACATTGAATTCACTACCATTTCGAAAATATGACCTAAAACAAGATTTATCATTACTGGAGATGAGTAACTATCCTACTCATTTCTATATTTTTCTAATCTATAATTAATTTGTCGTCCGTCTAAACATTTCTTTAGAGTAAATCTCTCTC
>CM068953.1:31280963-31297705 GCA_035128595.1 Eptatretus atami | reverse complement strand
ATGTTGATGAGTTCTCATTGGACGATGCGAATGCCATGGAGGATTATTGGCGCAGGCATGGACAGGCTGGGACTGGGGAGGAGGCCGAAATGGGAGAGATTGTGGGGTTTATAATCAAGCACTGGCAAACATTGGATGTTTTTGGGCCCTCAACAAAAGCAAGTGGATTGCTGTTTACACAAAGCAGGATGAGTGTGCTCCATAGTAGTGGTGAAAGCAGCAGTATATCTTCTTCAAGAGCATCGAGTACATATGGCAGCCTCTGCAAGGGCTGAAGAACTTTCTGATATGAGCAAATGGAACAAAGGCCCTGGTCGTTGGTTCTTTCTGCTTTGGGCTACTGTTTATTGCTGCTTGGGACTCCGGCCACAGCCACGGCTTCCCAGCTTCACAACATTGGGACTTAACCTATTCTGCCCTTTGTATTGTACGAATTTGGAAGCTTACTGCACTCAACATTCAGGTCCCTATAGAACAGTTATATCGGTAGTGTGTGATTCATAGTTGGGCCCCCTACCTGTGTCTAACGGAGTTACATGTGTGCGCTGCGGAGATTCGTTACAACAAAACCTCCTTCACTTCACGCCACCGAGCCATCGCCACGTGCGTTCGGCCACGTACGTGGGCGGAGATTTCCATCGCCTCAGCCGGAACTCCGCTCAGAAGGCAGGGGCGTTGCCCCTTGTCCAATCACGCCACAGAAATCGACCTTCCCACCGGCACCCCGGCCAATGGGATTGAGATTGCCACAGAAAGCACCTTTCCCACGACGCCCCGTCCAATGAGGTGGAGAGCGCCTCAGACGGCGATTTTGCTCACCCCGGAGGAAAAAGGAATATAAGAAACGCAGCTGTCTGTAGTTGGTGGTGGAAAAAAGTGTCGACGTGGTGTAGTTTCGTCGTGGTGGTAAAAAGGGTCGAGGTGGTGGAAGGTCGTCGTGTTGGGAAAAAGGGTCGTGGTCATCGTCGTGGTGGTCATCATCATTCTGTTGCGGTGTTCGAGTCCCACCCGATCTGGTTCATTCGTCGCCCTGATCTTCTCCTTGGCCTTGGTCGATTGTTGCGTGGCGGTTGGAGAGCGCTGGTACCTGGTGCTTGGAGCGGCATCGTGTTGTGCGGTTTGAGTCCGCCAACCGGATTGTCGAAGACCACACGAGGTGGACAGGTCCAAGCACCAGGCTCTGGTCTCCAGCTTACCTGGTTCTCCGAGTTGGGGCCTTCATAAAAGACCCGACGGGTCCATTTCTGTGTACTGTGTGTGGGCCCGTCTTTAAGTAAGCAACTGTATAAGTGTTTTGCTTGTACATTGACTGCATTCTTATAGTCGGATAAACTTCTGCTCTTCTCGGTTCCCTCCCTGCCTATTGTAAATAAATATCCCGTATAAGTTAATGTATCAGGCTCGTTTCTGTGTTCTTTCATTGGCTTGCATGGTTGCGTTGTTGGAAATTGGGAAATGGTAAATTTGTGCATTTGGACCGGACTGGTCTTGGTAACATTCGCTCGGGGTTACGCACGGTTCGAGCACATACGGCTCGTTCCGCATCGAGGCTGCCGAGGGATGTGAATTCCCCGGCTAGCTTTGCCGCGTGGATACTTCTGGTATATTGAAGTGGCAATCAAACCTATTTCCACGCGGCCGAATTATTTGGCATTCACGGTCCTGCAAGGGACCCGTGCCTTTCGGAGTTCTTCCGAGCGAGCACGATCTAAATCCGGTCGTGTTCGGTGGAGCCGACTCTACTGCTTCCACCTAGCGGTCGTGCTCGCCGCCGACGGCCGCACCACAACAGTATGACTTTAGCTCCTGCTTCCTGGGATATTTCAGGCACTTCGCAACTACCTCCATAACCCTGTTCCTCAGCTGGAAACCCTCTTGCAGCTGGCTAACCCTCGCAGCTAAGACCAGACGAAGCCATTGACACCCATCTTTCAATTCTCATACTTTGTCTGCTGGTGCAGAACTGTGCTGTTTCAGGAGTAGTCGTTAGTTTAAGGTTAACATTGAGTCTGTGTTTTGTGTTATCAATAAATTACACTGTTTTTAACTAATTAATTACCGTGCTGGAATCCTTCATTACTGCCTCTCACTGGTTTGCATTTTGAGTTTGCCTAATTTAACCATTGGGATGTTTAGTTACTCAATTCAGCCACTTGTGCCTTCACGTCCATATATACTGTTTTGGATCTGAGCTTGGTTCAAAGAGCTCTCCCTGTGCGTTGAGTGGAATTCACCCTAACATTGGCCAAACAGTGTGGTCATGTCCCTGCATTGATGTCAGACCTGCCAGATGTCTGAAGGGAATCCTAATGTACTCACTTTCAAGTACAGTATTACTTTATTTTTGCAAAAGTATTGTCCACGTAGCTTTAAAATACTTTTTTAAGTTATCACAGAAAGCTACCTACACCAGTAGTTTTCTTATTGCTTGATTTGGAAAAGCCATAATATTAAACGCCATACATTGACTCTTTTCAGACTTGTCACTCATGTTCCTGAATACAAGCCTCGGAAGAGAGGGTCACGTGGCAATACGAATCTCGCCGTTTCACCCAAAACGCGAAGAAAGGCAAATGTCTTGATTTTTTCAAAATGACTTGCCAGTCCTCAAGACCCAACTGCCATTTGGATGATTATGTATGAAAGAGGGATGATGCAGAAAAAAGACAGAAAATGTTGCGTTGGTTATTACAGGTGATGGATCGATAAAATTAATAAAAATGAACTTTTAAAATGTCTCAAATTATTTGATGTGACAATGAGGCGTGATATTGGGTTTCTGTGTATGGTGAAGGCAACGTAGGTTTATGATTCGTTTTTATGGGAGGAATTATTTATTATACGTAATCATTATGACTGCACAATTTTTGTTGAGGGGATGTCCTATTTCTTAAAACTTGAGTAGAGTAAAATGGAAATGAGTATTAATTAGTGCAGTAGACTTTAGGTGATGTTGAAACAGTGAAAGAGATCAAGAAATTTCTGGGTTTACTTCTGGAAAGTATGTGAACTGTTTCCGGTGTATTTTGGCGTACATAGAAGACACCTAGTAAATGTGTGAGTAGGTTACTTGAGGGAGGCGGCTTTTTGCTGAAAGTCTTTAGGCATAATACAATCGATACTTAATAAAAGGTGTGTTGTGTGTGCGTGTCTGTGGTCTGTGTGTTCGTGCAAGTAACTGTTGCCTGCTATTCTCCACATTGTGGTTAGGTTTCAGGGAGATGAACAGAGACCGACCATGTCCTCAGTGTGTGATAGTGTGTGTTGTGTGTGTGTGTGTTTGTGTGTGTGTGTGTGTGTGTGTTGTTTGTCATTGGTATCTTCGTATTGCGAGTTTCAGAATGTCAATGGGAGGTCCTCCAGGGGCAGGGCTCCAAAGTATCTACAGTTCATTTCATTAAGGGTCACATTTCATGGACCAGCTGTGGAAGTTTTCTGTTCTCAAAGTTTAGTGCGAGGTCGCTCTTCAGGATCTTCACTGGAGTCCTCCGCGACAGCTTCCAAATGTAGTTTGTTTGTAATTAATATCCAGGGATGAGTTTTTAATATCTCTGTGAGATTCTTCGTTCATCATTCCCGCTCGATCAAAACTATCACTGTTCACTTTTGTCATTTCTTTAGCTTCCAGGATCTTTTCCTTCATTCTTGAGATCTTGGATATCTGGTTATTTTCTTGATTTCTGCATCGTTTAGTCCAAAATCACTGCTATTAACAACTTCACTTAGCAATGCCTTCTCTTCTTTTTTACTGCACCTTTGTGGCAAGTATCTGTCGCAATGCTTTGTTTCTATTGTTCATGCTCGATGGGATCATTAGATTGCTTACATGGAGCGGACTTCCATGTTTTTCAAGTGATTTGCTTTTGGTGCATAGTTTCACCAATTTTCTGCAACTGGGATAAAGTTTTTTGTAGATGTGCGAGTGGTGTAACTTTACAAACTCTGTTGTGTTGTGTATGTACGGGCTGTTCTGACATGAGTTTTTTTTTAGTTCCCCGCCAACCAACGAACGTGTTTTATTTGTGTTCAGTCATTCAGCATACTATCACTGTCTTTGCTAAATGCCACCTCCACCCCTCACCTATGTCTTTTTTATTTTTCCTCCTTCTCTCCCCCCCCACCAATCTCTCTGTCTGTCCCCTCCTCGCCCCCCCTCCGATAAAATTTGCAGCACTCTCCTCCCAAACCTCTCTCTATCTTCTATCTCTCTCTTGCCCCCTTTTCCACAGTGTATTGGCAACGCTTCGTGAGGCTTCGCTCTCCCCACCTCCACCCCCTTCCTCGCTATTCTCCCCTTTCTAGGCTTCCCCCTCTTCACCCACTTCCTCGCCTCCTTTCCCCCCTCTCTCTACTCTCTCTTTTCTTTCTCCACTTCCTCCCCTTCACACCCCCGTCAGCGAAGCAAGGGGTTGTATTTGCTAGTCTGGGCTAATAAATGTCAATGTGTGTCAGTGTGTCTCCTCCATAACTCCAAAACCATGAACCCTCGCAGCCTGAAACTTTGCATACATACCAACAAGACTCAAAGGAAGTGCATGACTGAAAATTGGGTGTTTGGGTTTATCCCTTTTGTTTATCCATAAAACATCCCTTGTGAAGATAATTAATGACCTTATTTAATTTTGTCCTTTATCAAGCGCATCCTTGGACACCCTCAGACACCTCGCTCACACTCGATGGGGTTCCTAATTCACCATTTTGTTCGGTCGATTCAAGCATTAGTGGGGCAACTTAGCTAAATATAGCATAACAATTGTGCATTTTGTGAGGAAAGCACCAAATTTGGCACACTAGTAGCCTATCATATTATGAACAGATTTGGATATTGGGCCATATGAAATTCAGCCGCTGATGGCTGTGGCAGCCATTTTCCACTGCCATCAAAAATTTTGAGATGGCCCAATATCCAAATCTGTTCATAATATGTTAGGCTACTAGTGTGCCAAATTTGGTGCTTTCCTCACAAAATGCACAATTGTTATGCTAAGTTGCCCCACTACATGTCTCGATTTGAAAACACGATCTACTCTCACGGACTAATTAAACTATATTATCGAAATATTATGTCGGATTTGAGAATCGGACCTGGTGGACTAAATAAGTGTCGAAATGTGGAGTGAAATCGAAAATTTTTCACAAATTTGCAAATTTTATAACTTGGTGTATTTATTTAAGCAAAGCATGGAACTTAACTTTTTCTATTGTTCAGACGATTATACTGAGTGAAGAAAAGATTATGGAATGTGCAGAAATTTTAACTTCATTGAGTGAAACATAACCTGTTTTTGCAATCCATGATGGCACTGTCCACAGGGGTCCTTTTTTTATTTCGGTAATTACATACGCAGTTTGCTCTTTCCGTTTTGGGCCATTTACCCTACATTACAAAATATTAATATAAACATACTATTGTAGTTCCGCCAATAGATTAAGTCAGTCGTTTCGGCAAGTGAAGAAGAAACTTTTTTTTGCTGCTGCAAGTGGAGGCTTTTTATTTTTGCTTTGTGCGTGCTTTCATTACAAAATATTAATATAAATATACTAATAGTTGCTGCAATATATTAATAGTCGGTAGTTTCTGCAAGTGAAGAGGTACGTAGACCATACATGGACGTGGTAGAAATGGGAACAAATGACTCTCTGCGGGGTGTGAGCATGCCTGTTCTTGGTTACGGGTGTGTGGTGCGCGTGGGTTTCGCGGACACGCAATCTGAACTCAAACTCGGGCGCGTGACACTGTGGAGGAGGTTATGCGGCCGTCTCGTGAACCAGGTACTTCTGCAGTGCCGAAGCCGCAGGAGCGGTCGTGCAATGTGGGTGTGGGGAAGTTCATGCACATGTGCGAGTGAGGGAAAATGTTGGGAAATCCGTGCACTCCCTGCCATTCCCCTCTCCCTCACCCTGCTTGCCCGTACTCCCCTCCGCTGCCTCCCACTTCCCTCTCCTCACGCTGCCTTCCCATTTCCCTCTCCTCAGCTGCTTCCAATTCCCTCTCCTCATGGCCTGGCCTTCCCATTCCCTCTCCTCACGCTGCCTTCCTTCCTCTCCTCACGGCTGGCTCCGGCATTCCTCTCTCACGAGCTGCTTCCCTTCCTCTCCTCAACGCTGCCTTCCTTTCCTTCCCTCACGCTGCTTCCCTTTCGCCTCTCCTCACGCTGCCTTCCCTTTCCCTCTCCTCTCACGCTGCTTCCCTTCCCTCTCCTCACGCTGCCTTCCCTTTCCTCTCCTCACGCTTGCCTCCCATTCCTACTCCTCACGCGCTTCCCATTTCCCTCTCCTCCGCTGCCTTCGCCATTCCTCTCCTCAGCTGCTTCCATTCCCTTCCTCACGTGCTTCCTTCCCTCTCCTCACGCTGCCTTCCCATTCCCTCTCCTCCGCTGCCTTCCCATCCGCTCATCCTGGCTGCCTTCCCATTCCTCTCTCAACGCTGCTCCCATTCCCGTCTCACGCTGCTTCCCAGTCCTTCCTCCTCAGCTGCTTCCCATTCCCTCTCCTCAGCGCTTGGCCTTCATTCCCTCTCCTCACGCTGCCTCCAATTCCTCTCCTCATGCTGCCTTCCCATTCCCCTCTCCTCACGCTGCCTTCCATTCCCTCCTCACGCTGCCTCCCCATTCCCTCTCCTCAACGGCTGCCTTCCTTTCCTCTCCTCACGCTGGCTTCCCTTCCCTCTCTCACAGCTCCTTCCCTTCCCTCTCCTCACGCTGCCTTCCCTTTCCTCTCTCCCGTCCCCTCCACGGCTGCCTTCCTTCCCCTCTCCTCACGCTGCCTTCCCGTTTCCTCTCTCACGCTGCCTTCCTTTCCCTCTCCTCACGCTGCCTTCCTCTCCGCTGCTTCCCATTCCCTCTCCTCAGCTGTCTTCCCATTCCCTCTCCCTCACGCTGCCTCTCGCATTCCCTCTCCTCACGCTGCCTTCCCATTCCCTCTCCTCAGCTGCCTTCCCATTCCTCTCCTCGCGCTGCCTTCGCTCGCTCTCCTCCGCTGGCTCCCATTCGCTGCTCGCTCCTTCCAGTCCCCTCCTCACGCTGCTTCCCAGTCCCTCTCCTCAACGCTGCTTCCCATTCCCTCTCCTCACGCTGCCTTCCCATTCCCCTCTCTCATGCTGCCTTCCCATTCCCTCTCCTCACGCTGCCTTGCCATTCCCTTTCTCCTCACCTGCCTTCCCATTCCCTCTCCTCACGCTGCCTTCCCATTCCCTTCTCCTCACGCTGCCTCCCATTCCATCTCCTCACGCTGCCTTCCCATTCCCTCCCTCACGCTGCCTTCCATTCCCTTCCCTCACGCTGCCTTCCCATTCCCTTTACTCACGCTGCCTTCCCATTCCCTCTCCTCACGCTGTGCCTTCCCATTCCCTCCCCTCACGCTGCCTTCCCATTCCCTCCCTCACGCTGCCTTCCCATTCCCTCCCCTCATGCTGCTTTCTCATTCCATCTTTCTCCAACCCCCCCCCCCCTCCCCTCCACAGAGGTCGAGGAGAGGAAAGAGTGTCAAAGAATTTGCCAATTGGCCAAATTAAAGCTAATTTTGAAAAGAAAAAATTTGTTTCTTTTTTCCCTCTCAGTAGTCGGAACTGTTGCTCGGATCATTTCAGTTTTTATAAAGCAATGAATTGCCAGATCACGGCAGCATAGCCGAGAAGTACGCTTGCTCGTTCTAAGGCTTAAGCTGTCTCGCCTGGGTTCGCCTCAGCTATAAGCAATTCCCCTCAGCTATAAACTGTCATCCCCAGTGTTTCACAGCAGTTGATTCATCAATGTGTGTGCCGTCTCTTGGATATATTCAGCTGGGCATCACATTTGCTGGAATCCCCCTAATCCCTCCTCCTCCTCCTCCTCCTCACTCCTCCTCACCTCACTCCCCACTCCCCACTTCCCTTTCTCACCCATCTGCCTTCTCCCCCCCCCCCCCCGCTTTCTCCACCCCCCCGCCTTCTCACCCCCCCCCCCCCCCCCCGCCTTTCTCAACCCTCCTGTTCTCTCTCACCCCCCCCGCCTCTCTCACCCCTCTGCCTTTCTCACCCTTCTGCCTCTTCTCCCCCCCCACCCTCTCTCACCCCCCCCCCGCCTTTCTTCACCCCCCACCTTTCTCAACCCTCCTGTCTCTCTCTCTCACCCCCCCCACCTCTCTCCCCCCCACCTCTCTCACCCCCCCCCGCCTTTCTCACCCCCCCGCCTTTCTCAACCCTCCTGTCTCTCTCTCACCCCCCCCCCGCCTCTCTCACCCCTCTGCCTTCTCACCCTTCTGCCCCTCTCACCCCTCTGCCTGTCCCTCTCTGCCCACCCTATAGTTGAGTAAGCTTTAATGTTTGTAAGGATGTTCAGGATCTGCATGATAAGTATGTTGCAGAAAAAGCAGCTAATAATTATGTGGTGGTTTGTAAATAGTTTTACATTGAGATTTTATTAAGGGAATTAGGTATCAATAGAGGTACTTTTAGTCGTACGGGAAATAACACATCTGTTCCATGTCTGAAATCTCTCCAAGACATTATAGCTGAACATCAGGAAGTTTTGAGTAATCATTTTAACATTAAATGTAAGGAGGTAAATTTATGAATTCCTAGATTTTTCTGGATCCCTAAGCTTCATAAAAACCCATACAAGTTTAGGTTTATAGTGGCAGCTAGGCAATGCACTTTCAAAGAATTATCAGTTATGGTTAATTCAGGTTTACGAGTGGTTAAGGAGCAATATTTTAGCAATGGGTCAGAATTTTAGTATGAACACTTTCTGGAGTATTTGTTCCACTTTCGAGTTCTTAGATAGGATTAGATTCCTCAATATTAAATCTGTTGATGTTTTTGATTTTTCTACTTTGTATACAAATTTGGATGTAGTACTGGTTAATGATGAACTGTTTAGTGTTATGGATAAAGTTTTTAACTCTTATCATATATATTTTTTAATGTACCAGATTTGATGTCATTCTTTTCTAAGAAAAAATATATGGTTTTCATTGTTTTGACCAACAAAAATTTTAAGCTGCCGTTAATTTTGTTTTGTTTAACACTTTTGTATATTTTGGTGGGAAAACATTTCAACAAATATAAGGCATTCCAATGGGAGAGAACTGGGAACTCTTAGCAGACATTTTCCTTATATATTGTGACTTTTCATTTGTGCATAAGTTGATGAAGGAGAAGAAGTTAGGCTTAGCTAAAATGTTATCTTCTACATGTCGTTATATTGATGATATGTGTGTGATTAATCATGTTTTTTGACATGCTGATTCATAGGTTTTATTCAGAAAGCCTTATGGCAGATAAGAGTAATGGTGATGAAAGTGTAGTGGCACATCTGGATGTGTTGGTTAAAGTTAGAAATCATTGTTTTAGTACAAATGTGTATCATAAAGTTGACTATTTTAGTTTTCATGTTGTCTTGTATACGTTTCCATCTCGTAATGTACCAGTAAAGATAGGCTGCAATGTGTTTTCATGTCAGCTGATTAGATTTGCTGGAATTTGTTCTGTTGAGGATGATTTTGTGGTTGGCACTAAGACAATGTATTATATTATGTTAGAGGGGGGTTATTGTGCTAATAGTTTGATTAGGTCATGTGAGTGTTTTTCGACATCATTGTAATCTCTGGTTTAAGTTTGGTTGGTTTTCGTGTAAACAGGTTCCCGTAGCAAATGGCCAAGTTAACTATATTGTTTTCTTTGGAAAATGACATTCTGGTATAGTTTTAAACAGGTGACTTGCCAAAGCACGTGAAGTAAGGTTTCTTTTTAAGGTTGGATGTAAAGTTGGTACAAATACTCTGTTATCAAAAGCAAAATCAAAGAAATGTTTAGTTATTGCATTCCTTTCATCAGGACCTCTCTCTCACAGGAAAGGAAGTCAAGTTGGAAATTTGGCATTTGGCACACTTTGAGCTTCGATCCAACACCAAAATGTTCCGCTATGCGTTCCAAGGGATGCTGGGTGGGACAGGAGCTGTAAAAGATGGTGGCATTGCCATTGACAACATTATCCTCACTGAGACATCATGCCCAATGGCTGTGTGGCACGTGCACAACTTCTCAAACCTATTATATTCTCTCTTGCCAAATGACAACGTGTTCAGTCCCTGTTTTATTGGACATGACGGATATGGTTTTGGCCTTGTACTGAAGCCTCGTAGTGGCAAAGCGAAGGGCTACACAAGCATCTTCTTTCAGTTGTGCAGTACAAAGGATGATGGAAAGCTGGTCTGGCCAGCAATTAATCGACAGGTACTGATCACTGTGCTTGATCAGACTGTGGATGTTCTACTGCGCAGGTCTTTTAGCCGCAGCTTTGTTACCGAGAAAGATGATTTCCACAGTGGTGAGTTTCAATATGTTGAGAGTAACTATGACAAAACACTTGTTGGCAGAGTGGAGACGATTCTGCATGATGTGCTTGACTCAATTTTATGATGGTAGTTGAAGGTTGACGTTTACTTTACATTATAAAGAAATTCAAAAGTACAGGAAAGTTGTAGTTTTAACTACTTCTCAAGGTATTCCCCTGTGACATGTCCACACTGTCTTGCTAGCATATTGATGCCAACTGCTCAGACATCCTTTGGGATGAGGATGCAGCCATTTCAAAATACATGCGATGACGTCTTCATCATTTGTGCAATTAATGGGGGATGACTTCCCAACCCATCTCCACTGGAGGTGTAGTTGTCATATTTGACATGTGGAGGCAAACATCATCATGCAGTGAAGTCAAGCCCTGAGACAGAACACCTGTTGGCTGCATATGCTTGGCTCACTTCATTGCATCGTCCAAAGAAGGCCATTCACATGAAATGTACAAACTACCTGGCCAATTTGTTTGCAGTGCAGAAGCTGCTGCACACACAGCAACTACACTCTAAAATAGAAAGCAGCATAACCTGGTGTCAAGGAATCTCCAACAGGACCCAGAACTTGCAAGAGCAATCCAGGCAGGAATTTGGAATTTTGCCAGAGTTCCAGAGATAATTATTCGCAAAGGATACAGTGGATCTTTAACATCCACAACAGTGTTTCTCAACCTTTTTTGTCCCACGCCCACTTTGATTTTCAAAAAATCGTACGCCCCACATGATTGGAGACACTACAGTATACTGTTACGAATTTGGAAGCTTACTGCACTCAGCATTCAGGTCCTTATAGAACAGTTATATCGGTAAGTGTGTGTTTATAGATAGAACCCGTCCTAGTCTAATGGGAATTACATGTGTGCGCTACGGATTATTTTATAGCTAGGATTTTTACATCAACAACGCCGACAACACTCTGCTCGCGGCATTGTCCGCGCTCTTCGCGCGCTCGCCAGCAAGCGCGTGCGTGGGCGGAGTCTAACATAGGCATGGCGTCCCTCTTTAGCCAATCGGCAAGGAGCGGGCGTCTCACCCGCCCCGTTTCCGACTCCACACGATCGCCATTACGCACATGGCCGAAGGCGAGGAGGTGGGCGGAGCCACAAACGCCTCCGCTCGGGACTTCGCCAGAGGGGTGGGAGTTGCCCCGCCTACCATGGGCCTGTCCAATGAGGAGGCGAGTGCGCGCGAAGAAGCCCTCCCTCCTGAGAAGAGATAGACGGGACGGCACGGTTAGCTGTTCGGCGGGTCTCGCGTCGTCGCTTCTGGTCCTCTGGTCTCGTCCTGTCGCTGCTTCTGGTCTTGCCGTGTCGCTGGCTCTGGTTTCGTCGCATGCCGGAGGAGCGTGCTGGAGCCCGACGCTGTCCCCGTACGGTGCTGCAGCGGCATCGAGTTGCGGGTTGGAGTCCGCCGACCCAGGACGTCGAAGACCGCACGAGCGGGGAGGTCCGAGAAAGCTCTGGTTCTCAGCTCATCTGTCCTCGAGCTGGGAACCTTCAATAAGACCTCGAGGTCCATCTCTTTTTGGGTATTTGTGTGTGCGTGTGTGTGTGTCTGTGGGCCCGTCTTTAAGTAGGAATTGTTAAGTGCTTTTGCTGTTCATGATTGTATTGCTTAGTCGGTTTAACTCTGCCTTACGTGCTTCCCCGTTCCCCCTATTGTAATAAATATCCCTGTTGAATGTTTCAGCTGTCTTTGTCCTTTCCTTCATTGGTTTAGCACGGTGCGTGTTGGGTGATTAAACGGCCGTTGCTGCTGTAGTTGTACATTTGGACCGACGGGACCTCGGTAACCATCCGCTCGGGTCAGACGGTAACGACTCGTCCCTTCGAGCCCGTTGAGAGTGTGAATTCCTCGCTAGCTTGCCACGTGGGCCTCTAGGTATTTTGAAGTTTGGCAAATACCCTGTGCCCACGCGTTTGATTTATTGACGATTCACGTCCTGTAAGGGACCGTACCTTCGGAGTTATCCGAGGATAACGATCTGAATCCGGGTGTTCGGTGGAGCCGACTCTACTGCTCCACCTAGCGGTCGTGCTCGCCACCGATACCGGCCCACAACAATACTTATATGTATTCAAAAGGCTTTATTAAAACTTTATTGCAAATTTATTCAATTGCTACTCACTTCAATGGGAGCCCTGCCTTGATGCTGGCTGCAGATTTGTTTGATTCGAGGAACCAATATTGTCAGTTTCAGCCTTAAATCACCAGGTTCGTGATTCCAGTCGATTTCTCTTAGCTTGCAGCAAATCGTAACAACACTAAATCCACATTCGACTAAATAGATGGTGGAAATTTATCAATACTTCCCTTGCCAAAGTAGTCGAGTTTGGGTATTTCTTTTTGCTCTCCTCAGACAGCCACATCATGGTTCTTTGATCTTGAAAAGAGTTTTCACAGACTCATCTTGTTGCAACTCGCATAACTCCTCTTGGTATTGCTCTGGTACTTCAGATAAATCCACCAGAAATGGCTGAGTCAACCAAGAAGGGAACTCATAGCAAGCTATGAAAGCGATCATATATATATATATTATATATATTGATTCATTAATCTGAATCCTCATGCCCCACCAAAATATTGCCACGCCCCACCTAGAGAACACTGGTCTACAAACGAATGCTTACAGATGGGACACCGATTTAGAGTCATCTGAGGGGCTGCATGCACGACTTAATGCTGTTGTTTTGCAGGCAGGGCAATACATGATAGTTTATAGCTGGGATGAGATTCAAACCCAGGCTATAGATAGCTCAGTGCCGAGCTTGCATCTGAAGTCACTGAAGTACTGTGCCTTGATGGTTTTCCCACCTACAGTAAATTCCACAAGCATTAAACCATTAAGGTCCCCAAAACACTACTGCCACAACATTTACACCGGATAGGTGAACCTTCAATTTATTTCTGGTCAGGCCCAAGAACATCTCCACTCCAAAGTGGCTCGTTTTAATCTGGTGTGAAATGATCAGCAGTTTGCTGTGGAACGGGGTTCTGCAGAGTGAACATTCCACGATCAACCTGCTTCTGGTGAACTCCAAAATCCAGCATCAGTGCTCACCTTCACTGATTCATCCTCTTTCCCACCTCCCCCCCCCCCACTGTGGACTAACTTCACATTCTCTTCAGTCCGCTCTTCCTCCAAGTCTTTCAGACAGCTGTTCACCACCATCTCAGATCATCCCAATCAAAACCATAATTTTTATAGCCCATTAACACCCCTCCCCTCTTCCAACCCCAAGCAAATCTCTCCAATTTTCGGTTTTCCTTCGGGGTGTTTCTTCTGTATCCATCTTGGCCACCCATGCATCCTCCCTTCTCTCTTTCTCGCACACCATTGTTTGTCCAGTCTCTCTGTTATCCTTCTACCCTGCTGTTTGGTCTCCCCCTCTCTCTCTCTACTGTTCCTTTTATTTTGTTGTGTCCTGATCCATTCAGTGTTCGAGCTCTTCCACGAGCCTTGACTGTTTCCAAAAAAATATAAGATCTCTTTTCTTGTTACAGTCTTATGAAAGAAATCATATCCCTCCCTCTGTGAGGATTCTAAGAGCCACATGACTCTCCTTTTGATCAAACAGGGTTATTTTGGTTCCCATCCTGCACTAACCTTTTTGAATATCGAGTTGGAATGAATGATTATTTATGCATTTCCAACATTGACATCCAATTATTGTGCAATTAAATGCACTGTATCGTTTTTCTGTGAATTCTCTGAAATTAATTGTTCAACATGGATTTACTGATTGATTGAGCGACAGCAGATGGTTACATGTGACAATTTGTTCATAGTCACTCACTCATTCAGCACCATTTGTTTTTTAACTGAATGAATCACTGAAAGACAACACCAAACGATGCACACAGATAGTCTCCTGTGAATTCCATTCGATTTGATATTCTCAATTACAAGGAACTCAATGATACACCTTCATTACACAGCACATACCCTTGTGTATGCCTGGTGTTGTTGGCTTTCATGGTGAGGGTGGTGGGTTTGGGATCTGAGGATCCTGAGTTCAAATCCTGCTTGGCTGTTGAATTAATACCAGGTGGGGTTGACTCTGCCTGTCATCCTTCTGAGTTCAGCAAAATGAGTACCAGCTTGCTGGTATCTTGTGTTAGAGTGGTTACCTGTCCAGGATTGTGCCCAATAGCCCAGGAGATTGCTCAGGCAGCACCAACACTCTGCACAGAGTATGGTCCCAATGGAATGCCATTGTGTAGGCTGCCATCTTTGTTTCACCCACAATAGTTTGACCAGTAATCATGTCACTTCCTGTATAACTTTCTCAGTGATGAGAAAAACTAAAATTTCTTTCAAGGTGTTTTCCCATTAAATGGTGTTTATGCTTTTTACAGGATATTTGTTTCTTCTTGAACGAAAACATCATATTTCATGTTCTCATCGATATACCATACTGTAACAAACTTTGAGGAGTCACAGTAAGTCTTAAAAAATAAATGAATAAATAAAATTATCACAAGATGTGACGCTCTTCTGCTTTTCAGGGACTCCAAATACCAGTGAGTGGAATCAACCCAGCATGACAGGATCGTACTTTCACCATTGCGACTGTTTTAGAGGCCCTGGCCGTGGCTGGACGAGATTCATTTCACATGCTTATCTGAAAAAGCACAAATTGATTTGGAATGGAGACATCTTCATCTTCATTGACTTCCAAGGTGTGGTGTAATATCGCAGAGGGTGATGAAAAAAATGTTTTGGGTTCAGCAAATAACAAAAATTATTATTCTTGTCTGAATACTTAGCTCATGATGGCTGTTATCTGGGTTAAAATCCTGAACTGGACTTCCAGTTGATTCGATACACCACATATCCCACATCATTTGTTGAATTTTCCGTTATCTCTTTCTCTCCTTTAGTCTTGTTAAAAAAAAAAAATTATGCCTTCTAATTATTTTCTATTATATAACATGGACAAGATCATTCAGGGACTGGTAGGATGGCCTTGGACTTAGAGCCAAGAGGTATTCAGGGGTGAGCAGGATGGTGTCGTCTGAGCCATTTAGCCTGGGTTTGAATCCCGACCCAGCTACAAACTGTCATGCTAGTGTTTCACAGGTAGGGTGATTCATCAATGTGTGTGCTATTCCTCAGATGGACGTTAAACTGGAATCCCGTCTGTCAGCATTAGTTAGTTGATGTTAAAAATCCCATGGTGTCCTTCGTGAAGAGTAAGCGAGTTATCGGTGGCACTTTGGTGGTGGATACTTTGAGATCTGATACTCTCCGTTCCATCTCCTGAAACCCATCCACGTGTTGAGATAGCAGCTAACAGTTGGAGTAATCATTCGAGCAGCAAGAATAATAAAGAAGAACCTCACTGAGATCTTAAAAACCATCCCCGGGAATATTACCACAAACTAACGATCGTTGGAGGCAGTCGGGTTCGGTGACGATCCTGAAAAGAGCCATCAGAAAATTTTTTGAGAATATCAAAACTTCAACAGCTTGGTGCATGAACCGTGATCTCTTACCAAAGCGGAGGTGGATACTTTGAGTCCTGGGAGGACATCGCACGAGAGATGGTCCTGGAGTGGCCTAGCCAGTCTCTAGACCTGAACCCAATAGAAATCTTTGGAGGGAGCTGAAGTCTGTGTTGCCCAGCGACAGCCCAAAACCTGAAGGATCTGGAGAAGTCTGTATGGAGGAGTGGGCAAAATCCCTGCTGCAGTCGTGCAAACCTGGTTAAGAACTATAGGAACGTCTGATCTCTGTAATTGCAAACAAAGGTTTCTGTACAAATATTAAGTTCTGTTTTTCTGATGTATCAAATACTTATTCCATGCAATAAAATGCAAATTAATTATTTAAAATATCACAATGTGGTTTTCAGTATTTTTGTTTTACATTCCGTCTTTCACAGTTGAAGTGTACCTATGATAAAAATTACAGACCTCACGTGCTTTGTAAGTGGAAAACTGCAAAATCGGCAGTGTATCAAATACTTGTTCTCCCACTGTATATATATATATAATATATATATATATATTAATAGAAGGGCGTAGTGAGGTGCGCCTGTAATCCGGCTACTCGGAGGCTTGGGTTGGAGGATGCTTGAGGACGGGAGCTCTGCGCTGGGCCGCGCTATGAGAGGGTGTAGGGCAGCCCGGAATCATGGCAAACACCAATCCTTATCCCTGTGTCGTAAGAGGCGACCAGGGTTGCGTCAGGAAGGGCATCCGGCGTAAAACCTGTGCAAATCAGTATGCGGATCATACGGATGATCCGCTGTGGCGACCCTAACGGAGCAGCCGAAGAAGAACATATACATATATACATACATATATACATATATACTGTATACCATATATATACATATATATATATCATATATATTATGTACATATATATATATAATATATATTCATCTGAGTCTCTCCAG
>CM068953.1:31262044-31280938 GCA_035128595.1 Eptatretus atami | reverse complement strand
GTTCCACCTCCTGAAACCGCAAACAGAGATAACAACCAACGACACACAGATATGAGGCGCCGCGGGAGGAGTGATGTAAGGGCCACATGGCCATTTGGAGTTAATGCATATAGCACTATTTTAACCCTTCCCCATCATCCGAGCCTATCATCATCATATATATTAAAAATGTCGCTTACACCACTTCCTCCTCCCAGGCTCATATACATATACTAGTTGGGAGAACAAGTATTTGATACACTGCCGATTTTGCAGGTTTCCCACTTATAAAAGCAGGTAGAGGTCTGTAATTTTTTATCATAGGTACACCTTCAACTGTGAAAGACGGAATCTAAAACAAAAACCTGAAAATCACATTGTATGATTTTTAATAATTAATTTGCATTTTATTGCATGAAATAAGTATTTGATACATCAGAAAAAACAGAACTTAATATTTGGTACAGAACCTTTGTTTGCAATTGCAGAGATGAACGTTTGCCTATAGTTCTTAACCAGGTTTGCACAGACTGCAGCAGGATTTTGGCCCACTCCTCCATACAGATCTCTCCGAGCTCCTTCAGGTTTCGGCTGTCGATGGGCAACACAGACTTTCAGCCCCTCCAAAGATTTTCTATTGGGTTCAGGTGGAGACTGGCTAGGCACTCCAGACTTGAGATGCTTCTTACGGAGCCACTCCTTAGTTGCCTGGCTGTGTGTTTTGGTCGTTGTCATGCTGGAAGACCCAGCCACGCCCCATCTTCAATGCTCGTTGTTGAGCGAAGGAGGTTGTTGGCCAAGATCTCGCGAACATGGCCTCATCTCCTCCCTCAATACGTGCAGTCGTCCTTGTCCCTTGTCAGAAAAGGCATCCCCAAGAATGATGGTTTCCCTCCATTCTTCACGGTTGGGATGGTGTTCTTGGGGTTGTACTCATCCTCTTCCTCCAAACACGGCGAGTGGAGTTTAAACAAAAAGCTCTATTTTGGTCTAATCAGAACAATACTTCTCCCATTCCTCTCTGGATCACCCAGATGGTCATTGGCAAACTTCAGACGGGCCTGGACATGCGCTGGCTTGAGCAGAGGGACCTTGCGTCGCTGCAGGATTTTAATCCATGACGGCGTAGTGTGTTACTATTGTTTTCTTTGATACTGAGGTCCCAGCTCTCCATGGTCAATTGACCAGGTCCTGCCGTGTAGTTCTGGGCTGATCCTCCTTTCTCATATCATTGAGGCTCCACGAGGTGAGATCTTGCATGGAGCCCCAGACCGAGGGAGATTGACGTTTCTTGAACGTCTTCCATTTTCTAATAATTGCGCCAACGTTGTTGCCTTCTCACCAAGCTCTGCTGATTGTCCTGACCATCAGCCTTGTGCAAGTCTACAATTTTGTCCCTGATGTCCTAGACAGCTCTCTGGTCTTGCCCGTTGTGGAGAGGTTGGATCTGATGATTGAGTGTGGACAGCTGTCTTTTATGCAGATAACGAGTTAAACAGGTGCAGTTAATACAGGTAATGAGTGGAGAATGGGAGGGCTTCTTAAAGACAAAACTAACAGGTTCTGTGAGAGCCGGAATTCTTACTGGTTGGTTAGGTGATCAAATACTTATCATGCAATAAAAGCAAATTAAGTATTTAAAAATCATACAATGTGATTTTCAGGATTTTTGTTTTAGATTTCCGTCTTTCACAGTGAAGTGTACCTATGATAAAAATTCAGACCTACGTGCTTTGTAAGGGGAAAACCTGCAAAATTGGCAGTGTATAAATACTTGTTTCCCCACTGTAATATTATAATTATATATATATATATATACTATATAGTATAGACAATATACATAGAATACTAGGCGTGGTTCCAAAAAAGTCGAAAAATAGAATGTTGCTCCACAACCTTAAAAATTATTCTAATATGATCCAATAACGCGCATAAAACTTTTTAGCTTGATCGGAGGTGATTTAGAGTCGCTCCATATGACGACTTTTAGTCTCATGACTTGAATAAATTAGGGTATGGTCAGGTACGATACGGGTACTTCTGGATGTCCGAGGTGGAAATGGAGTGCATTTTCGAACTCTATGGGGTCGATTTACTCTAAGAAATGACTGCACCGACATTGAATTCACTACCATTTCGAAAAATAGACCTAAAATAAGATTTATCATAACTGGAGTTGAGTAACTAATCCTACTCATTTCGATATTTTCTAACTATATTAATTTGTTGTCCGTCTAAAATTTCTTAGAGTAAATCGACCCCACTGAGTTCGAAAATGCAGTCCATTTTCACTCTAGGAGTTCAGAAGTGTAGGATTCGCATCTCACCATACCCTAATAATATAACTAACTATTTTTTCGTGAATCATTGAATCTAAACACTGGATGTTGGCCGGCGAGAATAAGTTCAGGCGGAGTGAGACAGCAATAGAGGCGGAGATGATAGTGGTATTGGTAATGAGACGAAATATTCTAATAGTTTGTAATTCCATGATTGAAAAATTAGGGATGGTCAGATACAATTACGTGTACTTCTGTACTTTCTAGGTGAAAAAGGACTGTGCATTTTCGAACTCAGTGGTGGTTTGTTATTCTTTAGAAATGTTTGAGACGGACAACAAATTATTATAGATTAGAAATATCGATAATGAGTAGGATTAGTTACTCACTCCAGTAATTGATTAAATCTTGTTTTAGGTCATATTTTTCGAAATGGTAGTGAATTCAATGTCGGTGCAGTCATTTCTTAGAGTAAATCGACCCATAGAGTTTCGAAAAATGCACTCCATTTCCACTCGGACATCCAGAAGTACCCGTAATCATACCTGACCATACCCTAATTTACCAACTCATGAACTAAAAGTCGTATAGAGCGACCTCTAATCACCTCCGATCAACTTAAATTTTTTTATGTGCATTACTGAATCATAGTGGAATAATTTAAGGCTTGTGGAGAACATTGATTTTTTTCCTGTTTTTGGACCACCCTAATATATATATATATATATAATATACAATATACATATCATACAGTGGGGAGAACAAGTATTTGATACACTGCGATTTTGCAGTTTTCCACTTACAAGGCACGTAATAGGTCTGTAATTTTATCATAGGTCACTTCAACTGTAAAAAGACGGAATCTAAAAACAAAATCCTGAAAATCACATTGTATGATTTTAAAAATTAATTTGCATTTTATTGCATGAATAAGTATTTGATAACCTACCACACAGTAAGATTCTGGCTCTCACAGACCTGTTAGTTTTGGTCTTTAAGAAAGCCCTCCATTCTCCACTCATTACTTATTAACTGCACTGTTTGAACTCGTTATCTGCATAAAAGACAGCTGTCACACTCAATCAATCAGACTCCAACTCTCCACAATGGCAAGACAGAGAGCTGTCTAAGGAATCAGGGACAAAATTGTAGACTTGCACAAGCTGGATGGGATACAGGACAATAGCAGCAGCTGGTGAGAAGGCAACACTGTTGGCGCAATTATTAGAAAATGGAAGAAGTTCAAGATAACAGTCAATCTCCCTCGTCTGGGGCTCCATGCAAGATCTCACCTCGTGAGCTCAATGATCATGAGAAAGGTGAGGGATCAACCCAGAACTACACGGCAGGACTTGTCAAGACCTGAGAGAGCTGGGACCACAGTATCAAAGAAACCATAAGTACACATTACGCCGTCATGATAAAATCCTCAGCACACGCAAGTCCCTCTGCTCAAGCCAGCGCATGTCAGGCCCGTCTGAATTTGCCAATAAATCTGGTGGATCAGAGAGAATGGAGAAGGTTCATGTGGTCTGTGAGACCAAAATAGACTTTTTGTTTAAACTCCACTCGCAGTGTTGGAGAAGAAGAAGGATGAGTACAACCCAAGAACACATCCCAAACGTGAAGCATGGAGGTGGAAACATCATCTTTTGGGGTGCTTTCTGCAAAGGGACGAGACTGCACGTATAGGGGAGGATGTTTGGGCCATGTATGCGAGATGTTGGCAACAACCTCCTTCCCTCAACAAGAGCATTGAAGATGGGGCGTGGCTGGGTCTCCAGCATGACAACGCCGAAACACAACAGCTAGGCAACTAGAGTGGCTCCGTAAGAAATCTCAAGTCCGAAGTGGCTAGCCATCTCTAGACTGAACCCAATAGAAATCTTTGAAGGGAGCTGAAGTCTGTGTTGCCAGCGAGCAGCCCAAAACCTAAGGATCTGGAGAAGATCTGTATGGAGGAGTGGGCAAAATCCCTGCTGCAGTCTGGTTGCAAACCTGGTTAAGAACTATAGGAAAGTCTGATCTCTGTAATTGCAAACAAAGGTTTCTGTACACAAATATTAAGTTCTGTTTTTCTGATTTATCAAATACTTATTCAATGCAATAAAATGCAAATTATTATTTAAAAATATACATGTGGTTTTCAGTATTTTTGTTTTACCATTCCGTCTTTCACAGTTGAAGTGTACCTATGAAAAAATTACAGACCTCCACGTGCTTTGTAAGTGGGAAAACCTGCAAAATCGGCAGTGTATCAAATACTTGTTCTCCCCACTGTATATATATTATACATATATATAAATATATACATAGAACGGGCGTAGTGACGTGCGCCTGTAATCCGGCTACTCGGAGGCTTGGGTTGGAGATCGCTTGAGGACGGGAGCTCTGCGCTGGGCCGCGCTATGAGAGGTGTAGGGCAGCCCGGAATCATGGCAAAACCCAATCCTTATCCCTGTGTCGTAAGAGGCGACCAGGGTTGCGTCAGGAAGGGCATCCGGCGTAAAACCTGTGCAATCAGTATGCGGATCATACGGATGATCCGCTGTGGCGACCCTAACGGAGCAGCCGAAGAAGAACATATAACATATACATACATATATACATATATACTTATACGCATATATACATATATATATACATATATATTGTACATATATATATATACATATATATCATCATCTGAGTCTCTCCAGCAACCTTCATTAGACACATAGTCTGACAGTGATAACCAAGATTCCCAAGAGACTGGACGAAGGAGTTAAGTCTCTGTCTCAGAGCCCTGGTCAGAGTCCAATCTCACTACGGAGAGCAAGATTGGAAGCACCAAGACCTGTAGACTCAGACTTTCGTCCTGCATAGGACCGATAGTGCCACACCCCATGATCAGTGAATCCATGACTCCCAGGCCTGACTGAACATCCATTGACACTGGCTCACAACATGCAGAGACATGAATCTCTCCGTGACCTCAACATCCTCAGTACAAACAGATACAGACAAGATAAACAGCATCCAAGATGTCAATGAAGAACTGGATCTTAGTTTTGACCCAAGAAACCCATAATCCCAGTGGCTCCGTCTCCTCATTCAAGGCCCCCAAAAGGATATCCAGCATCTCTGCAAAGATGACTGAATCATCTGTGAAATCAAGGTCAGAGATCTGACATTCCCAAGTGATGCACCGCAGCTTGATATCTCCCCCCCCCCCAGAATCCAGTCATGCAAGCACTGAAAAGTGTGGGGCCAATACACACCCTGACGAACTCCGGTAACAACTGGAACTACGTCAGAGATGGAACCACCACACCGCACAGCACTCTCAGTACCAGAGTAGTTCAGAAATCATATTGATCAGTTTTGGTGGCACCCACAAGACCGAGAATCCTCCAGAGGCATCCCGATTCACTGAATCGAACGCTTTGTGGAGATCAACATAGACTGGAGTAGCCCTGCCAAACTCTCATTTGTGTTCGGTGAGGACTCGAAGAGCAAGGAGAGGATCAATGTTTATTTCTTTGCTGTAAGCCGACTGCTTTGGATGCTGTTGCTCAAGCAGATGGTGTCAAACCCTATCAATAATTGTCGAGATCAGGTTTTACGGCTGATTGAAATCAAGCAATGTTACACCGATCGTCGTAGAGAAGAGCTTTAATACGCACCAAAAAGTGTATACACGAGAGTAAGTAAAGCACAGAATACTACAGTATACCAGCTCAGTCAAACTCTGGCTGCTCAGCAATTTAGCTTGATATATATATACACTTTGTTCTGTCCCCTTGTAGTACCATCTGTTTCATGATTTCCCATTTCATCAGGTTTCTATTTGAGATCATCCTCAGAAATATTTTCCCTTTGAGGTAACAGAAAGAAAAATCTCCCTCCTACTGTGTTCTCTCCCCGGACTGGCAAAGCATTGATCTTTCATCAGCAGAAGATCTGTTTTTGGTTAATGTGACAGGCATTTTATCACAATATCATTCTGCTAGCCAGATGTTCCATTCTGAAGATGAATCAATAATGAAAACACACTTTTTATACTTTAAAAGGTTACTTTCGATCGTTAAAGTATTTCACCATAATGGCTGTTTTTTAGTGTTGGAGATGTTCAACAGCTCCACATAATCATCCAAGCAATGACCTTGCCGACACTGAGAGCAGCGTCACCCTCGGTTGCTGTTGCAGTCCTGGCGCTCACCCTTCCCTTCCAGAGAGGGACAAGCCCTCTTCCAGTCAGTTGGGATGATTCCAGACAGAGCACAGAACCCCATGCAATGACACAAGTACAGTCTCATAACTAAATAGGTCAAATGAGCCCTAGATAAGTGCACTGTCCAGGTGTGCAGTGTTAATACCGCAGCCACTAATCCCTCAATAGGCCTTTTCTAATCACCACTTAAGAATCCATGATGGCAGATTCACCACAAGACCAGGTTATTTAATTATAAAATAAAGATCACAGGAGGGAAATACAAGTAGAAGCAAATAATAACAAGTATGGAAAAATAAACTTAACCAAAACTATCAGAAATGTGCCCAGATGCCAACGACGAACAGAGATCTTAATTATATCTGTGTCCTTATCTGGGCCCTCAGACACATCACGTAAAGATACAATAGCAGGATTGACAAGACAAATCGTTCTGGAAAACCCAACAGGGTCCAAATGAAGGCTTTGGCAGTTCATCGCCACTGCAGGCTCCGGTCCTGTGGCCTTTAAGAGGAGAGAGGCGGGCGTGGCTCCGTCGGTGCATGTTTCAGTGTACCTGGAGCGAGTGACTGTGAAGCTCCTCTTCAAAGGTTTCCAGCATTCCTCACTTCCTCATTTGTCCGCCTTTTATTATCCCTCAGAAGAATGCAACATTTATGGTTGGCCAGGCCCTCCTCTCTCTCACTCACCATTGGTGCTGGCTTTGTCTGGCGGCAGAGTGACCCCTGTGTCCTCCACCCGCGGCTGCAATGACATCAACCTGCCAATGGCCGATTGTGCCTACAACTTTGTTGTTGCACATAGATAGTGCTGAAAGCCTATGAAACCTTTTAAGAGCATTTAGGACAGATTGCAGAGGTATGGACATTAGAAATGGTGTCAAAGGGTTGATAATTTTGGTTAAGACATTGGGAAAAGGAGACATGTCGAACTATTACATCGCGATGCAATTCTAATATCAATAATTACATCAGGTTCGCAATTACATTCGAAGGATATAGCTGCATTACACCAAGCATTATTCACTCCTAGAAGCTTTCCACAAAAATGAATAATTTTTTTTCCTGCCTTGCGTTAATTTAATCCTTTCATTGTCATTATTGTCCTTTCCCTCCAACATGGTTGAAGAAGGGGTCTGATCTAATCTGACCGACCGACCGATCATCCGTCACAGACTTTTCTATTCATGATATTTAAAAACGTTGAAAATTTAGCTCTACATATTACAAAGATTTATTCCACATGACATTGTCTCAACCTGATTAGATCACGTGTGATTGGCTGAATTATGTTTCGATGCAACCATCTCGGTACTTGTGTGCATGTGAGATTTCAAACACTGTTCAAGATTTAGCTTTCATATTCACAGATCTATTCCTCATACCACCAAGCAGGGGGACCTCTGAGTTTCAGCTCCTTGTTTATTATTACCTGCACTTGAAGGTGCATGAGCTTAAGTTTTCACCTTGTCTCTGTCTGTCTGTTTGTGCTGCTGTTTGTGAGGGATATTCAGTTGTGGATGGATTCAGACGAATTTGGTGACAGGTTGGGCGTGGACATGAAAATTGATTAGATTTGGTGATATCGGATCCAGATACGAGAGTGTTTTTGAATTTTTCAAGTAATTCTCACCATTCAAAAAGACAAAAACGAGAAAAAGCATGATATTTCAAAGGTTGTGGATGTTATGACAAACTTATGGTTGTTTTCCATGCACTATATAAATTTTTTTGAGCTCAATCAAGGAAGCAGCATGTATGGAGAGGTGGGGTCAATGGGGTCACATTTTAAAGGTTTATTGGTATGACTCAGCCAGGATCAGGTTGAAACGCCGACTTTCCATACCAGGGACAGACACACTAAATCTAACATTTCACCACTTGGTCTGTGATGGTCTGCAGTGCTACCATTTTATATTCTCTCATCCCTCCTGTGCTGAACCAGTTTTACTGGGAATTCTTTCTACCATGCATGAGACCTCGATGTTTTATACGTTTGCTGTCGTGTCATAAATCCCTTCGGTCTTTTTCTGTCCTATCAGCTTTCCACCCCTTCGAGTCATGGTTGCCAAATTTTATGGGAAACTTGTGAGACGAATGCCTGACATTAGATTGCAATGTTTCATGCAAACCTTAGCATTGTTAACTGCATGTAATGAACTAACGGGGGGGGCGAGACAATGAATAAGTAAACTGCATATGAGAGGGGGATTTTGGTATGGTAAACGGGGGTAGAAATGATCGTGGGTAGGTATGGGGGATGACATGAGATGATGACGCACCGCGTCCTTGAAGCACTGGCGGGAAGAGTACACTGAACAGTCTCTGGAAGGCATTTCCACAACGGGAAAAGGTGTGAGGAAACCTGGATATTGGAGTTAATTAAACTTAACACCTTTGCTGTTTTCTCTCCATGGATCTTTTTCCTTTATAAGTTTTGCATACATCACATGTCTACACAAATGTTGCTTACACAACTTTGATATCATCTTTGCTTTTTTCCTTAAAAAAAAAAAATTTTTTTTTTGACACGTCCGAGAGATTTTTTTGTTTCCTGAACAATATCTTCAAATGTTAAAAGAATTAATTTTTTTTTTTCTTAACTGTCTTCAATGTTAAGGATGCATTATTTTATCATAACCTTTGCTGTTTCAGATGTTCCAATCCTCACAAACGGGGCTTCAATTGTTTCAGCCAACAAAAACAAGCATCAGGAGGCATTGAGAAGATAATTGGATACTTGCTGAGGACGAATACATAAATGCAGAACTAAACTGAATAAACATGATATTTTGTAACGCTGAAACTATTTTCACCTTCACAATATGCGACTTTCAAAATGACGTAATCCCCCGAGATGCTTGGTGCGCACGCACAGAACCCAGGAACTTGCCTGTTCAGGGTGAAAGAAACATGTCATGTGTCCTGGGATAAGGATTTTTCCCTGGAATGGCTCACAAAGCTCTAAATAAGTCAAAAATACTTGAAAAACCTACTTAAGAAGGGATTTGCCTCTGCACATGAAAGACTTTAGTGAGGTCCGTTAGATCGCTATTAACATAATATTGTGCATTCCGATATAAGCACAAACTTGACAGGTGGTAGATATGATCATAATAAATAATCTCGAAGGGGAGCCAATCGAAAATTGCATTTTCCAAGATGGCGCCAAACCTCACTTTCGAACCATCATAACTCGCACAAATGAATGAAAATCATATTTTGATAAGTTCAAACCCACTAAATGAGCTCGAGGATTCCCGAATTGACACTGAAACTGACCTCAGATGCCCCTTGGCCGCCATTTTCCAAGATGTCCCAAACTCGCCATATCAGGACGTGAGGCGACATTCAAATCTGACTGAACGATATATGGAGAAATTATAGTAGCGTTACAGACATGTCTTTCCGCGTAAATAGGCACCAAAAATTTGAAAATCGGTTGATAAATGGGCAAGTTACAGTAATTTGTGTACTGTATCCACAGAGTAATTTAATTGAATGCTATTGTGTTGACTAAATTCTATGAAATTCCTTCACAGTTCAAAATTTTCCATAACCACACTGCCTGGGTACAGCGGTTTACTATCATCCACTAATGGCCTTTAAAATCAGTAAATTTATGAGTCTGGATTCATCATCACTCGGGAATCACTTTTTTATTTTCCTGTTTTTCATTTTTTAGCTCGCCTGTTCGAAGAACACAGAGCTATAGCGATACCCCCGGCGTGAGCGTGAGCGTCAGCGTGAGCGTGAAATGTTAAGTTTTTGGTGCAGTTATTTAGAAGCTTGCATTTCATTTAATATGTGTACTAGGATGCTGATATTTGGCATGGAGGTTCCTTTGGGGTATATTAGTGAAGTTGAAATTAAAAAATAATTTCAAATGTTTTAATTTTTGACGTGTTTTTGAAATTAACTTTTTTGTAGCACATCACGTTAAAGTTTTTGGTGCAGTTATTTTTGAAGTTTGCCATTCATTTAATAGTGTATAGGATGCTGAGATTTGGCATGGAGGTCCTTTGGGGTATACTATTGTGTAGTGAAGTTGAAATTAACAATGATTAAAAAAAAAAAATTAATTTCTATCTAAGATGGTGTCAAAGCCACGCAATGCTCGCTGTTATACTAGATGCTTGCCATTCATTTAATATGTGTACTATTTACTGATTAAATATACAAATACAATATTGTTTAAAATTAATTTGGATCAGACTTCACTGCAATGCTTTATAAAAATATTATTAGACTAGTCTTTTAAAAACGATAATGTATAAACAGGCAAGCATTGGGTGGTTTTACACCAACTCTCTGTTTCCTTTGTATTCTCTTATTACCTATAAAAAATAACATGAAATGAACTAATTTGCGTTTAACACACGAACAAACATTTTTGTTCACTCGGAATTCCCTCGGTTTAAGTAAATCCTTCCATATAAAACAGGTTTTTGTGATATGGAGGATACCTTTTCCGGAAAATCGCACAAAAATATTTTTAATGGAAATTCCAAATAGAAAATGTGTCCAAAAACAAGGTCAAACACTTTTCAAGCCATACACAAAGTATGCGCCCAAAACAGTGACTCAATGAATGAGACTACTGTCAATTGAATGAGACAAAAACTCAAAATCATACCTGCAAAAACTGGTCCAAGTATACCGATTTTAAATACGATTTGAAAATTTACCTGAGATAAGCTAATGTACAATATTCACTGTCATTTAGAGGCTCTGCGATCTATGACAAGACGGATTGGAGAAACTACTCACTCGACTTTGTATAGGACATTTGGCACACAGTGGCATGCACTTCACCAGAGGCTTTCATGCATTTGCATGTGTCGACACTCCAGTTCTACACGCGCACCGGTCAGTTCAGGCAGGCCTTGGATCAGTTATCTTCATTACGTTCTGGAATGAACTGATACCTGTGCCGTGGAAAGCGGCCGTTGCCGTATTTGTGACTGGTTGTGGTCAGATTATCTAATGCAGCACAGTGAAGAGACACGTCGAAGATGTGCTGGGCACACCACACTTCTTCATAGCGTCAGAACTGATGTGGGAGCACTGTTCATCTCCAGAACTCGTTGTAGAGATGCATAGGCCCAGATGATGGAGCTCTTTGATGATGGCTTTGCACTTGTCAAATGAATATTAGTCCATGTAAATTGGTAGGGGAGGTTCACGATCTAAGCTGTGTCGTGGTTCACTTTGACTTGTTCGGGATTTTCTGGCATTGAAGGCGATAACTGGGCGACGCTCAGCGTACTGTGAATCTTCTGCATCTCTTTGATGTTTGGAACCGTTCAATATGAACGAGACGATCGACAGCAGGCTGGATGGAACTGATTTTTTTTGTCCATCATGCGGAAATGACCATTAAATCTGTACGCTCGATGGTAGAACAGGTCCTGACGGATGATTTCACGGCCTTAGCTAGGATCAATGCTCATCGGTGAAGTTCGGACTTTCACTGCATCGGCAACAGTACCTTCATACATTGGTCGAATATCAATCAAGACATTCTGCCATCAGACTGTTCCAGTGCAGTCAGGAAGTGGTTCCAGGATTCCGTACTTTAAGTCTGGTTCGTGGACTGACATTGAAATACTTGGTTGCTCAGATGAGTAGTATAACAGGCTAGTAATTCTGACAACTTGAATATTTAGTACCGGACGCTGATGAGGTGTATATATATAATTAATATATATTATATATATATATATAATATATATATATATATAATGTGTGTGTGTGTGTGATCTATTAGCTCGACGAACGCTGCACTTTCAACCATGCGACTAGTCACTGTCCCGGTGAGGTTTCTCCTTAATGTGACGGTACCAGTTGTAGGTTTACAGGCAGGCAGTGTGGTATTCCCGTCCATTGCTATTAATCCCCCTCGGACAGTCTGTTGAGCAAATATCGTCTGCTAACTCAGCGGCGATCATTCTCACCTCCTGTCCGCCTCCATCGTAACTGAAATTACTCAGTGTTCCACTGTTCAAGCAGAAAAAGCAGACATATGCTGCAATGGCTGGCGTTTAGGCCTGTTGGTTCTGGATCACCAGTTGCACACCGTGTCGCTGGCTTTGTGCGGCCTGTTTTGTTCCTGTCAGCTTGGTGTTGTTGAACTTGAGGTGCACTTGCACGATTGCTCCATTCTCGCGAAAGAGACAGATCATTAGGTCGAATAACGTTGCAGGGCAAGCATTGCATTTCTAACTCGCGCAACTTTTGAGGAAATTCAGTAGGTTTCTTCTGTAAGGCAGTGTCTAGACCTTGTTATCCGTTTGATGGGCTTTGAGAGATCTCAGACGTTTTCCGCTCGGCGAGATGAATGCATCCTCCATTGGATGGTCACGCGAGACCGGAATTGGTAAGTAATTAAGTATTTCTTCAGTCCATAGCCGAACCAATATGGTAAAATGTCATGTACTAAAAATATGTCTATGTTCGTTTAAAAGTTATCATAGACCCCAATCTCCAGCTGTACACATCACCTCTGCTGACCGTCACAGTCCCTTTCTACACCACCATCATCACCACAGTGCCAGCCAACACCATCATCCACTGCAGTCACCACCCAACCACATCATCGATTCGCATCCCCAGCCACCACCAGCATCAACGTCGCAGTCCCCCGCTAACCACCATCATCCAGCAGTGCCCTGAGCACAACCATCATCAGCATCCCGAGCCAGACACCATTCACCGAGTGCCCAGCCAACCACATCTCCACATCCCATCCTCACCTCAGCCACTGGCTAGTCCCAATAAAAATGCACTGGAACTCGCATCGCGACGTGCTGTGTCGTGTATACGTGAAAATGAATCGTCATGATTTGCCACTATTTAGGTTAAAGTCTCAAATAATCACTCTTTTTTTTAGTCCCCGATAAAAATCACCTGTTGATGCAATCTTCCTCATAAGATAATATGAATCCAAAATCGTCGAAGAATCAATTTTGATGCATTAGATCGCCGAAACAACAACTTTACTCTCATTTTGTTTGAGAGTGGGCTTTCCTTATGAAATTGAAGCATTTTCAGGGTGTGGCCATTCCTCCCACAAAAAAGGAGAGACCGACCTTAATTTCGGTGAGAATTAAGTTAAAAAATAAGGCATTTTTTTCGATGGCTCCCCTCTAGATTTAATTATTATGATCATATCTAACACCTGCAAGTTTGGTGCTTGTAATCCGGGTGAACATAAAAATTATTAACAGACAACACTATTTGGAGAAATTTCCTCAACCTGCCGAATGGGCAGTGCTCGTACTGCGTGCTTGACCTTGTGGGTCAGTGCACGCCGAGTGGACGGGCAATGTACACACAACCCCCCCCCCCTGGGGCAGATTGATCAGTGAATGGATGTGTATCGTGATTGTTGCTTCTGAATACTGATGGGCAGGACATACAGTGGGGAGAACAAGTATTTGATACACTGCCGATTTTGCAGGTTTCCACTTACAAAGCACGTAAGGTCTGCAATTGCAACCATTCATTAGACACATAGTCTGACCAGTGATAACCAAGGATTCCCCAAAGAGACCTGGAACCGAAGGAGTTAAGTCTCTGTCTCAGAGCCCTGGTCAGAGTCCAAATCTCACATACGGAGAGCAAGATTGGAAGCACCAAGGACCTGTAGACTCAGACTTTCGTCCTGCATAGGTACCGATAGTGCCACACCCCATGATCCAGTGAATCCATGACTCCCCAGGCCTGACTGAGACATCCATTGACATCTGGCTCACAACATGCAGAGACATGAATCTCTCCGTGACCTCAACATCCTCAGTACAAACAGATACAGACAAGATAACAGCATCCAAGATGTCAATGAAGAACTGGATCTTAGTTTTGACCCAAGAAACCCATAATCCCAGTGGCTCCGTCTCCTCATTCAAAGGCCCCCAAAAGGATATCCAGCATCTCTGCAAAGATGACTGAATCATCTGTGAAATCAAGGTCAGAGATCTTGACATTCCCAAGTGATGCACCGCAGCTTGATATCTCCCCCCCCCCAGAATCCAGTCATGCAAGACTGAAAAGTGTGGGGGCAATACACACCCTGCGAACTCCGGAACAACTGGAACTACGTCAGAGATGGAACCACCACACCGCACAGCACTCTCAGTACCAGAGTATAGTTCAGAAATCATATTGATCAGTTTTGGTGGCACCCACAGAGACGAGATCCTCCAGAGGGCATCCCGATTCACTGAATCGAACGCTTTGTGGAGATCAACATAGACTGTGAGTAGCCCCTGCCAAAACTCTCATTTGTGTTGCGTGAGGACTCGAAGAGCAAGGAGAGGATCAATGTTTATTTCTTTGCTGTGAAGCCTGACTGCTTTGGATGCTGTTGCTCAGCAGATGGTGTCAAACCCTATCAATAATTGTCGAGATCAGGTTTCACGGCTGATTGAAATCAAGCAATGTCTACACCGATCGTCGTAGAGAAGAGCTTTTAACGCACCAAAAAGTGTTACACGAGAGTAAGTAAAGCACAGAATACCTACAGTATACCAGCTCAGTCAAACTCTGGCTGCTCAGCAATTTAGCTTATATATATATATATATATACATATATATAATTACACTTTGTTCTGTCCCCCTTGTAGTACCATCTGTTTTCATGATTTCCCATTTCATCAGGTTTCTATTTGAGATACCCTCAGAAATTTTTCCCTTTGAGGTAACAAAAGAAAAACTCTCCTCCCCTACTGTGTTCTCTCCGCGACTGGCAAAGCATTGATCTTTCATCAGCAAGAAGATCTGTTTTTGGTTAATGTGACAGGCAGATCTTTATCACAATATCATTCTGCTAGCCAGATGTTCCATTCTGAAGATGAATCAATAGAATGAAAACAACACCTTTTTATACTTTAAAAGGTTACTTTCGATCGTTAAAGTATTTTCACCATAATGGCTGTTTTTTCAGTGTTGGGAGATGTTCAACAGCTCCACATAATCATCCAAGCAATGACCTTGCCCGACACTGAGAGCAGCGTCACCCCTCGGTTGCTGTTGCAGTCCTGGCGCTCACCCTTCCCTTTCCAGAGAGGGACAAGGCCCCTCTTCCAGTCAGTTGGGATGATTCCAGACAGAGCACAGAACCCCATGCAATGACACAAGTACAGTCTCATAACTAAATAGGTCAAATGAGCCCTAGATAAGTGGCACTGTCCAGGTGTGCAGTGTTTAATACCGCAGCCAACTAATCCCTCAACAGGCCTTTCTTAATCACCACTTAAGAATCCATGATGGCCAGAATTCACCACAAGACCAGGTTATTTAATTATAAAAATAAAGATCACCAGGAGGGAAATACAAGTAGAAGCAATAAATAACAAGTATGGAATAAATAAACCCTTAACCAAAACTATCAGAAATGTGCCCACGATGCCAACGACGAAACAGAGATCTTTAATTATATCTGTGTCCTTATCTGGGCCCTCAGACACATCACGGTAAAGATACAATAGCAGGATTGACAAGACAAATCGTTCTGGGAAAACCCAACAGGGTCCAAATGAAGGCTTTGGCAGTTCATCGCCACTGCAGGGCTCCGGGTCCTGTGGCCTTTAAGAGGAGAGAGGCGGGCGTGGCTCCGTCGGTGCATGTTTCCAGTGTACCTGGAGCGAGTGACTGTGAAGCTTCCTCTTCAAAGGTTTCCAAGCATTCCTCACTTCCTCATTTGTCCCGCCCTTTTATTATCCCCTCAGAAGAACTGCAACATTTATGGTTGGCCAGGCCCCTCCTCTCTCTCACTCACCATTGGATGCTGGCTTGTGCTGGCGGGCAGAGTGACCCTCTGTGTCCCTCCACCCGGCGGCTGCCAATGACATCAACCTGCCAATGGCCGATTGTGCCTACAACTTTGTTGTTGCACATAGATAGTGCCTGAAAGCCTAGTGAAACCTCTTTAAGAGCATTTAGGACAGATTGCAGAGGTATGGACATTAGAAATGTGGTCAAAAGGGTTGATAATTTTGGTTACAGACATTGGGAAAAGGAGACATTGTCGAACTATTACATCGGCGATGCAATTCTAATATCACAATTAATTACATCACGGTTACGCAATTACATTCACGAAGGATATAGCTGCATTACACCAAGCATTATTCACTCCTAGAAGCCATTTCCACAACAATATGAATAATTTTATTTCCTGCTCTTGCCGTTAATTTAATCCTTTCATTGTCATTATTGTCCCTTTCCCCTCCAACATGGTTGAAGAAGGGGGATCTGATCTAATCTGACCGACCGACCGATCATCCGTCCACAGACTTTTCTATTCATGATATTTCAAAAACCGTTGAAAATTTAGCTCTCATATTACAAAGATTTATTCCACATGACATTGTCTCAACCTGATTAGATCACGGCTGTGATTGGCTGAATTATGTTTCGATGGCAACCATCTCGGTACTTGGCTTGTGCATGTGAGATTTCAAACACTGTTCAAGATTTAGCTTTCATATTACACAGATCTATTCCTCATACCACCCAAAGCAGGGGGACCTTGAGTTTCAGCTCCTTGTTATTATTACCTTGCACATTGAAGGTGCATGGAGCTTAAGTTTTCACCCTTGTCTCTGTCTGTCTGTCTGTCTGTTTGTCTTGCTGTTTGTGAGCAGGATATCTCGAGTTGTGGATGGATTCAGACGAAATTTGGTGGACAGGTTGGGCGTGTGACATGGACAAATTGATTAGATTTTGGTGAATATCCGGATCCAGATACGAGATGTTTTTGAATTTTTCAAGTAATTCTTCACCATTCATAAATAGAACCAAAAACGAGAAAAAGCATGATATTTCAAAAGGTTGTGGACTGGTTATGACAAACTTATGGTTGTTTGTCCATGCACTATATAAATTTTTTTGAGCCTCAATCAAGGAAGCAGCATGTATGGAGAGGGGGGGTCAATGGGGTCACATTTTAAAGGTTTATTGGTATGACTCAGCCAGGATCAGGTTGAAACCGCCGACTTTCCATACTCAGGGCAGACACACTAAATCTAACCATTTCACCACTTGGTCTGTGATGGTCTGCAGTGCTACCATTTTATATTCTCTTCATCCCTCCTGTGCTGAACCAGTTTTACTGGGAATTCTTTCTACCATGCATGAGAACCTCGATGTTTTATACGTTTGCTGTCGTGTCATAAATCCCCTTCGGTCTATTTTCTGTCCTATCAGCTTTCCACCCCTTCGAGTCATGTGTTGCCAAATTTTATGGGGAAACTTTGTGAGACAGAATGCCCTGACAATTAGACTTGCAATGTATTCCATGCAAACCTTAGCATTGTTAAACTGCATGTAATGAACTAACGGGGGGGGGCAGACAATGAATACAGTAAACTGCAATGATGAGGGTGGGATTTAGGTATGGTAAACGGGGGGTAGAAATGATCGTGGGTAGGTATGGGGGATGACATGAGATGATGACGCACCGCGTACTTGAAGCACTGGCGGGAAGAGTACAACTGAACAGTCTCTGGAAGGCATTTCCACAAACGGGAGAAAAGGTGTGAGGAAAACCTGGATATTGGAGTTTAATTAAACCTTAACACCTTTGCTGTTTTTCTCTTCCATGGATCTTTCCTTTATAAAGTTTTGCATACATCACATGTCTACACAAATGATTGCTTACAACACCGTTTGATATCATCCTTTGCTTTTTTCCTTAAAAAAAAAAAATTTTTTTTTTGACACGTCCCGAGAGATTTTTTTGTTTCCTGAAACAATCTTCAAATGTTAATAAGAAATTAATTTTTATTTTCTTAAACTGTCTTCAAATGTTAAGGAATGCATTATTTTATCATAACCTCTTGCTGTTTTCAGATGTATCCAATCTCCACCAAACGGGGCTTCCAATTGTTTCCAGCCCAACAAAACACAAAGCATCCAGGAGGCATTGAGAAGAATAATTGGATACTTGCTGAGGACGAAATAACATAAATGCAGAAACTAAACTGAATAAACATGATATTTTGTAAACGCTGAAACTATTTTCACCTTCACAATATGCGACTTTCAAAATGACGTAATCCACCCGAGATGCTTGGTGCGCACGCACAGAATCCCCAGGAAACTTGCCTGTTCAGGGTGAAAGAAAGCATGTCATGTGTCTGGGATAAGGATTTTTCCCTGGAATGGCTCACAAAGCTCTAAAATAAGTCAAAAAATACTTGAAAAACCTACTTAAGAAGGGATTTGCCTCTGCACAATGAAAGACTTTAGTGAGGTCCGTTAGATCGCTATTAACATAATATTGTGCACTTCCGGATATAAGCACCAAACTTGACAGGTGGTGAGATATGATCATAATAAATAAATCTCGAAGGGGAGCCAATCGAAAAATTGCCATTTTCCAAGATGGCCGCCAAACTCACTTTCGAACCATCATAAC
>CM068953.1:31181447-31191806 GCA_035128595.1 Eptatretus atami | reverse complement strand
CTTACGAAATCTTTAGATTTCGCAAGTAACAAGCGTTCATAGACTGGTACTTACGAAATCCGTCAACTTGCTCTGACCCTTCTCTAATAAAAGCTGTCTCTAGAGAAGGTAGCGACGCAAACAGAGTTTCTACGATGATTCTGTTACCAAACCCATGAAAAATCGAATGTTTGACCTCACCGTGTGACCTTGTACCGTTGACCGATTTTGACAAAATCTAATCAGCACTAGCCATCACCCTCCTAATCAGTGGTGTTAATGTGACTTGGTAGCTTCTTCCGTTTCCTCGAGTTATCTGCTACAAACATCAAAATCGAATATTTGATCCTCACTGTGATCCTGTGACTCTTGTGAACCGATTTGACCCAAAACTTATCAGCACAAGCAACACCCTCCTGGGAATCACGTGGTGTAATTATTTGACATTGGGGAGCTTCTTCCCGTTCTCGAGTTATGTGCCTTACAACAAACAAACAAGCAGTCATAGACTGGTACTTACGAAATCGTTCAACTTGACCTCGACCTGGTCTAATAAAAGCTGTCTTCTGTACTGATCGTCGGATTGGTAGCGACGCCAAACCAGAAGTTTCTACGATGATTTCATGCTCCAACCATCAAAAATCGGAATGTTTGACCTCACCGTGACCTTGACTGTTGCACAGGCGGCATTTAATAAGACTACGGCCGCGACGTTTTTTTGACAAATCTTAATCAGCACTAGCCATCACCCTCCTGAATCACCTGTTTGTTAATTTGACATTGGTAGCTTCTTCCGTTCTCGAGTTATCTGTACCAAACCATCAAAAATCGAATATTTGACCTCACTGTGACCTTGACCTTTGACCGATTTTGACCAAAATCTAATCAGCACTAGCCATCACCCTCCTGAATCACGTGATGTAATTTGACATTGGTAGCTTCTTCCGTTCTCGATATCGTCCTACAAACAAACAAACATACAAACAAGCAGTCATAGACTGGGTACTTACGAAATCGTCAACTTGACCTCTGACCTTGTCTAATAAAAGCTGTCTCTAGAGAAGGTAGCGACCGCAAACCAGAAGTTTCTACGATGATTCTGCTACCAAACCATCAAAAAAATCGAATGTTTGACCTCACTGTGACCTTGACCGTTGACCGATTTTGACCAAAATCTAATCAGCACTAGCCATCACCCTCCTGAATCACGTGGTGTAATTTGACATTGGTTAGCTTCTTCTGTTCTCGAGTTATCTTACCAAACCATCAAAAATCGAATATTTGACCTCACTGTGACCTTGACCTTTGACCGATTTTGACCAAATCTAATCAGCACTAGCCATCACGCTCTGAATCACGTGAGTGTAATTTGACATTGGTAGCTTCTTCCGTTCTCGAGTTATCGTGCCTACAAACAAACAAACAAAACATACAAACAAACAAACAAATAAACCAATGTCACCGTAGGGTGATCCGTATCTTGCCAAAAGGTGACCACGGTGTGACTTCTTTAAGGTCACACTGAGGGTGAACGAGCTGCTATCCACCAGGAGCGACTCCTTGAGGAATTATCTGCCTACGAGAGATTCCGATTTGAGAATCGTTTCTACAGAGTAACCATGAAAAAATATGCGTTTGCCTCATAACTCACCAAATGACGTCATAATGTCTCAAGCTTGATATATCTAGAAAGCACTCATCGAGGTGTTCAATTTGAGTACTACACGATATGGTCCTAAAAACTTGAAAATTTGACCTGGGGTCAAATATGTTTGACCTTAGGCGTAACCATGAAGGTCAGGCCAATCGCCACCAAAAATTAATCAGCTGAATGCCAGACCATGAACTATATTCCCATGAAGTTTGAAGACGATCCGATCAAAATTACTCAAAAAATGAGGGTTATGTCGATTACCCTGATTTGCCGAAAAATGGACCTTGACCTTTGACCTTGACCTTCAAACATTTTATGCGCTGAAAGGGACCTCTATAGGCCTCTGATATGCGAAGTTACAAAAATTTTCCAATGAAAACTGTGCTCTGCCAGAGTGATTTATAACGTGAATTACAGAAAAAAAAAAAAAAAAAACAACAACAAAAAAAAAACACATGAAGTCAAGGCCAATCCCACCAAAAATTATCAGCTGAGCGCCAGACCATGAACTATATTCCCATGAAGTTTGGAAACATCGATCAAAATTACTCAAAAAATAAGGGTTTTGTCGATTACCCTGATTTGCGAAAAGTGACCTTGACTTTGAACCTTGACCTTCCAAAATTTTATGGCCTGAAAGGGACCTCCATAGGCCTCTGATAATGTGAAGTTACAAAAAATTTCCAATGAAAACTGTGGTCTGCAGAATTTTTTTTTCGTGATTACAGACAAACAAACAAACAACAAAAAAAAAAAAAAAAATAAAAAAAAAAAAAAATTAAAAAAAACATACAGACTGACTAACATATCTTGCAAAAACTTCGTTTTGGCAAGATAACAAACAAGAAACGGTAGTCATCAATATACTTAGAAATCTTTAGATTTCGTATGTAACAAACAAGCAGTCATAGACGGTACTTACGAAATCGTCAACTTGACCTCTGACGTTGTCTAATAAAAGCTGTCTCTAGAGAAGGTAGCGACCAAACCAGAAGTTTCTATGATGATTCTGTACCAAACCATCAAAAATCGAATGTTTGACCTCACCGTGACCTTGACCGTTGATCGGTTTGACAAAATCTAATCAGCACTAGCCATCACCCTCCTGAATCACGTGGTGTAATTGACATTCGGAGCTTCTTTCCGTTCTCGAGTTATCTGTACTTAAACCATCAAAAATCGAATGTTTGACCTCACCGTGACCTGACCGTTGACCGATTTTGACCAAAATCTAATCAGCACTAGCCATCACCCTCCTGAATCACGTGGTGTAATTTGACATTGGTGGCTTCTTCCGTTCTCGAGTTATCGTGCCTACAAACAACAAACAAGCAGTCATAGACTTGGTACTTACGAAATGGTCAACTTGACCTCTGACCTTGTCTAATAAAAGCTGTCTCTCGAGAGGTAGCGGACGCAAACGAGCGCCGTAATGCTGTGTGTTACAATCCCCCCTCATTAGCATAATCTTCAGTGCATAATACCTCAGATACGACACCCGACATAATCTCATAAACATCGATTTTTACCAGAATTTCGACAACCGAGTTTTAAGCGTCCTAAGCGATCGCAAAAACGAAGACAAAATTAAAATCGAAGTTAAAATGAACCGTAACGTCGAGCCAAGCAAAAATCGGCATTTCTCACGCAATTATTTAATATATTATTATCAAAGGTCACAAAACCGCTAATATTCGGCCATCCACCAACAATTTTACATAATCCGACGGCTCAGCGAGTCAGGGCATGCGACGATAACCTTATTGGGATAAAAAAATGACTTCTTAAACACCATTCTTTATTGGAAAAAAAACCGTCACGCGCACACGGAAAACCTTAACGTGACTCAACGACGCATCTGCTCGAGCGCACTGCATCATTGGGACGACACCGTGACGTCTGCTCGAGCGCACTGCATCATGGGACACCCTTGACGCTTCGAGTGAAATATTTTTTATACAATCTTAAAACGTCTCCAAAACATCCGATTTTACCAGAATTTCGACAACCGAGTTTTTAAGCATCCTAAGCGATCGCAAAACGAGACAAAATAAAATCGAAGTTAAAACGAACTCGTAACGTCAGCGAAGCAAAAAACACTCACATTTCTCCACGTTAATTTACGGAATTATGTTTGACCTCACTGTGACCTGGACCTTTCACCGATTTTGACCAAAATCTAATCAGCGCTAGCCATCACCGTCCTGAATCACGTGATGTATTTGACATGTAGCTTCTCTCCGTTCTCGAGTTATCGTGCTACAAACAAAAACATACAAACAAACAAACAAACAAACAGAAACGGAAGGGCATCAATATACTTACGAAATCTAAAGATTTCGTAAGTATAACAAACAAACAAACAAGCAGTCATAGACTGGTACTTACGAAATCGTCAACTTGACCTCTGACCTTGTCTAAATAAAAAGCTGTCTGTAGAGAAGGTAGCGACGCAAACCATAGTTTCTACGATGTTCTGTACCAAACCATCAAAAAATCGAATGTTTGACCTCACCGTGACCTTGACCGTTGACCGATTTTGACCAAAATCTAATCAGCACTAGCCATCACGCTCCTGAATGACGTGGTTTGTAATTTGACATTGGTAGCTTCTTCCGTTCTCGAGTTATCTGTACCAAACCATCAAAAATCGAATATTTGACCTCGCTGTACCAACCATCAAAATCGAATATTTGACCTCGCTGTGACCTTGACCTTTGACCGATTTTGACCAAAATCTAATCAGCACTAGCCATCACCTCCTGATTACTGTGGTGTAATTTGACATTGGTAGCTTCTTCGTTCTCGAGTTATCTGTACCAAACATCAAAAATCGAATATTTGACCTCACTGTGACCTTGACCTTTGACAGATTTTTGATCAAAATCTAATCAGCACTAGCCTCACCCTCCTGAAATCACTTGGTGTTAATTTGACTTGGTAGCTTCTTCCGTTCTCGAGTTATCATGTTTTGGATGTTTGACCTTACTGTGACCTTGACCTATAGACCGATTTGACCAAAATCTAATCAGCGCTAGCCATCAACCTCCTGAATCACGTGGTGTAATTTGACATTGGTAGCTTCTTCCGTTCTCGAGTTAATATTTTTTTGGAGTGTTTGACCATCACTGTGACCTTGACCTTTGACCGATTTTGACCAAAATCTAATCAGCGCTAGCCATCACCCTCCTGAAATTTGACATTGGTAGCCTTCTTCTGTTCTCGTGTTCTCCCTCAAAAAACAAAACACACAAACACACAAACAAGCAGTCATAGACTGTGTACTTACGAAATAGTCAACTTGACCTCTGACCTTTGTCTAATAAAACTGTCTCCAGAGAAGGTAGCGACGCAAACCAGAAAGTTTCTACGATGATTCTGTACCAAACCATCAAAAATCGAATGTATTGACCTCAGTGACCTTGACCTTTTGACCGATTTTGACCAAAATCTAATCTACGCTAGCCATCATTCTCCTGATCACATGGTTAATTTGGACATTGGTAGCTTCTTCCGTTGCTCGAGTTATCATTTTTTGTGATGTTTGACCTCACTGTGACCTTGACCTTTGACCGATTTTGACCAAAATCTCATCAGCGCTAGCCACCACCCTCCTGAATCACATGGTGTAATTTGACATTGGTAGCTTCTTCCGTTCTCGAGTTATCATTTTTGGATGTTTGACCTCACTGTGACCTTGACCTTTGACCGATTTTGACCAAAATCTAATCAGCACTAGCCATCACCCTCCTGAATCACGTGGTGTAATTTGACATTGGTAGCTTCTTCCGTTCTCGAGTTATCTGTACCAAACCATCAAAAATCGAATATTTGGACCTCACTGTGACCTTGACCTTTGACCGATTTCGACCAAAATCTAATCAGCACTTGCCATCACCTCCTGAATCACTTGTGTGTAATTTGACATTGGTAGCTTCTTCAGTTCTCTAGTTATCGTGCCTACAAAAACAAACAAACAAACATACAAAAAACAAACAGAAACGGAAGTCATCAATATACTTACGAAATCTTTAGATTTCGTAAGTAACAAACAAACAAACAAACAGAACGGAAGTCATCAATGATTTCGTAAGTAACAAACAAACAAACAAACAGAAACGGAAGTCAACAATATACTTACGAAATCTTTAGATTTCGTAAGTACAACAAGCAGTCATAGACTTGGTACTTACGAAATCGTCAACTTGACCTCTGACGTTGTCTAATAAAAGCTGTCTCTAGAGAAGGTAGCGACGCAAACCAGAAGTTTCTATGATGATTCTGTACCAAACCATCAAAAATCGAATGTTTGACCTCACCGTGACCTTGACCGTTGATCGATTTTGACCAAAATCTAATCAGCACTAGCCATCACCCTCCTGAATCACGTGGTGTAATTTGACATTCGGAGCTTCTTCCGTTCTCGAGTTATCTGTACCAAACCATCAAAAATCGAATGTTTGACCTCACCGTGACCTTGACCGTGACCGATTTTGACCAAAATCTAATCAGCACTAGCCATCACCCTCCTGAATCACGTGGTGTAATTTGACCTTGGTGGCTTCTTCCGTTCTCGAGTTATCGTGCCTACAAACAAACAAGCAGTCATAGGACTGCGTACTTATTGAAATCGTCAACTTGACCTCTGACCTTGTCTAATAAAAGCTGTCTCCAGAGAAGGTAGCGACGCAAACCAGAAGTTTCTACGATGATTCTGTGCCAAACCATCAAAAATCGAATGTTTTGACCTCACTGTGACCTTGACCTTTGACCGATTTTGACCAAAATGTAATCAGCGCTAGCCATCACCCTCCTGAATCACGTGGTGTAATTTGACATTGGTAGCTTCTTCCGTTCTCGAGTTATCATGTTTTGGATGTTTGACCTCACTGTGACCTTGACCTTTGACCGATTTTTACCAAAATCTAATCAGCGATAGCAATCACCCTCCTGAATCACGTGGTGTAATTTGACATTGGTAGCTTCTTCCGTTCTCGAGTTATCGTGCCTACAAACAAACAAACACACACACAAACAAACAGAACGGAACTGATCAATATACTTACGAAATCTTTAGATTTCGTAAGTAACAAACACACAAACAGATGACGGAAGTCATCAATACACTTGCGAAATCTTTATATTTCGTAAGTAAAAAGGTTATTGTTAAGTTTAAAGATGAATTGGGTGGGAAGGTCACGAGTGAATTTATCGGATTGAGATCAAAGTCTATGCTTTTATGTATATTGATAATTAATAATAACATTGAAAGGTGTGATAGAAGCTAAAGGGAATAAAGAAAAATATAATCAAGGAAACAATAAACTTTAAACATTATGACAACTGTTTAACCTTAAAGAAGGAAGAGTACAGAAAAATGAATACAATAAGAAGTTATAAACATCAATAATTATCGACAGAAGAGATTTAAATAAGAAAGCATTTGGAGCTTTTGATGATAAAAATATATTTTAGAGAATGGAATTAATAGTCTCCCTTATGGTTACAAGTATGTGTTAAGATATTGGGTTGGGAATTTTAACAGGCTTCTGCCATCTTTTTACTGATTTTAAATGACTAGGTGAATGCACCCGGCGTGCCCGGGTTCTTTTGAATGAATTTAATCTTCTATACATATGTCTGACCGAGCACAGTATCAGTTCCCTATTGGGCCATGGCAGTCATAGGCTAAGGGGGTTGGTGAGGGGGAAACACACCCCTCCCCCCCCCCCGTCGAGGGGCCTTGCCACATAGCCTATAAACCTTACGGGGCCCATCCCGACATTTTTTGTTTCAGTGGTTAGCTCCTATTCTTTCACCTTTCAGGAGATTAGCACGTGCAGACAAACAAACAAACAGACAAACAAAAACTTAAAATCATATGTTAGATATATTGTATATGGCGTTGGCCCCATGTCAATCGGCTGAACTTGAAAAATTAACGTTACGAAATCAGGTGATGACGTCATAATTCGGAAACCGATTGTCGGAAGTACAATTATTTTACATCGGGACACTCCCGGGTACATGTTCTGTCAGCATGTTAAGTTTGGTGAGGATCAGTCCTGTACTTTTCGCGTGCATAGGTCACAGACAAACACACTTTCAACTTTATATATATAGATAGATAGTACCAAGCAATAACCAAACCAAAGAGTGGAGATGTGATCAGCCCTGATATTTAAATGGAAAATATAAAGAATGTGAGAAATATCAAATAAGTCTTATTGAAGAAATAACTGGGGTAAAAGTAGATAAAACAAATAAGCGGATAAATTTAATTACAAATAAGTTGGAGGATGTAAAGAAAAAAAAATATCCTTGAATGGACTGAAAACTTTGATGGTTATCAATTGAACAATGGAAAAACAATTTACTACAATCTCAAAATGATATGTGGCTCAGGAGGTGGTAAAATAAGGGCATTGAGAGAAGTTTATCATTTCATTTCTGCTCAACAAAGACACTTAAACCAAGAACCAATATTTAAATACCATTGTATATGGCTTATCTGAAGTCAACAAAGTTTCATCTGATATCTTGGTACAAACTATATACATTATAAATGCTCAGAAAAGCTCTGTAACCTTAAGTCTTCAGCTTGCAATCATGTAGTAGGGCTGGGGTCTTCCTTTCATGCATGGAAGTGTCTTCTATTGTACGGAATAAATGGCTTGTATATGAACTTGATGTCTTTCTTGAGATAGTAGGCCTGGGCTCCCACACCTGAAATAATCTTTTTATGTGCCAAAATGTTCATGGATAGTAAATGGTTTCAACGCTCTTAACAGAAATGACAAATTGTTTAGTAAGTGCGACAACCTTGATACTTTCAATGCAGCCCCTGCCCCTCCCTTCACACACCCAAGGCTGTGACGAGAGCCCCAACTCCCTCCCCCATACGCAAGTGTTCATTGTACAGTCCTGAACTGTACTACATCTGCGAGATATGCTGCACCGCACCATGCACAGAAAAAGCACCACACCTCATGCCACGAACATGTGTGTGAGAATGGACACAGTCCATTGCGGTGAAAGTAATCTGATCGGCCCAAAGGATTAATGACCAGAGATGGACCGAATGTGTCCAATAAGCAATGCGCAAATGGAGTGAAAATGGAGAGGGATTCTGCCGGACCGAGGGACGACTGAACGGCCATGGAGTCGAAGGCAAGACTGATGGGGTGAAGGAGGCATTATTAAAATGATGTTTCTTGAAGGGGAGGTTATTGATAGATTGAGAAAGGCAGATAGGGGAAAGGAACGATAGTGTGAAGGAGGAATGATTGAAAGTAGCTGAGGGTGGGGGAAGGAAGACATCACACCAGGGAAATACAAACTAACCAGCGCTTGCCACTGGAATAACCCCTTGACAAAGGACCAAGGACTATCTACACATCGACTAATGAAATAACTAATACTTGGGTCACCAACTGTACGTGTCCATGTGTGCTCTCCCCCTGGGGTAAGTTTCCAAAACCGTAACAATATCGTCATCTTACCAATTTTAATTCAAAAAGACAAATTCATCGTGAAACATTCCATTACAGAAATCAAACAAATAAACTGAATAAATCTCAAAACAAATTACTGTACCTTCTCATGCAGTCTTTCGCCATTCCTTCATTGAGGACTTGAGAAAATAGACTTCGGTTTGGAGTTTTGCATTTTCAGAAATCGATTCATTCTGCAGGAGGTTAACATGATTGGAATAGAAACAAAAGGTGCAGAGGTCAAGGGTCAAGCCTGTATTGCTGAGAACATAGGCAACCTTGAGCCAATGTGTGCTTAGGTGATGGTAAAGCATAGCAAATTTAATATCAGTCAAATTATCTCTCAGCTGGAGGTCAAATACTCATGTCCATTGCCTCAATTTTGTTCTTGTTCATGCCTTCTCATTCCTCAATCCTCCCCCACCTGGCCAGGTTGTACACATTCTAATAGAATCCCATGTCTGCTTCCCACCCCCAAATTTAAGCTTCATGCTCACCTCCATGCCTTTACCCCCTATTCTCTTGTACCTGTTCTCGTACCCCTCCCTCCAACCCTTAAAAATTGCTGCCCACTGATACCTCATACTTTCTTCCACACCAGCACTGCTTTCCAGTCTCACGGAGACATGCAAGATATCTTTGTCTTCTTGCTGATGTCCTCAGCCATTCTGTGAAAAGCAGGATAACGTCTAATCGCAAGAGAATGACGTGGCATTTTCCACAGGCTGCATCGTGCATCGTCCCCATCTGATGAGCACCAATGAGTGGGGGGGGGGGGGGGGGGGGGGGGGGGGGGGGGGCTCGCACAAGAAAGCAATACGAAGAGGAAAAGGACAGAAGCACAGCTGACCAGACGAGAAAAAAGGTGCTCATAGCTGGTCCTTGTCCTTGGGGGAGAAAGTGTAATGAAGAGGAAAGGCACAGAGTTGCATCAGAGCTTGTTCTTGTCCCAAGAGTTTGTCCTTGTTCTAAAAACTAGTCCTGTGAGGAGCAGAAAGCCCATCGTGCTGAGGAGGGCAGTGTGGAAAGGCCAGAATGCGGTTTGGTTCATGGGGAGCTGTTGGACACGGGGGCCAAGCAGAAACAGAATTGCTTGCAGCTGGCATATCTGGGACGCCGGAGAGGACTTGTCAACGAGGTGCCCAGACCCAGTAGGCATGCCTTCCCATCCCATCACATAGCCACTCCACTGCCCATCCCATCACATAGCCACTCCACTGCCCATCCCATCAC
>CM068953.1:31162812-31174657 GCA_035128595.1 Eptatretus atami | reverse complement strand
GCAAAGGCAAGTTGTTTCAGGACAACTGCCTCGCCACAAGCTTCAGTGAACCATGGGCGAGAGGAAGGGAAGAACAACTGAAGATGAGGGGATAAATCTGTGCATGAGAGAGCACAAGTATCTTTGAAAGAATTCCCAGGATGAATTGATGTTGGAGAAAGTAGCGATGGGAGACGAGTCCAGAAGTTTGATGGCTGCTTGGAGACCCTGCCAGTCAGCCTGAGTGAAATGCCAGACTCGATGGCGGTGAGGTGGTTCTCTCATAACAGCCAGAGAGATGTGCACTTTGACAAGCACGTGGTCAGAAGAATCGATTGGGGCAGAGGAAGAGCAGCAGATATTTTCAGGGAAATTTGTCAAAATCAGATCCAGAAGAGATGGAGTACCGTTGTTGAGTTCCGGTCAGAAGTTGACAGCTTGTGTCAGTCCCAATGAGGTCACACAAGTCTTTTGCTGAAGTGCCATGGCAGGTGAGAGAGGTACCCACACCCAGCCAACTGGCATGATGACAATTGAAGTAGTTTTAGTACTTGAAGTACGTAGTTTTAGCACCTTCTGTAAATTAATCGCTCATTATTGACATGATATCATGCAGTATCGAATGTACTTGATTTGATTACATGACGTGTCACAACCCTTTCAGTTCAACGCTATTTTAGAAAAGGCTCTCTAGCTGGTTCGCAACTGGTAATTTGATGCGAAGATTGAAACGACAGAGAGCGAGATGGGTTGATATACAAACAAGGGTGTCCAAAAGGTTCAAGAAATGTTACTCACGGTACACCAAGAAACGAAAACGTTTAGATTTCCCCATATAATATACATCGTACCTGGATTGCAATGCAAAGGATAAGATAACATTTGTCCTTCAAACTGTAAATGCCTTTAAAATGAAAGTTTGGGGATTGCTTCTTCAACTGGCTCTCAGGCGCTTCAATCAATCCTTCATCATTGGTGAATTGGCTCCGTTGGAGGTCAGACAACAAATCACAAATCAGATAATCACGTGGGGCCGGCTCCGGGCTGTATTTGGGGAATATGAGGGACTGTATTTTTGTGGAATTGAGTGGGGGGGCTTTGGGGAATAGGGGGTTGTATTTAGAATTCCTTTGCCATCTCAGAATATCTGAGAACATGCTCTTGAAAATCGAGTAGCTACGTTTCACCGTTTTTGAGAAACCCACGACAATATCAATGGCTGCTATTGATTACTGGTTTCAGGAGGGAACATGGACGTATGTAGGTGTTCATGGACCATGGTGGAAACACGTCTGTATATATTTTGGTGACCTTGAGACAGCGATCCTTCATGATCAATGTCTCAACTTGGCAAAGTTTGTTCCACTGTCACATATACACCTGAACTCATCTTCGAGGGACCCCGGTCCTCAATCAGTCACCAACCGCAGAATGTGAGAGTGCACCTCGCCTTAGATGGCGAACATAAGTTTGTGGATTTTTTTTTTGCAGCTACATTTTTACAAAATCCATAATAGCTCCGACCACAAAGCAAACTTCTGAATAATACTCTGAAACACCAAACTATGTAAGATTCATGAAACCAATGTTACGTACATAACAAACACAAGTGTAAGTTTATCACAAGCACAAAGCCGTGGCTCGAGGATGCCAAATAATACTTCGTTCCTAAAATACGTTGATCCCACCCCACATAAAAGCTGCATTTGACGCTGCACCTAATTATTTTATTTGCTCTAATTTTTTACTACAATCAGCATTTAATTTCACAGAATGATGTACAATCGTTTCATTAGCAAAACTTGGCATACAAAATATACACTATACAGCTTGCATTGAGATAGGTCTTTATTCATCATAAACAGTTATTCAGGGGTTTTAATTTTAATCAAGATGCGTTTTATTTTTCCCCATCAAGGAACCATCTTATCTCAAATACCACCTATCCATCCATCTTCTGAGGAGTGTTAGTTTCCTCCAGATATAGTATGCTTCTGTTGCACGAATTAACAATAATCTTGGAATGGTTGGGCAGGGGGGGGGGAGGGTTTAGAGGTGGAGGGTTTAGAGGTGGTTGACCTTTCACATGAGTAAAACCATTTTTTTTTTTGAGATGTTCTACAAGACGATTGCAGCAACAAAAGGCAGCTTTGTGGAAAGTTCAGGCCCTGAGATTATATTTTGTGCAATTTCACGATATTTAACAAGAATCTCGTTTATTATGTTCATCAATAAAATAAACATATTGTTGCGAATTCGCGTGCGATCGGCCACGTAACTCGAATCGCGACCGCGTCGCCCACCGGACGGACAATTCAGTCGTGACCCTCCTGGGACTACCGCCAGAAACCAGTCACGGGTGGGGGTTTAACCCCACCACCACCCAGTCCGCAGTCTACCCGCGCGAAATAGGGTTAATCGCAGAATGTCGATATACCTAAGTACCCGCGCGGGTAATCTGCCGAGGGATGGGACCACGCCACAGGCCGACTCCCGGACACGAACCGCTTAAGCGGTTCGTTCCGTATTACAGGGATAACCGAGCGGAGTTATCGTCGGCCTTGACGGTTCCGATTAATTACCGGGTGTTTTAAACCCACTATTAATCCCTTACGTGATGCAAGATGGAGATTCAACAAAGGAAAGGACGCAGGGAAACGGGGAAACAGTTCAACAAGCAAGCACTTTATTACACACACACAAGCACGTATATACAGCCATACAGTCAAAAGGAAGCAGGGAAAGAGTTAAAACCGAATATAATTATTACAACACTTAAACAGTTCTACTTGACCAGACTGGCGCCACACACACACATTTACACAAAACCCAAAAGAAATGGAAGTCGCGACTTCCCTGAGCGCGTCGAGTCCTTGGCGACCGTAACTCCGAGTCCCCTCGGCGTGGTCCGCGAGCTCGTGCCGCGCGTCGCTCGTGTGGTCCGCTCGACAGCTCGGACGAACGAACAGAACCTCCGACCAGGGACGATCACCGCAACTCTCCACAATTCCCCTTCAGGGACAAGGGAACAGGAAAAGGAACGACGTTCTCGTCGACCTTCACGTCCACGCCTTTTGTCGATCGCTTGCACAACCAAGAGCCTTCAGCCTCCAACTGGGACAAGGGAACAACCAACCAACCACGACTCTTCACGCCACCCTTTTGTAGGGCCGGCTCCGCCCTTCGCTCCGCCCCGCCCCGTTCTTGGCTCCTCCTTCCTTCGAGGCGTTTCCAAGAGCTCTCGCAGGGGGGCGTGCCCCCACTCCGACCGCCTCACGCCGTGCATCCACCAATCGGGAGCGAGCTGCGCACCCCTCCCCTTCACACCAAGCATGGTGGGGGGATTCAGGCGGAAGCATCAGGCGGGAAAACCCCACAAGCATTGTTGGTTTTTGTTCTTGCACGCGCCCGCACGGTGCTCGTTGAATGGAAAGTGGCGAAGATGTGGTAGCGTAGTTGTGGAAGGTGGTGTCGTGTAGTGAATGGCGTGATCGTGAGATGTTGGTTGTGGCGATGTTCGTTGTTGTTCTTGCACCAAATTAACAATAGCCAAAGAAAAACGGCTAACTGAAGCGTCGCAGCCCGAATGGATCACATATATTCCCTCCATACAACGCGTTTGGGCTAACTACACATGAACTTACCGATATATCTCACCTGAGGACGCTTTATGGTGTAATGCGAATTTCCAAAACCGTAACACTATATATATATATATATATATATATATATATATATATATATATATATATATATATATAACCAATGTAGACCAGGACAACTTAGCCATTGGTAAAGTCTTTAGAGGACGTGAATGAACGCATTCTCCAACAAGAATGACACTCGGTGGAGTGCATACCTCCGCCAGGCTGAACAGTTCACGTTTTGTATCACACTGAAAGGTCGGATCTGCATCCGGACCACAATCTAATCAGTTTGTTCTTGTAACCGAACAAACTCATTCACCAAGTTTTGTATGCATCCACAACGTTTTGAAATATCGTGCTCCATGATTACAGACTGATTTTGGCCCTAACACTCAATTGTGAAGAATAACCTGGAAAATTTATAAATTCCCAGATCCGGATCTTCAGCAAAATCGAATCAATTTGTCGTCGTCAAACACAGAACACCGAATATGTCCAGCAAGTTTCATCCATATCCGTCTGACTTCTTGATATATCCTGCTCATAAACACAGACAGGGGTGAAAACATGACATCCATCCACCTTTGGTGTCAGAGGTAATAAACCCAATGGCAAGTGTTTGTTACCCTCGTCAGAGGAGAGGGTATTGCTTTTGGTCCGTTTGTTTGTAGGTTTTTGTCCGCACGGAACTTTCGTGTTTTTCTCTGCAACCCCCTTGTGGGATTGAGATGAAATTTTCACCACTGGTATGAGAAATTTTTTTTTGTATACATTGTCGAGGCTCGTATGAGAGCTAACACACAACACACAACAAAGGGGGGCAGGAGACAGTTGGGGCAGGAGAGGGAAGGACAAAACAGTGGGGAACAGGGATATTAGATCTGTGGAAGGGAGAGGGATTGGAGCAGGGAACACGGGGTTTTCAAGATGGACACTACAGGGACTTTCAGGACCTCACACGACAGGGAACTCTCGGGAAGGAAGGCAGGAAATTTGAAGATGGGGTGGATTAACGGGGTACAAAAGGTTGTGGTTTTGGATGGGGGAAGATAAGGTGGTGGTGAACAGCTGTTTTGAAGGCCTGGAGGGAAGAATGGGATTGAAGAGAGTGGGAGTTTATTCCAACGTGGGGAAAAAGAGAATGAAAGGCATGAAGGTGAGCAGTGATTTTGGTAGTTTTACCAGAAGGGGGTTGGTGGCGGACCTTGAGCGCCCGGCGGAAATATGGGGTGGGGGGGGGGGACATATCAGAGACAGAGCGGAGGGGGGAGAGCAAGACCGGAGAGGAGATGGTGGAAGACAGAAAGACCACCGACCAGCCTGTGGTGAGAGAGTGAGAGGCCCAAGACTCAGCCTCACCGAGGGAGGTACCAATGATCCTAAATGCCTTGGTTTCCACAGCATGAAGCCGAGAAGGTGAGAGGCAGGAGCACCAGCCCAAAGGGGAGAGCAGTACTCCATCAGGCTGCAGACGAAAGCTTTGTATGTGGTCAGGATCTCAGGTTGGCAGAGGAAGAACTTTGCACGATGGAGGATTCCCAGTCGGCAACTGGATTTGGAGGCCAGGTTGGAAATGTGGCTTTCCCAGGAAAGATCATGGCAGGTCGTAAGACGCTGAAACTTGAATGAAAGGACTTCAGGGGGGGGGGGGGGTTCAAAAGGTCTTTGCAGAGAGACATAGTGAGAGTGTGAGTAGTGTACTCATGTAGAATGTTTTAATAATTCGGATGTCATAGGTCACGTGGTGTGACAGCCATATAGGAAAAACAGAAAAACTTTGGACCACTATCTCTGAACCGCACCAAGGAAAAAATTGAAACTTCGCACATAGCAAGTAATCCTCATGGGTAATAAGTGCCTTTAAACCAAGCTGTTAGATTATAACCTGCTTATATCTTATATATAACCTGATATAACCTGCTTATATCCCATTTTTATGACGGCATAATTGCACATGTAGAACGCCACATCCGATCAGTATGAAAATTTTTGAGGGTCATCTGGGGATAAAATATTCCACAGAAAAAATTCATGACGTTATCAGTCACATGATTCGGCAGCCATATTGTTTATTTTTAAAATAAAAAATAAAAATAAAAAAACCCTTCAAAAATCTCTGAAGTGGCTGAACAACTCGAGGTGAAACTTTACAAGTATGACTGCCTATCCATGAGGAACAAAAGGTTCACACATATACGATATCATTGGTCACATGGTTTGGCAGCCATATTGGATTTACCCTAAAACCCATAAAAAATACACCACTCGAAAGAAGTCCTGGCGAGGGTCTGCAATCTCCGATTGCTCTTTTTCTTGTTTCTTTTGAGAATTTTCAAACAATAAGGCATGTTGCAGTTTCAATAAAAAACACACCAACCAAAATTATTTGTGCAAATAATTTATTCCTGTGCTCTACTTCTACCAATAAGGATAAGTATTTGCATCAACTTAGAAATGAACAAGACTGAAAAGTCGGACATTCATTCAAGTGTGGCAAAATCTAATTACTCGTACTTTTAACAAACAGCATAAGCATAGTCACATGGGAGGTAGACATAGACAAGATGGAAGGAAAGAGGATAGGCAGTAACAAAGAATGACAATTACAAACTTTGAAAAAAGAAACCCACATGAGAGAAAGTTTAACGATGAAGTGTGAAAGATTAAAACAAATAAATGCAAATGGAGACTGAAGGGTGTAAGAAGCGCATCGAAAAAAGAAAATAGGATAAAAAAAACTAAATGGGAATAAAATGAAAGTACGACGAAGGGCAATTATAACAACATTCAATTTAAGAGGTAAAATGATGGACATTAAGGAAAGTCTTATTAAAGGCAAATTGATGTTATTGAAATAAAAGCTAAACAATATTTAGTTTTTAAAACACGGAGGATCACCGTTTCCTTCACTCAATCTATCAATGAAACCCTGATTTTTTTTTCAAGTTTATGAACCGTCCCAAACAATGGTTTGCAAATGACATGTTACAACACGTGACATTAACGGTTACTGATGAATACGTTAATACTTACTGAAGTTGATCACATTTATAATGATGTATTTATACAAATCAAAGGTTCAGATGCAAGTCAATTAAAATGTGAAAAAAAGACCGTTCGAACCTTCGACCCGAGGATCGTATATTTACATCGTGAATGAACGGATACAACGGTTAAACAAAATGAACACAGATTGCAGAGTAAAAAGGTAGAGATCATGAAGAAACCGGTTTCACCAGAATCCTTGGGAGATACCGTCCACACATGATGTGATGATCAAATAACCTCACCCCAAGATAAAGGGACGACTATTGCAATGATGATAGAGGTGGCAATGCAAATGTTGGAAGGATAAAAACAAATGGTGAAGATTGGTACCTCGTATGGTGGCTGGCAAAACAAGTAAATGTTTAGGATGGCCTTCGCCTTTCTGGTTTCAGCAGAGCTAATCTGATGATAGAAGTGTTGGAGGAAAGAGGACTGTCGAATAAAAAAAACAAGCTGGACTTTCTTCGAGTAGGTTAGTCTCCGTTGAAGACCACTCTGCGGTTGAAACATTGGACTGAGCCTTTGACTGCAGGACAAATTAATTAGGTGTAGTGCCTGACCTCCTGAAATGCCTTTTCCAACTACATCCGGTTCTTCTCCGACATAAGCAACAACATCTCTGGCCAATCACTGAAGTGGTCTCGGTCTCCGTTTAGATAACCTCACTCGGTAGTTAGTCACACCAGATAAACATTAATAATGCATACGACTGAAGCAAAGTTACAGCGGTCGTGCGGGCATATTGGTAGTTTTCCTTCTCCATGTATTCCATCATTATTCCTTTAAGGTTATATTCATGGAAGCATTTTGGATAGCGTCTGCTTGCAGCATTTCCTCAGTTGGCCGTCTTCAGAGACAATGTGTTAAAATATCTGTAAAAGTCAATATTTCATATACAGCATTTCGTAAACCTCCAAAAATTAGAAAGTAAACATCAATGCGCAATCTCGTTTTATGCAGCCTCATTCACTCATAGTCATCAGTTTTATACATTTTGCTATCTTCAATGATGGCCGGTTCTTTATTGAAATGCAATGCCATGCCCACAAAACAGACCACACCCACTTTTGATCTGATCAATGTTCTGAGGACAGGTGGTTATCATTTTGAATCTTATTACATCTGCAGCACAAACAAAAAAACACCTGTTGATAAATCTACACAGAATAAAAACCTATAACAGAAAATTTAACGTTATCAAAGTAGATTGACTTGCACAAGCACACAGTACTGTAAGAGTAAACTTAGACTTCAGCAAAAATCTGTTTTCTCTGAATTATATTCTGTGTTCACAAATCAAAGTCAGTGAAAACTAGTTTGCAAATGAAGGATCGATCAAGTAACCAAAGCTAAGAGGCCATTACTTACAAGGTTAAGGAGAAAGGTCGAGAAGGGTATAAATTCCTGCCCTTTTTGAGTCTGTCAGATATTTCAGCAAGTAATAGCAGAGGTGAATAAGGCCTGGCCATGATGATGCACCAACCTGCTTATATTTTAAAGTGGCAAACGGAACCACTTTCAGACTCAAAGGATAAGGGAAAGGATCCACGTAATTACAATATGTAAACAAAGTGTAGAAAAGTTGACGATATTGTCCATGTTTTTACATTTTCCATCAAAATTGTGCATTTTCTTTACAGAGCGACCCAACGGCTTGCACCAGAAACACACTATGGTGTGCGTGTTACTACAAAAAATAACATCTGAAAGTGATGAAAAATAATCTAGTGCAAACGATAATTAAAGAGGAAAAACAATATGTAAAACAAAAAACAAAATGAACCTCAATCTGAAGATGGATCTGCTAAAAAGAAAAGAGGAAAGTGAAGAAATAGCTTAAAGATGCCAAAAAAGGCCGAGTGATGCGACTTTAAACTGATCGTTAAATAAATGGGTTAAATGGTTTGTTCTTGAAAATTAATGCAGGCTGGACTTCAGACACATGATGACAAAAAATAAAAATAAAAAAATCAAGAAATTGGAAAAAAGAAGTTGAGTTCCATCAGATTAGATAAAGTGCTGGTGTGAAGGGCCGATTGAAATTGGACAAGCCTCGATGAACATGTGGTGGAGAGAAGGGGATAAAAACAAAGAACCAACTACACAAGAGCACTACTGAGATCTACACAGAACAATGTAACTGGCTCGCATTCAAATGAAGTGACCTTATGAAACTGTGTAAGTTTGATGAACAAAGCTAGGTAACTGCAATTGTGGCAGCAGTAAACAATCTTCAGCAAAACAAATGGTTTATTTTTCCATATAACCAAACTAGGCTCAGTGAAGCATACACACATAATCAGTATTTAGATGATAGAGATTAATGCGAGTCAGGAAGCAAGAATGAGAATATGAATGGTAATGGGTTAAAAGAGGAACGCACTCATTGTGAAAATCTTAAAAATCAAGGCTCATTGCTCATTTCCACTCCCCCATGCTACTCTTCTTCTAATCATGGCACTCCTTCAAGTTAATTGAATCCTCATTTTCCCTCCAGGGCTTTGAGTTGTCATTATACCACTATCTTATGTCACCCCCATCCCTATTTTGTCCCTCGGCCCTGCTGTTTGTGTGCCCCCCCACCCCTCTCTCCTTCTACTGTTCTATTTGTTCTGTTACATCCTGATGCATTCTGTGTTCTCACTCCTCCACGAGCCTCGACACTATATACAAAGAAAACCCCGAACCAGGATGTTCTCTACCCCCATTAGTCCCTGCTTTACCTTTCACCACCTTTTTGAGGAAGCTGTTTCCTTCCCTCTTCTCTTTCCTTCCATTCCTACACCCCCTTGTAGTATCCGCATGTTATCTTCGACACATCGCTTGTTATCCTGTTATCTTTCTCTTCCACGAGCCGAGACTTTGTATTAAAAAAAATAATAACAGAAAAGAAAATTAAAATACAAAGTAAATGGAAAGACGTCTAAATAATCCTGTCAACTAGTTTCAGACAGACATACAACAGTGACATAACAAGTCAAAAAACATATGAATACAGTAACAAGGTAGATGCTGAAGCAGTGATGAGCAGGACGAATGGCTTATTGGAGAGAATATTTCGTACACCTGGAAGGTGCAGGTTCAAATCGATAAAGCTCCACATTAGTTTGTTGATAGCGTCGTCATATCTTTCTCCCTCGCGCCATTTTCCAAGGTTTTTAATCAACGACTGTTAAAGTAGAAAATGAAACTGTTTCAGCCGAAACAAAATAGATTAATAACCCCCCCAAAAAAGAAGAAACAAACAAATAGACCGATTAAAGATGAAGATAAAAGCAGGAAGGTAAAGAAGAGAGAAGCAAGCAGAAGTATAAGGCAGTTTTGCAAACAGGTAGTTGGTGCTATTCATGATAAAATCTGCTATAAATTCAGTGGGAATAGAGACAACTCAGATAGTGAGAAGACGAAGAAGAGTATTTAAAAGCTAAAGTTATAAGGGTAGTTATAAAGGAGTAAAAAAACAACAGCAACAACAAAAAATGCAACTAAATGAGTCTTAAAATGATAAAAGTTTCTTTTCCAGGTGTGTCTACAGCCAAATTTACCAGGTGTGTGTACGTACAAATGTGATTTAAATGGAAGAAAAGGATAACAAACTAGTCTGCTCCACTAATAACGCCAACGATTCGTGTCATAAAAGGAAATGGTTAACACTTAGGGAGAGGGAGAGGAGGAATAACACCGATATGAATAATTACGAAGTATTTATTTTCCCAGAAAAGTTGCATGTCTTTTTTTTAATGTTAGGTAGGCCACAGCAAGACCACTTCACCATTGGGCCAAATCATTATAGTGCTTTAAAAAAAGGTTTTTCAAAAATAAAATGACATGTTCTCTTAACTCCTGTACTTGAAAAGTATCAATTATTACAACTGGAAACACACGCACACACGGAGAGAATTGAGAGGGAAAAAGAGGAAGAAAAGGAAAACAACCGAAAGCATTAACGAGCTGACAGGAACTGACGCAGCTTAGAAGGGAAATCTGTCATAACACCAGTGACTCCCAAATCAAAAGCTCTCTTAAAATCTGCTTCTTCATTCAGAACCCACAAGTACACCTGTGGGAACACACAAGGTGCATGCACTTACAAAGAAGATACAAATCTGGGGAATGAGGTCAAGTGCAACAGTCAACATGTCTATACGTTTTCAAATATTAGTCAAAATAAATTCTTATTGCAGCTCATCTCCACAAAACAAATCAGCATGACTGTCATAGCCATCAAGCAACGGTTCCTCGTAGAAAAATAAACTTTTAAAATACATTGGAGTGCTCCCTCATGACATACAGTGCCTTCAGAATGTATTCCCACCCCTTGACTTTTTCACATTGTGTTGTGTTACAACCTGAATTTACAATGGATTAAATTTAATTTTTTTTGTCACCGATCTACACAAAATATCCCGCAATGAGAAAGTGAAAACATGTTTTTAGAAATTTTTACAAAGTTATTGAAAACGAAATACAGAAATATCTAATTTCAATACTTTGTAGAAGCACCTTTGGCAGTGATTAGAGCTTCGAGTCTTCTTGGGCATGTCTGTATCAGCTTTGCACACCTGGATTTGGGGGTTTCTCCCCATTCTTCCTTGCAGATTTGCTCAAACTGTCAAGTTGTATGGGGAGCGTCAGTGAACAGAAATCTTCAAGTCTTTCCAAAGATTCTCAATGGGATTCAAGTATGGGATTTGGCTGGGCCACTCAAGGACTTTCACATTCTTGTTCTGAAGCCATCCCAGTGTTGCTTTAGCTGTATGCTTGGATCCGTTGGAATGTAAATCTTCGCCGGAGTCTAAGGTCTATTGCACTCTGAAGCAGGTTCACCTCAAGGATTTGCCTGTATTTGTCTCCATTCATAGTTCCCTTGATCCTTACAAGTGTCACAGTCATTGCCGCTGAAAAGCATCCCTGTAGCATGATGCTACGACCACCATGCTTCATGGTAGGGATAGTGCTAGATGGGTGATGAGATGCATTCAGTTTCCGCCAGACGTAGCGCTTCGCATTCAGGCCAGAGAGTTCAATTTTCGTTTCATCAAACCACAGAATATTTTGTCTCATGCTCTCAGTCTTTCACCTTCCTTTTTGCAAACTCCAGGTGTGCTGTCATGTCCCTTTTTCTCAGGAGTGGTTTCTGTCTGGCCACTCTCCCATAAAGCCGAGATTTG
>CM068953.1:31101249-31119700 GCA_035128595.1 Eptatretus atami | reverse complement strand
TGCATCCTTCACGGTGAGATCACTCGCCTCAGTTGTTCAATATACAGAGACCAGGGAAACGACACCCAAGGAGTGACGAATCCCAAGTCTCATAAGACGCTCTTTGACTTGTGTTACCTCAATTATCATTGGAGCCAGCTTATTGGACACAGCTACAGCAACTCCGTGGGCATGGTAACCATCAGAGTGACCAGACCAATAGTAGGTGTAACCACCTGCCATGATCTCACCACTATCTGGTCTCCGAACCTCAGAGTGCGCAATACCGATGTTCAAAACACTTGAGCTCAGATGATAACAGAGACATGTGATCATCCTCTCTTAGGGATAGGACATTCCAGGCAACCACCCAAAGGGACTGCCTCAGGTTAACCCAAGGAGACCGCTGTCTGGTAGACAACACCTTAATACCACCCTGACACACACGACCACAATCCAACCCGAGATTGATACACACTACCACACTACCACAATACCACAATATTGTCCCCATCAGTGAAGCGGCGGGTTGTATTTGCTAGTGGTGAATGAGACGGAAGGTTTGGGGGGGGGGTTGACACACCCGGAACACTACTTCGTAGTGTTTAGGTCGTTTATAAAATACATGGACAGCCCAAACCGATAATCTTTCAAAATAATTGACTGACCTCTAAAAAACTATATTCTTAAGAATTCAGTCATGCCTCAGTCTCTCCAATAACAGAAACTATATTACAAAGTCGCATGCTTACAGAATATACTCACGTCTTGCGCAGTTTTTCTGTCTCCTCGGTCCTTCAAAATCAATTGTTCATAAACGTTTTGTTTAAACATTTCTGGCTTTGCTTATAGCAGCAGCTCTCAAGGAAAGCCTTTTGTGCAAGGCTGCACAAGTGAGAAAAGCAGGCTGTATGGTTGTAAATCCTCCATTTGATGATTCAATAAATAATAAATAGATAAACATGCCAGAATTCAAACTGCCACGTCAAGCTGAAACTTTAGAGCAGAAATGATAGAAAAGTCTGTGGCAGGGTGGTGGAAGAATGAAGGAAATAAGATAAAGATTTTAGATCACTCGGACAGGGGCACAATATTACTCATCTGTGTCAATCGGCGATATAAAGGTTCCTTCCCACCGTGTACATCCATCTACATTTAAAGGATGGATTAAGTCTTTTCGTGTTTCACCAAACCCCCCCCCCCCAAAGAAAAAAACACAATGAAACAGAACCAGGAGGAGGCCCATTGGCTCATCATGCCTCTGCCATATCTACACCATGGACTTCCAACCTACTGTAAGTGGTGTTAGACCTTAACGCGATAGTTTGGCCAGGGAACAGGCAGATTATGGCCTTCTCTTTTAAAAAGCGACAACAAAAACTTCAACATCTGCAAGCAAAACAGAAACAGCTGGCTTTACATCCCATTCTGAAGGATGCTGTGCTCTGAGATTTATGTTGTCGTTGTGCTGCCCTGGTCAGTTCTGCTCAAAAAGGCCCGCAGCAGGGAAACAGCCGATCAATCTCCCAGGAGCGACCCAGAGATCCCTCACACCTATGATGTTGTGCTCTTGTCTAAGTGGAGCCAAGACTGCGCAGTCTTTCATTATGTGTTTTGTTGTGTGCGAGGCAGCCTGGAAGAGGTTGCAGGTGTCATCAGTGGTGTCATCGAGTCTATGTTTGGAGTGGAAGAGCTGTGGGTGGTGTCTGCAGCAGAGGCGTGCAAGGTGAACATGATCGGATCTGGAGAGTAGTTGGTCTGTGTCATGGGTTTACTGCCCAAGATATTGTTTGGGCCTAATTTGTTGGTTGCATTTACGGTGATGTGGGTGTGGATGTTGTTTTTGTAGTTTCAGTTGTTCATTGGGGGGGATGTTTTGGAGGATGTCACTATAGTGTCTTTGTGGTGTCGTTTTAATGTGTCTCAGGGTCTATGGGTGGTTGTACATGTAGTGGCAAGGGTGGTTAGAGTTGGTACTTGCCGTTGCAAGGAAATGCGCACCTCTCATGTCCAAGTGGTCTTTAATTTTTAGCATTTATACTTGAGATGTATGTTATTATCATACATAGCCAATGTGATCACTTGTAGCTCGCAAACATGGCCAGAGCACAATCTCGCTGCACTTGGCATGCAGGATCTTATTCCTTTGAATAAAACCAGATTTTATTATTTAAAATAAAACTTTCCAAATTTCCAGTTATTCCTTCCTGAGAGTTTCCTTCTGTAGCAATCTTGTCCATTCCATGCATCCTTTCTTTCCTGCCCCCATTCCTCTCCACCCCCATTGTTTATCCAAGTCTCCCTCTATCTTGTCCTTCAACTCTGCTCTTGGTGTCCCACACACCCCGTCCCCCGTCCCGCTCTTTACTGTTCATTTTGTTCTGTTGCATCCCGATCTGTTCAGCGTATTAGCTCTTCCACAAGCCTTGACACCTTATCGAAAAACAAAAAAGGAAATATTGCTTGTGTGCACAAAATCCTGAATACACAAGCTGCCCTTCTTACATCCTCCAGACTTCTCCATTGATGTGATTCTCTCACACAAACGTTTAACAACATTAAAGTGCAGTACACCCTTAAATATCATGGGTTTGAATATCACGGGTGTTGACCAATTGCGGGCAACCAACCTCTTATGTTACGATTTCGTCATTGTGGGGTTTCATTTCGACCAATCGTGGTTTTTGAGCGGAGTTGTCAAAGTTATCTCCCACCACAAGCATTTTGTTGTTTCTCGTGCATCATTAATCATGATGCTAAAGCTTAAAACGATGGAGAAAAGAAGTGATTATTGTTAACAGTTTAGATTTTACATATTTAATTGTAATTCAGCAGCATTGCTGCGTTGCAGGTGGTAACTGAGACACACGGCAAATGCAATACTGTACTGTTTTGTGTAATCTTCCATGTAATCGTAATTGATTCCTTTGTTTTCGGTTATTATTGCCCTTAGTTATTTTAACCATGGGACCCAAGAGAAAAACTGTTACTAGTGGTGAAGCAAGTGCAAAAAGTCAAGGAAAGTGATGTCTAACTCAGAAAGTGGTGGCTTTGGAGAAGCTTGGTCAAGGCGAGAATGTGTTTATTTTATTTATTTGCTGGTTTCAGAGCTGTCAAACGGTTTATAAAAGAAAACAGACAGATTACAAAGGTAAAAGATTTACGAGATCACGGTAATAGGGAAGGAATGGTGGGGGCTTTGGGGCTGGCAGAATGGGCTGGAATTATGCACAATCGCCTCTAAGTCGACTAGCCTGCATTTGAATCCCTACCCAGCCATAAACCGTTATCCCAATGTTTCACAAGCAAGGCGATTCATCAATGTGTGTGCCGTCCCTCAGATGGACATTAAATTGGGCGTTCCATCTGCCAGCATTAGTTAGTGGACGTTTAAGACCCCACGGTGTCCTTTGCGAAGAGTGTGCGAGCTATCGCCGGCACCCTGAACAAATTCCAAATTCCTGCTCTAACTAGCGCTGGGAAAGCAATGGCAAAAACACCCAGTTTAACCCTTGCTAAGGAAGCTGCATCAGCAGCACTGGCACTCTGTGAAGAATATGATACATCAGAGAGAGATAGAGAGGTGGTGGGGGCTTTAGACAAATTACAGATGAAAAGGGCAGCGTTTAATCTGCTTCATCGGAGCAAGAAACTTCATCGCAAAGCAAATTTATTTTTATTTTATGTTTATTTCAATTCTGATGTGTTTATTTTTGGCTGTCACCAGCCTTCCTCTATATTTTCTCTAAGTCCAGGAACCTAATCCCCTTATTACCATATGAAACTGTTTTCAACTATAGCAGCATTTTGTAGGAACGTAACCCCTGCGATATTTAAGGGTTTACTGTATATTCTTAAACAGGGCTGGTAGGACGGCTAGAATTACGCACACTCACCTCCAAGTTGTCGAGCCTGGGTTCGAATCTCGACCCAGGTACAAACTATCATCCTGGTGTTTCACAGGCAGGGTGATTCAATGTGTGTGCCGTCCCTCGAATGGAGATAAAAACTGGCGTCCCGTCTGCCGGCATTAAGTGGTGGACATTAAAGATCCCACAGTGACCTTCGTGAAGAGTAGGCGAGTTATCCACAGCACACTGAACGAATTACAAATTCCCGCTCTAACTACTACTGAGAAGACAAAGGCAAATTCTCCAGCATAACCCTGGCTACGAAACTACGTTGGCAGCACCGATGCTCTGTAACAGAGTATGGTACATCAGATACAGAATTCTTAAACAATACCAGTGATAGTAAACTTTCACAACATCATTGTGAATATAAATAAACGCTAAATCAAGATAAAATGCAGTGACGAAAAGATTTCACCTGAGAGATAAGCTCATCGTCATTATCCTTGATATCGATATTGATGGAGACGTCAGGAAAAGCAGTGAAGACTTCACGAAGCAGCGGGATTCTCCGATCTTCTCCCATGCATTCACATCCTGCATAAACACCATAGAGCTAATCGTTAAAATCCGTCGGGTATTTTTTTGTTTGTTTTTTGAATGAACACATAAAGAGGTTCGTTTCAAGTCCCTATTAAATGGTGGGAACAATTTGCATACAGCCACTAAGAAAAGTTATACAATGGAACAGATACGGACTTCATCAACCGGTTTGATCCATATTCAGCACCAAGGTAACTGTGGGGAACAGAGAAGATGGTGAACAATCAACCAGTTCTTCTTACCTCTGCCACCGAAGGTGGACGGAGGTTTTATATTCACCCGTTTGTTTCTTTGTCAGCAGGATATCTCAAAAAGTTGTCGACAGATTCGGATGTGTGATTGGGTGTGTGCCAAGGATGAACTGATGCGATTTTGAAGATCTGGATCCAGATACTAGAATTATTTTTAGTGATTCTTTGCCAGTTGAGAGATAGGGCCAAAAACGATATTTCAAAAAGTAATGGATGGATTCGGACAAAACTTGGTGGATGAGTTGGGTGTGTGACAAAAATAACCCGCTGTGTGGAGGACAGGCTAATAAATCACAAATGATCTAAGGAAAACAAACTTTAAAAAAAATTTTTTTTTTTGACTCGCACTTCGTAATTTAAAACGGAAGAAATACAATGGCACACAGTCGAGCGCATACCTCCGCTAGGCTGAACAGTTTACGTTTTGTATCCCACTGATAGGCCGTTTCTGGATCCAGACCTGAACCAAAATCTAATTGGCTTGTTCTTGTCACTTACCAAATTCATCCACCAAGTTTTGTCATAATCCGTCCACAACGTTGTGAAATATCATACGATATATCATTTTTGGCCCCATCTCCCAATGGTGAAGAATCACTTTAAAAAATTATCAGATCTGAATCTTCACCAAAATCGAATCAATTCGTCCTTGTCACACACCCAACCTGTCCACCAATTTTCGTCCGAACCCGTCCACAACTTTTTTGAGATATCATGCTCAAAAACAGACACAGACGGACAAGGGTGAAAACAAAAACAAATGCTTCCCATGCAAAACGTCAAATCCATACTTTTAAAATTATCTCCACAGCACAAAGGAACTTCAGTCAATCAACAACATTTAATAAATACCAGTGTGGATGATGTTCCATTCTTTAAATGCCTTAAAATACAAACCGATATAGATTTTTTCCCTTTTTCCAAGGAGCCTTCAGAATGTTCTCCGCCCAACATTCAGTACGTATGAAAACATACAAGCTTGTTTAGTAATGCTTGTTGGGCCAACACCTTTTTATAACTTAACCATATTGGCACACCCTTAATGATAATAAAGGTTGTTTAGCCTTCTATCAAAACTATGTTTGGATTCCTGCAGGATTATCATTCTCTCTTAAAAAATGTGTAAAACAGGATAATCAAGTAATAAATAAATAAATAAATAACCAGAGAGCTGGTGTCAAAGCCACCCAATGCTCGCCTGTTTATACTTTTATTGTTTTTAAAAGACTAGTCTAATAATATTTTTTATAAAGCATTGCAGTGAAGTCTGATCCAAATAATTTTAAAGCAATATATGTATTTGTATATTGTAATCAGTAAAAAATAGTGTGGTAGATAAAAACATTAGAAAGGAAATAACTTGCACCAAAAACTTTAACATTTTCACGGTCACGCCCGGGGTATCGCTATAGCTCACTGTTCTTCGAACAGGTGAGCTAAAAACTTGTTAGAAGCTCAACTGGTGAAAAACGGATATTTAAATAAAGTAAAGAAATTTTTTTTGGCAATTTACAATAATCAACAAGTGGTGCCAGGCACAACAAATCCCACCCATTTAAGGCATAAAGTTATTTTGGGGATCAAATTTAAATTTGATACATCCTTAACCTGAATGTTCATTATAAGGAATAAGAATAGGAATATTTTATCTTAGTTTGAAGTCAATTAAACCATTTTTGACGAAGTTAAGAGCGAAAAACGATTTTGACTTTTTTGTGACCTGACCTTGACCTTTGACCTAATTGGACCCAAAAGTTAATGGGGTCGTCCGAGGTTCATTACCACCTGTGGATACAATTTGACAGTGTTTGGCAGCCGTTTTCCCATAAAGTTGTATTTGTAACCATGGTTTAGTTTTAATGGAAAATTTGTAATTTTGACCGATGACCATGACCCCCAAAACTTCGGACCCCACCGATCTTCACAAATATGCATTTTTCACTATAGGAATGGGTAGGATTATAAGTGACAAATAGAAAAATAAACCAATGTCACCCTTAGGGTGACCCGTATCTTGCCAAAAGGTGACCACGTGTGACTTCTTTAGGTCACACTGAGGTGAACAGAGCTGCTACCAGAGGCGATCCTTGAGGAATATCTGCCTACGAGAGATTCCGATGAGAATCGTTCTACACAGAGTAACCATGAAAAATATGCGTTTGCCTCATAACGTCACCAAATCACGTCATAATGTCTCAAGCTTGATATATCTAGAAACACTCATCGAGGTGTTCAATTTGAGGTACTACACGATATGGTTCCTAAAACTTGAAAATTTGACCTTGGGGTCAAATATGTTTGACCTTAGGCGCTAACCATGAAGGTCAAGGCAATCGCACCAAAAATTAATCAGCTGAGCGCCAGACCATGAACTATATTCCCATGAAGTTTGAAGACGATCCGATCAAAATTACTCAAAAAATAAGGGTTTTGTCGATTACCCTGATTTGCGACAAAGTGACCTTGACCTTTGACCTTGACCTTCAAAATTTTATGCGCTGAAAGGGACCTCCATAGGCCTCTGATATGCGAAGTTACAAAAATTTCCAATGAAAACTGTGCTCTGCAGAATTTTTTTTCGTGATTACAGACAAAAAAAAAAACACAAAAAAAAAAAACATACAGACTGACTAACATATCTTGCAAAAACTTAGTTTTGCAAGATAACAAGGTTCACTATAAGCTTAGTTTGAAGTAAATCAGATCCTTTTTGACGAAGTTATGAGCGAAAAAAGTTTTGATCTTTGTGACCTTGACCTTGACCTTTGATCCAATTGGACCCAAAAGTTAATGGGGTCGTCCAAGGTTCATTGCCCACCTGTGGATTAAATTTGATAGTGTTTGCTAAAGCCGTTTTGCCGTAAAGTTGCGAACAAGACAGACAACGACAACAAACAAACAGACAAACAAACCGGACGATTACAATATCCCGCTCCCTCCCTCCGGGGGCGGGATAATAATTAAATGCATCCAACAATTAAAACATTTTGACACGGTATCAACATCCAGGCTCAAATAACTTGTATATACAGTAATTACTAGCAGGGTATGCTTACACATTGTGTAAGCTCAAATAACTTATATTGTGGAAGCATATGAACCGTGCTTCCCCATTGTCTCGGGTCACACACCGACATTTGATTTTTCATTTATTTATTTTCATTTCTTTTATTTTTCCCATTTATTTATATTTTGCCTGTTTATACATTTATACGGATGCTTTCCGATGGTTCTGCGATTTCTCCATCACCCGGAAGGTACCGATCTTTAATATCAGTCAATGAGTGAATGAGTCAGTCAGTGGTTAGAAAGAGCTTTTCTATATTAGATTATTAACAATTTACAATAAATAGATTACGTCAAAAACAACTACACAGCCATTTGGTTATTAGAGCTTTGCTTAAAACACAAACATCAGCCGTCATTGAATTAGAGGACAGATTTCAGAGGCACCAATTTATAGGCACTATTTCAGTGTCCATCTCAAGTCATCCTTGAAGCCATTTAAGAGTGAACCACCAAGTGTGGAATGGCACCACCCATAGATCAGATCACACAAGGCAGGTGGATTGCATGCTCTTTGAAGTTCATTACCGGGCCAGCGAGGTTTTAACTTGGTTAGAAAAATAACAATAGCAACAGGGTAATACTCTTGATATGAGCTCCAATACTTAGACACTTGGAATCAAAATGTTTATAATTCCTGTTTTTAGCTACATTTCAACATACTTGAAGGATGCTCGTCTATTTTCCTCACCCTTACACCACCAATAACAACTGAACACGTTTCTCTGCCATGATTCTACGCATGCCTCGATTTTACTGTTGTTGGTATAGTCATAATTGCTCATTGTGCTCCCAGCACTGTCAATTAAGCCCTGCTAATCCATCAGCACTCAGTAGTAGCCAACACCAGGTCTCAAGCGGTTGTGACAGTGCCACATATGGCACTAGTCGTTTGCACCAAGGGGAAGTTTGTCATCTAATTCAACTACGATTTACAGTCAGAATTCTGCTCTTCCTCTGGTGAACCAAGGGGATAGCCATGGGAGGAATACAAGAAGCTGCACCTTCACTTCAATCTGTTTTGTACAAGTTGGTGGTGGAACATTGGGTCATGATCTGAGACTTGCCGGGTTTCTTCAGCTCTGCTTACAATTTCCCTTTGTATGTCTGGAGGTGCTATTCCTCCAGAATAGGTGCTCTGGAGGTGCTATTCCATCGAGTAGAAACTGATCATTCACCTTGGTCGGTTTAAGGCAGTCGATGCAATGGCAAGCGATGTTGAGAGCCAGGTAAAGTTTGTTGACATGTGTAGACCGTTCCCATGTGGGCTGTACTCCAGAACAGAAGCACAATGATGGATGGTCCTGTCCGGATGGTGTTTGGATCTCAGCACATCTTGAGTTGGCCAGGTTTTTGTAGGATGTTGCTTCTGGCACCGACAGTGCCTTCAGAAAGTATTCACACCACTTGACATTTTCACATTTTGTTGTCAGGTCAGGTCAGGTATGGGAGCATGTGCCAGAACAGCGCGTCGCTGCGTCACTCCGCGGTAACTCCAGGGGCTCCGCCTGGCCTTCCCCCAGGCAGATGCCAGGCCATCCCCATCTCCTTGAGATGCTGGTCAACCTGCTGCAACCATGAGGCACGTGGTCGGCCCATTGGCTCCTACACTCACGAGACTCCCTCGCTGAGAGAATCTGGTGAGCAGGATCAGCGTCAGGAACGAGCCACATGTCCATACAGCCGCAACTGACGCTTACGGACCATACAGGTAACAAATCTCATCCGAGCTCTCTCAGCAACCGCTCGTTGGATACAAAATCTGACCAGCGATAGCAAGGATTCTCCGAAGAGACTGGTACAAAGGAATTAAGTCTCCGTCTCAGATCCTTGGTCAGATCCAAGTCTCGCATCCATAGAGCAAAACTGGAAGCACAAGGACCTGAAGACTCGGACTTTCGTCTCCCGCACATGTACCTGCAGCGCCACACCCCATGATCCAGTGAATCCATGACTCCCCAGGCCCGACCCAGACGTCTATTGACCTCTGACTCACAGCCAGCAGAGACATGAATATACTGCCAAGGTAAGTGAATCTCTCCACGACCTCGACATCTCACCACAAACAGACACAGACAGGACAGCAGCATCCAAGATGTCATTGAAAGCCTGGATCTTAGTTTTGACCAAGAAACCCGTAATCCCAGCGGCTCCGACTCCTCATTCAGCACCTCGAGGGCCCCCAAAAGGATATCTAAAGTCTCCGCAAAGAGACTGCATCATCTGCGAAATCAAGGTCCGAGATCTTGACATTCCCAAACGATGCACCGCAGCTTGATTTTTCCGACATCCTCCCTAAATCCAGTCCATACAAGTGCTGAAAGTGTGGGGGCCAGTACACACCCCTGACAAACTCCAGTAACAACTGGAAATAAGTCAGAGATGTCACCACACTTCACAGCATCTCAGTACAAGAGTAGATGTTCAGACATCAGATCGATCAGTTTGGTGGCACCCACGAAGACCAAGAATCCTCCAGAGGGCATCCCGATTCACTGAATCGAACGCTTTACAGAGATCAACATAGGCTGCAAGCAGCCCTGCCGAAACTCTCGTCTGCGTTCGGTGAGGACACGAAGAGCAAGGATACGGTCAATCGTTGACTCTTTGGTGTAAAGCCTGACTGCTCTGGACGCTGGTGCTCAAGCAGATGGTGGCGAACCCTATCAAGAATTATCCGAGCAAAGACCTTGCCCGGCACTGAGAGCAGCGTCACGCCTCGGTAGTTGTTGCAGTCTTGGCGATCACCTTCCCTTTCCAGAGAGGGAACACAAGGCCCCTCTTCCAATCAGTTGGGATGATGCCTGTGTTCCAGGCAGAGCACAAACTCCATGCAACGACACGAGTGCAGCATTTCACCAGCCTTGAGAAGTTCAGCATGGATGCCAGAGATCCCTGGAGCTTTACCCTGTTTCAACCGGTTCACCGCACCCGTGTTTCCACAAGCGAAGGGGACACAATTGATTGGAGGGTCAGCAACAGGGATTGTAACACCATTGACGTCCAACTCGACAGCTGGTGGATCAGCCTGGTACAACCGCTCAAAGTAACCGGCCCAGCGGGCCTTCATTCAGACTCCTCTGTTGAGAGCCTACCACTCTCTGCTCTAATGCAGTGCTCCGAGGGATGGCTTGGATGAAGCAATGCGCGAATTCCCCTGTAAGCGGGACGAGAATAACCTGTCCACAGGTGATGCTCTACCCCTCACAGATTCCTCGCACATAGGCCTCCTTGTCACCCTTATGTACGTACAGTTTTACGCCTCAGCTCCCTGAACAGTCAGCTCTGCCATTCAGCCTGGCCCGCGACTCTGGTCAATGGTATCCAGTGTCCTTGAGAGACAAAATTCTTCTTTGCCCTGCGGTGAGTTCCAAGACATCCAGCGGCAACATCAAGGACGGTGGTCTTGAAGGTAATCCATAACTCTTCAGGACCCCCAAAGCCAGACACCCCAAATGTCCACTCAGCCTGTTCGCAAACTCCTCAGCTACTCTCTCATCCTTGAGCTTGCCAACATCAGCCTAGGCTGGGATGGTACCATTCTCCAGGATTTGAGGTGCAGCTTTAGAGTTGCTACAACAAAGCCGGTGGTCAGTATTGAGGAACTGAGCACTCTGGTGGGTCCTGCAGTTCTGGATCATCCTCAGCGACCATCAACGAGGACATGGTCAATCTCCTTTGCACACCGCCAGCGTTGGAATACAAAGTCCAGCGATGAGCTTGTGGGCACTGAAACCATGAACCGGCCACCTAATCCATGACTTCTTGCAAAGTCAAGGAACTTAGTGCTATTCTGATTCATAGTTCCACCCATGGGACACAACACACGTCTCATAACCATCCCTATCAGTTCCAGTCGATGCATTGAAATCCCCCAAGACTAGAAGTGTATCTCGTCTGGACACTGATCAACCACAGACTCGAGCGTGGGTAGAATGTTCCTTCACGTGAGGTCACTCGCTCAGTCGGAGCATAGACAGAGACCAGGAAATGACACCTAAGGAGTGACGAATCCTTAGTCTCATAATACGCTCGTTACCGGTGTACCTCAATTATCATTGGGGTCAGCTTATTGACAAAAGCTACGCAACTCCTTGAGTATGGTAACCATCAGAGTGACCAGACCAATAGTAGGTGTAACCACCCCATTATCTCGCCGCAATCCGGTCCCGAACCTCAGAGATTGCTGCAATACGATGTCAAACGCTGTGAGCTCAGATGATAACAGAGACAGGTGATCATCCTCTCTTAGGGATAGGACATTCCAGGACCCACCCAGAGGGACCGCCTCAGGTTAACCCAGGAGACCGCCGTCTGGTGGACGACACTCAGCACCACTCGACAACCTCTCCCGCAATCTGACCCAGGAGGTTACCCGTGGTTCCCTCCTTTCATCAAAGATTGGGTCCGAAGGTTTGCCCAATCCCGTCATCCAGTGGACTGCCCTGCGAAGGGAACCTGCACAGGAGGTACTCCACGGAGTGGGTTTTCAGATTTTTTTGCGTTTGTCTGTTTTGCGGAATGAAGCGTTTTACAGTGGCCGGAGTGCAAATCCTGCCACCAAGCTCCTAATAAAAAAGTAACCCAACTGCAGGAGAACGTCCGCAGACACAGTTGGGCACTAGATATGGATGGCCGTTGGTTCACAAGGAGCTCCTCGCTTTGACAGGTTTTGTTTTAATCCTGCTGGGTGTCCATATCCAAAAACTCCTCACCAGAAAACCTGGTGGGGAGACGGTTTAGTCGCCGACAACCCAACATGTGAACAGGTTAGTACAGGTTTACATGGTACCTGTAGCAGGTCACAGATCTGACCTGACTCAGATTTTGTTGTTACAGCCTGAATTTGAAATGGATTTAATTTTAAAACTTTGTCACCAAACGACACAAGATACACCATCATGACAAAGTGAAAACATGTTTTCAGAAATTTTTACAAATGAATTAAAAATGAAAAGCTGAAATGTCTTGCATCAATAAGTATTCAATCCCCTGAGTCAATACATTGTAGAAGCACCTTAAGCAGCGATAACAGCTTCAAGTCTTCTTAGGTGTGTCTGTCAGCTTTGCACATCTGGAGTTGGGGATTTTCTCCCATTCTACCTTGCGGATTTGCTGAAGCTCTGCCAAGTTGGATGGGGAGTGTTGGTGAACAGCAATCTTAAAGTCTTTCCAGATTCTCAATGGGATTCAAGTCTGGGCTTTGGCTGGGCCACTCAAGGATTTTCACATTCTTGTTCTGAAGCCATTCCAGTGTTGCTTTGGCTATATGCTTGGGATCATTGTCCCGTTGGAACATAAATCTTCACTGGTCTGTCTTTTGCACTCTGAAGCAGGTTCTCCTCAAGGATTTGCCCATAATTGGCTCCATTCATTGTTCCCTCTATCCTTACAAGTCTCCAAATCCCTGCAGCTGAAAATAATCGCCATGGCATGATGCTGCCACCACCATGCTTCACGGGAGGGATGCTGTTAGATGAGTGATGAGCTGTGCTCAGTTTCCACCAAATGTAGCACTTTGCTTTCAGACCAAAGAGTTCAATTTTTGTCTCATCAGACCACAAAATATTTTGCCTCATGTTCTCAGATATTCGCGTGCCTTTTCTCAGGAGTGGCTTCCGTCTGGCCACTCTCCCATAAATCCGAGATTTGTGAAGTGCTGCAGAGATTGTTGTCCTTCCGGCAGATTCTCCCATCTCAGCCAAGGAAAATCTGAAGTTCTGTCAGAGTGGTCTTTGGGTTCTTGGTCACCTCTCTGACCAAGGTCTTTCTTTCCCAGTTGCTCAATTTGGTCAGACAGCCAGCTCTAGGAAGAGTCTGAGTCGGGTCATATTCTTTCCATTTCCCAATAATGTAGCTAACTGTGCTCTTGGGAACTTTCAACCCTCTAGAAATTGTTTTATACACCATTCCCCAGATCTATACCTCCTCACAATTCTATCTCGGAGTTCTTCGGACAGTTCCTGGGACTTCATGGTCGAGTTTCTGCTCTGACATGCACAGTCAACTGTGGGACCTTAAAGAGAAAGGTGTGTTTCTTTCTAAATCATGTCCAATCAATTGAATTGGCCACAGGTGGACTCCAATCAAATTGTAAAGACATCTCAAGGATGATCAAAGGAAATTGGATGCACCTGAGCTCATTTTGAAGTGTCATAGCAAAGGGGTTGAATACATATTGACGCAAGACATTCCAGCTTTTCATTTTTAATTAACTTGTAAAAATTTCTAAAAGCTTGTTTTCACTTTGTCATTATGGGGTATTTTGCTTAGATCGGTGACAAAAAAAATTAAATTTAATCCATTTTAAATTCAGGCTAGAACACAACAAAATGTGAAAAAGTCGAAGGGTGTGAATACTTCCTGAAGGCACTGTACATTGTTCTTGTTGATATGATTCATATCGCAAAGTGTGCAGTCCAGAGTGACTCCAAGGTAGAATGGGTTTAAACAAGGGTTGAGCTCATGACCACACCATTCGATCTGTTGGCCTCGTATATGTTTTCCGTTCTGAATATGGAAAGTGGTCACTTGTGTCTTGTCTGGGTTGGCCCAAAGGTTATGGAAGACTAAAATAATACATAACAAGTGAAATCCTTCAAATACAGCGCGTGTGATGAAGCAATGAGTACACTAATGTTAAAATATGCAATTTATGCTTTTTCAGTTGAAAAACAATTAAAAAGCGTACTTAATATTTGAAATGTAAAAATCTTGTTATTATTGTGATAAGCACCTTTATATATGACAGAAGGAATGAAATCGTTCGATACAGCGTGGCAGGGGGCCGCAAAAGAATGATGTAAAATAAGAAGAACTTAGCTTTCAGCGTTCGGCGGAATGCCATGGGGGCGGAAATGACGTCTTTCGTTCGTTCGTACATGAGAGGGGAGCGTTTCTTGGTTTTTTTCCGTCAAGCAAATATTCAATGGTTTTCAATATATAAAACATTAGTTTCACAAATTTCCATTGAAATACTCAGGTATTTCCGTCAATTGTCGCCATTTCCGTCTAGGTTACGCACTGCCATCTACCGGACGGCGTCATTAGCTCACTTGAGGCACGTGGGGGGGGGGGGGGGGGGGGGGGGGGGACACCGGGGACATTTCAAAAACTCGGTGCAATTGTATACAGCGCACGCGCTGTAATAATGCACAACACGTGCTATTGATTGAATAGCACTTCAACATCAAAAAGGTGTAATTCTATATACATTCCTCAAACTTCAACTCTCCCTACCTCCATCTACTATTCCTCTCTTTCCATCAATCTCTGCTACTCCCTCCCTCCTGCTCTCCATTTCTCTGCCCTTTCCGACCCATCCTCCCCTACCCTCCCATTTCCCTGGTACCTGGCTGGAAGGAAACAGGAATTCTTGATCTGTATCGTGGAAGTTCCTAAGGGAAGTGAATGGGAGAAACAAAACACGACAGATGATAAGCAAAGCAAAGCATTAAATGCACAGGAAGAGTACATGCGTTTCTGATAATGAAATAGCCAGGCTAAAATAAAGGGACAACAGAAACACCTAAACAGCAGTTTCATATTTCACTTCATTGGGAACAATGAAAAGCAGAGGAGAAAATATGAAATAGAAAGGAAAAAGAAAGGAAAAGACAAAACGGTAGCATTTTTGCATGTAAAAGAGTGTCAAGAATGAGAAATTGCAAGAGGACAGTGGCCTGGCAGGATGGTCAATGCCCTCGGCCTAGAGGTATGCATACTTGCCTCGGAACTGTCTAGCCTGGGTTTGAATCCCAGCCCAGCTCTAAACTATCATCCTGTTTTCATTCCTCGGATGGACGTTAAACAAGCGTCCCATCTGCCAACATTAGTTGGCGGACGTTAAAGATCCCATGGTGTCCTTCACAAAGAGTAGGCCTGCTATCACCGGCACCATGAACAAATTCCAACTTCCTGCTATAACCTACAGAGGGGCACTAAATCAGCGACAGCCACACCCTCAGCCAACGATGCTACCCCGCAACCTTGTGCTGCATATGGAAGAAGAATACATCTGTCTTGCAATTTATTCTGGCTTCTGGGAATTCCATCTCACCAATATGTCAAATAACTTGTAAAAGATGAAGTTTCTTCTATTTTCTTTAAAGGTTTGTCCCATTGTCTGTGTACATGTCCACACACGTACATTGTAGTTGAGCTTCCTGATATCTGCATCTTTCCCACACGTCCGCAGCAGCGAACTGTCATGGCAGACAACCACCTGTCCATCTTTTGTCCGACGTACGTCCAACTCCAGCATGTCTGCACCCAGGTTCAAAGCACTGTTCAAAGACAAAGTTAGACAAAGTACAAAGATATAAAAGAAAAGAACAAAACCCACAAAAAGACAAGCAAGGTTCTTCCTTTAATTTCAAGATATTGGTGTCATGTTCTTCATCTTTTTTACATCATCAGTTAACCCAGAATTATCTAATTGTAAAACCAATGCTGCATTGACCGCATTTAATCAGATCTCACAAAGTTGATCATATTTTTTTTCACTTCAATGCAATTAACTAATTGAAAGTGTTTTTGAAAGACTAAATATACCATTAAAACTTGTTACCTCCACCACTGAAGGTGGTGATGTTTTCACCCCTTTCTGTCTGTTTGTCTGTCTGTCTGTATGCATGCAGGATATCTCAACAAGTTGTGGATGGATTCGGATGAAATTTTGTGGACAGGTTGGGTGTGTGACAAGGACAAAATGATTATATTTTGGTGAAGATCCAGATCCGGCTTCTAGGATTTTTAAAGTGATTATTCTTCACCATTAAGAGATAGGGCCAAAAATTATATATAGCACGATATCTCAAAAAGTTGTGGACGGATTCAGACTTAACTTGGTGGACATGTTGGGTGTGTGACAACAAATAACTGATTCAATTTTGGTGAAGATCCGAATCCGGATCCCATAATTTTTAAGTGATTCTTCACCATTGAGAGATAGGGCCAAAAACGATACATGTAGAATGATATTTCAAAAATGTATTGGGCCCGGTATATTCTCGTGAATCAAGCATTGTGTGGTGGAGGTATGCGCTGTTATGTAACATCATACAGCCCGAGTGCCATTCCAGTTGGTCATGTAACATCGTACAATGTGGATTGGGAATGCAGCCAAGTAAAACGAGGGTGAAGCCGAAGGCATGCAATCACAAGTCCCCACACTTCCCACCTTAAGCAAAATTTAAAGTTGGCAATATGTTCCACCAGGAATGACCCAATATCAAATTTTGAGTTCAAACTTTTTCCGTTTTGACGCTTGTGAACCTAAGTTCCCACCCCGGAGGGCATGAAGTGGGGTTCAAATCCCAAAAAAAATCGATACATCATACTAAAATACACAATTTGGTGTCCGCTGTCTGTCTGTCTGACTGGGATACATTCAGTCATTACTTATTCAATCTCAACCAAACTTGGCAGGAAGACTAAGGATCACACGATGGAGGTTGTAGCGACTTCATTCCTCAACCCTCACCCCCCCCCCCCCATGTTCAGGTGTATATCAATGTTAATTTAGGTAATCGTGGCATTTTTCCAAGGCCGCTTCGAATAACAAAATAAACAAGAAAAAGAGCAATGAGAGATTGCAGACCGTCACCAGAACTTGTTTGGTGTGGTGTTTGTGCACTGGTGTGTTACGTAATTAATGAGACGTAATTAGGAGTGGCACTTTATAACCACTGGCAGTGATGGTACAAAGACGCAAGAGCGTCCGACTTTGATGAAACCCAACTTTGTTCGGACACTTGAGCCTGACCCATGGCATTTGTTATTATTAAAATGAATTCAGAATGAGATTAAAAGAAATTAAATTCAAATCAAATGGAAGACCAAATAGGTACAGTCCTGCAATGGAGTCATCAGAAGGAACCCAAACAAGGAAAAAGCAAAGATGGAGTCATGAGGAGAAACCTGGATAGGATTCGGGTTTCAGCTGCTGCTCCTCTACTATACCTGGTGTTGGCTTAATGGTTAGGGTGGCAGGCTTTGGATCCGAGGGTCCTGAGTTCAAATCCCACTTAGCTGTTTGAATAAATACCAGGTGGGGTTAACTCAGACTGTCATCCTTCCGAGGTCGGCAAAAAACGAGTGCCAGCATGCTGGTATACTGTGTCAGAATGACGACCCGTCCAGGATTGTGCCCAATAGCCAAGGAGACTGCTCAAGCAGCACCAACACTCTGCACAGAGTATGGTCCCAACCTCCTCTCTCCTCCTCTACCCTTAAACCCATCCAGGCACAGCCAAGCAAGCCCGATTCAAAAATAAATAAATCGATCAATAAAAAGAACACATTCAAAACGTTAATTAATTCTGGCTGCGAGACAATGTGTCCGATCAGGTTGAAATTTAAAACAAATATTCCCCATCACTACGAGATCACAATTGTGAAGTTTCACGCCAATCAATGAAGCGGTACAAGAGAAATTTTTTTTTTTAAGATTTCCGCTCAATCCAATAAAGCTGCCAGACTGTGTGACCTATCAATATTCGCGAATATCCGAGTATCCCCAAGGATTGGGTAACGTGTGAAGTTTCCCCTCAATCTGTCCAGCCATTCTGGAGAAGAAGATTGTTGAAAGTTTTCGGGTAAATCCAATATGGCTGCCAAACCATGTGACCCGGGACGTCAGGTCAGGTCAGGTATGGGAGCATGCACCAGAGCAGCGCGTTGCTGCGTCCACTTTTCGCC
>CM068953.1:31079959-31092519 GCA_035128595.1 Eptatretus atami | reverse complement strand
TGTAATAGGTCGGGAGCACGACCGCTAGGGGGACAGTAGAGTCGGCTCCACCGAACACCCGGAATTTATAGGTCGTCACCCCCGGATAACTTGGCAGCCGACGGTCACTTAAAGGACGTGGTCGCCAATACTTCGACGGCGTGGGGTAGGTTAATTGCCTAATTTCAATATACCTAAATACCACGCAGTCTAACTACCGGGGAACACACCCTCGGCCGACTCTGTCCGATCCGAGTCGCAGGTAACGACTCTGATCCGGCGTACCGAGCGGAGTTACCAGAGCCGTGCCGGACTAAATGAACAATTTACCCTCGCCTATCTCTCAATACACAGCGTGCCAAGCCAATGAAAGAAACACAGAAACGAGCTGGTACATTCAACAAAAGGATATTTATTATAACAATAATCGGGGAGTGAAACACAGAGCAGAGTTTCACGAATAAAGAAAGGTAATTGTACAATGAGCAAAGAAAGCACTTGCACAATTCTACTTGAAGAGGGCCACACACAGACACACCACCCCAAAGAAATGACCCGTCGGGTCTTTATTGAAGGTTTCCAGCTCGAGGAAAGGTGAGCTGGAGACCAGAGCTAGCTTGGACCTTCCCGCCTCGTGCGGCCTTGACGATCCGGCTCGGCGGGACTGAACCCGCAACTCGAGGCCGCTGCAAGCACCGGGTACGAGGGCGGCGTCGGGCTCCAGCACGCTCCTTCCGGCACGTGACGAGACAGCGAGCGTCAGCAGAGGAGACAGGCAAGCGATTCTCGTCCTGACAGACTCGCAGGCAGGCGATCCTCTCGGGATATGGCTCAAGGGGAAAAAAAAGACAAGACCTTCTCGTGCACACCCGCTCTTCTCTCACCCCCCCCCCCCCGATGCAACTCGCCTCCGGATTGGCCGGTGGGTTTCAGCAACTCGCTGGCGGCCTCCCTATTGGCTGGGTGCACGTGTGGTGCTCGCCCTCCGTCATTTGGCTGGAGCGAACGCTCTCTGCCCCTCCTCGGAGCGGATGCTTCGACCGAGTCGACGAAGGCTCCGCCCACGTCAGCCAAAAACACTTGCGTAATGGCGAAACCAGTCGAGTGCGGGAAGGTGGCGTTGTTGTAGTGGATGTAGTCTAGTAGCTGTAGTTGTTGTTGGTGGGTGTTAAAATCCTAACTATAAATTAACACGTAGCGCACCACACTTAATTACATTAGACATAGTGGAAAGGGAGCTATCTATCCACGTTTACTTAACGAAATAGCTGAGCTAACTGTGACCTGAATGTTGAGTGTTATTGGCTCCAGATTCTAACAATATGAAGGAACTGAAGAATAGTAATCTCCCATTCATCATCTCTGAAAATCTTGTATATTCAGATATAGACCTTTCCTCCTTCTCTTCTTCTTCTTCTTTCGGCGCTCGCTCCCTTTAGGCCAAACAAAAAAAGGAGTCTTGTTTCCGGTTTCCTACCGCCATTGCTTTTATATGCGACCTACAGGTTTTTTGTTGACAATTTGACTCGGGCGCGTTTGCTCGGCCCGCCATTTTGAATCCGCTGTTACGTCAGTGAGAGTTTCAAAAGGCGGCGCCGCAGTCAAACGCGCACGAGGACTGCTTGTGGATCGGTCTTTTCACGGTTAGTTTCACCTATTGTGGTGGTGATGATGGTGGACAGTGGTGATGGTGGTGATGGTGACTGTGGTGGGTGGTGTGGTGGTGGCAGTGTGGTGGTGTGGTGGTGGGTGGTGGTAGTGTGTGGTGGTTGGTAGTGGTGGTGCAATAGACTTGCAAAAATGCACTAACTTGCTGTTAAACTCTATTATATATATACTATAATATATATATATATTATATATATACAGGTGGGAGAACAAGTATTTGATACACTGCGATTTTGCAGGTTTCTCCCCACTTACAAAGCACGTAGAGGTCTGTAATTTTTATCATAGGTACACTTCAACTGTGAAAGATGGAAAACTAAAACAAAAATCCTAAAATCACATTGTATGATTTTTAAATAATTAATTTGCATTTTATTGCATGAAATAAGTATTTGATCACCTACCAACCAGTTAAGAATTCCGGCTCTCACAGACCTGTTAGTTTTGTCTTTAAGGAAGCCCTCCCATTCTCCACTCATTACCTGTATTAACTTGCACCTGTTTGAACTCGTTATCTGCAAAAAGACAGCTGTCCACACTCAATCAATCAGACTCCACCTCTCCACAATGGGCAAGACCAGAGAGCTGTCTAAGGAAATCAGGGACAAAATTGTAGACTTGCACAAGGCTGGGATGGGCTACAGGACATGAGGCAACCGCTGGTGAGCTAGGCAAAAACTTTGGCGCAATTATTAGAAAATGGAAGAAGTTCAAGATCAGTCAATCTCCCTCGGTCTGGGGCTCCATGCAGATCTCACCCGTCTGGAGCGTCAATGATCATGAGAAGGTGAGGGATCAGCCAGAACTACACGGCAGGACCTGGTCAATGACCTGAAGAGAGCTGGGACCACAGTATCAAAAAAAAACCATAAGTAACACACTACGCCGTCATGGATTAAAATCCTGCAGCGCACGCAAGGTCCCTCTGCTCAAGCCAGCGCATGTCCAGGCCCGTCTTGAAGTTTGCCAATGGACCATCTGGATGATCCAGCGGAGAATGGAGAGGTCATGTGGTCTGATGAGACCAAAATAGAGCTTTTTGGTTTTTAAACTCCACTCGCCGTGTTTGAGGAAGAAGAAGGATGAGTACAACCCCAAGAACACCATCCCAACCGTGAAGCATGGAGGTGGAAACATCATTCTTTGGGGCATGCCTTTTCTTGCAAAGGGGACAGGACGACCTGCACCGTATTGAGGGAGGATAGATGGGGCCATGTATCGCGAGATCTTTGCCAAACACCTCCTTCCCTCAACAAAGAGCATTGAAAGATGGGGCGTGGCTGGGTCTTCCAGCATGACAACGACCCAAACACACAGCCAGGCCAACTAAGGAGTGGCTCTACCTTAGTTCACCTAATGGTTCATTAGGTCCATTAGGCACCACCACCAAACAATGGCATATTTTCAGCATGCATGCACTGTTAAATATGTAGAGAAATTTAAGACAGAATAAAGTGCATTTTAGCAAGTCGAGTGCACCACCACCACCACCACCACCACAAAAAAGTCCATGGGATGAAGGAAGCATCTCAAGGTCCTGGAGTGGCCCAGCCAGTCTCCAGACCTGAACCCAATAGAAATGTTTGGAGGGAGCTGAAAGTCTGTTGTTGCCCAGCGACACCCCCGAAACCTGAAGGATCTGAGAGAGGATCTGTATTATGGAGGAGTGGGCCAAAATCCCTGCTGCAGCTCTGTGCAAACCTGGTTAAGAACTATAGGAAACGTCTGATCTCTGTAATTGCAACAAAGGTTTCTGTACCAAATATTAAGCTTCTGTTCTTATGTATCAAATACTTATTTCATGCAATAAAATGCAAATTAATTATTAAAAATCATTACAATGTGATTTCAGGATTATTTTGTTTTAGATTCCGTCTTTCACAGTTTGAAGTTGTTTACCTATGATAAAAATTACAGACCTCTATTGCTTTTTAAAGGCCCCAGTCACACCTTGACGTTTTACCAACGATTAGCGCATTTTGGAATATTTGGTTCTAAAACGCTCGGCACACGTTGAATACCGTTATGGGTAAGTTTTGATAACATATGAGAGCATGCTGGGAAAACACTGCCATACGTCGTTGACGCTGCTTAAACGTCTGTACTTTTCGGTTGTCCTCAATTTTCGCATGCTTGAAAAATGTTTTTTTCACTGACGTATGCCGGCGTATGCCACTCACACGTCTCCACTACCGCTGGCCATAAGTTGTAGGCACGTTTATGCGATCACTTGCACAGACGGGTATCTCTCTCTTTCCCTATACACGGCACCACAACAATATGTCCTGTTGATCAATGTTAATGATATGCAGTCTTTATCACTGCTGAGATTAGCTTCACTGTTTGAAGGAAACCGAGCAGAGATACTAAGTGGGTGTCATTTAATCCTCCGACTTGTGTACACAATACTGTTTTACCCCTAATTTTGTATCTCACGATGGACATGTTAAAGTTCATGATTCTAATCTTTTCTCCAATCAACATGCACATATTGGTTGGAAAGACGAAGAATCTGAAATACTGTCCTGCTTCCATTTAAACATGTCAAAAAAAATAAAAACCTACCTACCGACCCCGCACGAGGTGAGAACATGCATTCATTGAGCAGCATGTTCCCGGAAAACCAACATTTTTTTATGTTTGGGCCTGATGAGGGGAGAAGATCTTTCCACGTTACTCAATGTTCTGAGCGAAGAATCATCACCAAGGTGGTGATAATTAGCGAGTTAAAAAAAAATAAAAATAAAAAAAAAAGATTGAGCAGCTTCGAACCAGGTTCTAACCACCTTTAAACTGTTAAAATGTTCGTTACCTGGCTCAGCAAATAAATCCACACATAACAATATCAATCGCGTGGTACCGAACATGATCAAAAACAAGATCGAACACTTTTCAATTTACCTCTCTGCGATAAACAACTCGAGGCTAATTCTGTTAAACACACTGGGAATGTAATCAAGAGCGATTTACGATTTACAAGGTCTCAAGTCCACCAAAGGCAAAGGCAGACACTCCTAAAAACTCAAACAACCAGTTACACCCAACTGTTTAAAAGCGCAACTCACATTTCACAACAGTTCCATTTTTGGAGAGAGAAATGTTTTTTTGTTTTTTTTGTTAAAGAAGAAATTGGGAAAGATTAGACACGTAAGCACTTCGTTATTCCCAACTGAATAGACAGCTCACAACGCTGAGATCCCAAGGTTCAAATCCCATAAACTGCATACACAAAGTACATTGATGTCTTTGATATATGCACAACCTCCTGCATGGGCCTTCATTCCTCAACGACAACGTATCTAAAGTCTTGACACGTCGGGGCTGCCAAAGTAGTTCTCGCAAGTGTTACACCGGGTGATTTCCCAACACCCAGTGGTTTCCTATCGCCTCCCCAGCAATCAGTTTGAGTAGCTATTTGGATTCTTCGCGAAAGACACCGAAGGATATTCAATGTCTACAACTAACCAGTGATGGAAAATGGAACCACCGGTTAAAAATGCATCCGAAGGACGGCACACACAATGATGCCTCACACTACATCACGATGGCAGTCTATAGCTGTGTTGAGAGTCAAACTTTGGATAAACAACTTAGAGTAAAGTATACATACCAGAGCTATCCTTCCAATATCAACCTTATATCACTATTAAAGCTAATAATTGATCATTGGAACCTCCCACAATGAAATTGAGTCTCTGGACCTATCCTATTATATCACAGACATGTCAGAGGTCGAGGTGTCTGTGTCTCTCTGTGTCTCTGTCTCTCTCTCTCTCTCTCTGTGTCTCTCTCTCTGTGTGTCTCTCTCTGTGTGTGTCTCTCTGTGTGTGTCTCTCTGTGTGTGTGTCTCTCTCTGTGTGTGTCTCTCTCTGTGTGTGTGTCTCTCTCTGTGTGTGTGTCTCTCTCTCTCTGACTGCCTCCTTTCTGGTCTTGCACCCTCTGCTCTTTCTGTGCCCTCCCACTGCCCAATCCCCCAAGGCTCACACGGTCCACCATTAATTCCCTTCTGGTAAAACTCCAAAAATCCAGGATCATTGTTCACCTCCAGTCATTTGCTACTCTTCTTTTTTTTTCCCTGCCCGTGGAACCAAATTCCACATTCTCTTCAATCTCATCCTTCCCACCAGGTCTTCAAGACAGCTGTGCAACACCACATCAGATCATGATGGTGTTGAACATCCCCCATCCAAAACAGACTGCGTTTCCTTTCTTTCCCATTCACAACTTTGTGTACAATCACTATGACCTATGATCTACATTCCCTTCATAAAAGCAGTGGGACAGAGTGCGGGACAGAGTGCGGGACAGAGTGCGGGACAGAGTGCGGGACAGAGTGCGGGACAGAGTGCGGGACAGAGTGCGGGACAGAGTGCGGGACAGAGTGCGGGACAGAGTTCGGGACAGAGTTCGGGACAGAGTTCGGGACAGAGTTCGGGACAGAGTTCGGGACAGAGTTCGGGACAGAGTTCGGACAGAGTTCGGGACAGAGTTCGGGACAGAGTGCGGGACAGAGTGCGGGACAGAGTGCGGGACAGAGTGCGGGACAGAGTGCGGGACAGAGTGCGAGACAGAAGTGCGAGAGAGAGTGCGAGAGAGCGTGCGAGAGAGACAGAGATTTCTGGAGTGGCTGGTGGAGAGTGAGTGAATGAGAGAAACGGAGGAGTGAAAGCACAATAACTTCTCTACTTACTGCTCGAAAGCCGTCATGGTGTTTTCCAAGTTTTCTCCAGCTCCTGCCGGATGAACAGCAATTAGCAGAGGAAATATAATCAACATGTTCAAACCAACCAGGCTGCATACTCCATAATGCACCACTCCCTGCCGGCACACTCCCAAACTGACAGTTTAGATTAAATTTGATTCCAAAGGGAATAATAAAAAACCCAGGAGCAAACAGCCCAGCAGGCATTACCATGCTACAAATGAGACATTTTAATTAACACTAATTATGTATTTTTCTATTCTTACAACCTCACAATTAGGAATGGGTGGTTTCTGCTTCCCTCACACGAATTACAGTGTGTGCTCTGGTTGGTGTGGTCTGTTCGCCATTGTTAGACCGATAAGACAATTTCGATCAAATTTTACCCGAAGAGTCAATGGCTGAGGATGTCGTAGCGGTTAAGTAGTTTGTTCCATAATGGACGACTGTCTCCCACTCCAACATGTCGTCGGTCACCAAACCTCTGCCAACCTGAACAAGCTCGAGTGTCCCCCCTCTGGACAAGCATACTCCATGGTGCGCCACTCCACAGGCAGATCACATCCACTGCGTTAAGGGTCCGTGTTAAGCACACCTTGAGGGGGTCGGCCGAGGAAAGCTTTTGGCTCAAGTCTTTCACAAACCGCCTGGCCAGGCCTGACGTTCAACAGAATTGATCATTCGTCCAGGATGCCGGCGATAACTCGCCTTACTCTCCGTCAGAACACATCGTGCGATCTTTACCGTCCACCGACTCGTGCTAGCAGACGGGACAGCCGGTTTAACGTGCCTCCGAAGTTCGGCGTGCTCAAACGATACAACACCCTGTGGTGCGAAAACACCAATCAGACGGTTTTATCGTCAAATCGGGATTTGAACCCACACTCGAGTTCGGTTCAAAAGGTCGGAGTCCAACAGGTGCTGCTTACCTGAGCACCACCACCACCACCCTAAATTCTCCATTGACGAAGTGTTGTGGCGCCCTCGAGCCTCTTCACACCAACCTTTTGGTGAAGGGATCGCTTCATGACTGGTCACAACTTACCACAACAACGTCACCAAACGGTCTAATCTCGCAAATACTGCTCGAGTGGTTCCTCTCAACATGCCTGTGACCTTGCCGGGGTTATTATTATTATTATTATTATCACGATCCCCTCAGGAGCCTCAAACGTACCACCACGGTGAGCGATCAGCCTGGGCCTAGCTCGGGGACGAGCTGCGGGCGGTCCGTGAAGCAACATGGGGAATCGAAGAACGAGCGCCGACAATAACGCGTACAGCGCAGCGGCGAACCACAACCACAACATCCTATCGCAAGTACAGCTCTCTCTCTCTCCCGCTTCACTTATTCTCGACGTGTGGGCCAAAATTGAGGGTTGGGCCGCCGCATCCGGCAGCGGCCCCTTCAGGAGCAACTACTACGACGTGACGTAACGCCGTAAATGTTACGTCAGACGTACAACGACGTGGCGTGAAACTGTAAACACGTCACCAATTACTCCTTCAGTTTCTTCTTCTTCTTCCTCCTCTCCTCTTCTTCTTCCTCTCTTCTTCTTCATCTCTTCTTCTTCCTCCTCTCTTCTTCTTCTTCTTCTTTCTCTTCTTCTTCTTCTTCTTCTTCTTCTTCTATCGTATGTAGAACGTGATTGCATTTTGCCATCATTTACTTGGAACGCGCCTGTGCCGCTGATGCAGTGCCTCCTGTAAGTTAGAGCAGGAATTCGTAAATCCAAATGAATACAATTTAATTTTATGAAATCTTGGACCCCTTTCAAGGTATGAGAGGAAAGAAAACAAGAATACAAGCGTCAACAAGACGAGTGACGTCTGGATACAGATGACCTGACATCATCATGTGTTTTAAATCACGACTCAACATTCAAAATTCCTCTGTGACGGCAAATAAATCATCAAGTTTATGAGAACCTGGATAATAGTACCAATAAACTTGGTCACGTGAGTAAGCTGACCATTATTACCCACATTTCATAACTCATTCATTTCATGCACCGAGAAATTCCCCCCAAAATGACGTTTCAAATACATAACACTTCTTAATACGAGCTTCAATGAAAGCTGGACGGACAAGAATAAGTGAAATTTGTCACCGGTACCATTAGCCTCCAATAATGGACACAACTGAGAAGGCCGAAAGCCTCAATTCTGTGTTTGCTTCAAAATAGTGTTCCTATACTCACACATATATCTTCCTCCTCTCTCTCTCTCTCTCTCTCCTCTCTCCTCTCTCTCTCTCTCGTCTCTCTCTCTCTCTCTCTCTCTCTCTCTCTCTCTCTCTCTTCTCTCTCTCTCTTCTCTCTATTCTATCTCTCTCATCTCTCTCATCCCTCTTCTCTTTCTCTTCATCCTCTCTCTCTCCCCTCTCCTCTCTCATCCTCTCTCTCTCATCCTCTCTCTCTCTCATCCATCTCTCTTCATCCTCTCTCTCTCCCTCTCTCTCCCCCTCTCTCTCTCTCTCATCCTCCTTCTCATCCCTCTCTCATCCATCTCTCTCTCATCCTCTCTCTCCCTCTCTCCCATCCTCTCTCTCATTCCTCTCACCTCTCTCTCATCCTCTCTTCACCTCTCATCCCTCTCTCATCTCTCTCTCACTCCTTCTCTCATCTCCTCTCTCATTCTCTCTATCTCTCTCTTCTCTCTCTCTCTCATCCTCTCTCTCTCATCCTTCTCATCTCTCTCCTCTCTCTCACTCTCTCTCATCCCTCTCTCCCCTCTCCTCTCTCTTCTCTCTCTCTCATCCCCCCTCTCTCCTCATCTCTCTCTCTTCCTCTCTCTCTCCTCCTCCTCTCCTCTCTCTCCTCTCTCCTCTCATCCTCTCTCTCCTCTCTCTCTCCCCTCCTCTCTCATCCCTCTCTCTCTCTCCTCTATCATCCCTCTCTTCTCCCTCTCCATCCCTCTCCTCTCTCTCTCTCTCTCTCATCTCCTCTCTCTCATCTTCTCCTCATTTCCTCTCTCTCACCATCTCTCTCTCTCTCTCCCCTCTTCTCTCTCTCTCTCATCCTCTCCTCCACTCTCCTCTCATCCCTCTCTCATCCTCCTTCTCCTCTCTATCCTCCTCTCTCACCTCCTCTCCCTCTTCCTCTCTCTTCTTCTCCCCTCTCTCTCTCTCTCTCTTCATCCATCTCTCTCTCATCCTCTCTCTCCTCTTCTCCTCTTCTCTTCTCTCTCTCTCATCCTCTCTCTCCTCTCCTCCTCATCCCTCTCTTCATCCTCTTCTCTCTCCCTCTCTCCTCATTCTCTCTCTCATCCCTCTCTCTCTCTCTCCCTTCTCCTCTCTCCTCTTCTCTTCATCCTTCTCTCATCTTCTATCTCTTCTCTCTCTCTCTCTCTCTCTCTCTCTCTCTCTCTCTCTCTCTCTCTCTCTCTCTCTCCCCATTCTCTTCTCTCTCCCTCTCTTCCCAGTCGTACCCAACTCCTCCTGAATTCTGTGTCCTTAATTGCACCTAAGAAGGTGGAAAAGTTTCTGGCAACCCACGACTGGCTCTGACTCTGAATGCACCAGACGGCATCGGCTCACGTGTCCTAAAAACCTGCTCTCGCGCTTCCTCTCCCTGCCCTTTTGACCCTGTCATTTATCATAGGTCATCTTCCCTCTGCTTGGAAATCGGCCAACATCACAGCATTATATTGAAAAAGGTGCAAAAACGGATCCCCTTGACGACAGACCAATTAGCTTACTTCCAATCATCAACAATGCCATGCAATCCACCATCGCAGTTGACAGAAAATCATTCGTTTTCTCCAAAAGCCTCATCTCAGATCATCAATTCAGATTCAGAACTGCTCACTCCACCTTGGACATGCTTCTTCAACTCTCCCAACAATGGATGGAGGCCATCAATATCAGACATGAGATCAGAGCCATCTCTTTGAGCATATCTCAAGCATTTGATACAGTCTGGCATCCTGCCTTGCTCTCCAAACTCTCTGCCTAAGGAATCCCCGGCCAACTCCACTCTTGGATTACTGACTTCCTCCCCTCTCGTAATCAACCTGTAGCTTTCAACGGAACCCTTTCTTCTCTCTCCCTGTAAAGGCTGGAGTACCCCAAGGCAGTGTTGTCAGCCCATATTATTCCTAATCTTCATCAATGATCTTCCTGACTCTCTGGAATCCAATCCATTGGGACCATACTCTGCACAGAGCACCAGTGGTGCCGAAGCAGTCTCCTGGGCTCTTGGGCACAATCCTGGACGGGTCGCCACTCCGAAACAGGACACTCAAATGGCTCAATCATCCCAGCAAGGTGGTACTCATCGTGCCGACCTCAGAAGGATGACAGGCTGAGTCAACTCCACCTGGTATCAATTCAACAGCCAAGCGGGATTTGAACTCAGGATCCCAGCATCCTAAGCACACCACCCTAACCTGTTATGTCCGTAGGCACAGGAATCACCACGAGTACGTGAAGTAAACGAGTTTATTCTCCACCAGGCCCGCTCTTCTCGCGCATGCACATTGCAAATCCGCTCCCACCCAAGAATCATGTCATCAACCCGGATACCAATGGATCAGGGTGTGTAGGATGACCCTGGAAAGGTTTTCTCGAAAAACAATCTGCGTAAACATTTTCCTTGCCCTTGATTAATTGTATGGTGTAGTCATAAGCTGCCAACAGTAAAGACAACCTCGTGATCCTTGCTGACGCCAACTGTGACGCCGGTTTGTGCTCGATAAGCAGAGTTACCGGAGGTTTATGATCTGTCATTAATGTGAAGTGTCTACACCCATTAAACCACTCCTCACCCGTCCCAAAATTTTGCCTCTGTATCCATCTTGTCCACCCTTTGTGTTCTCCCATACCCCTCATCATTACCTGCATCCCTTGTCTGTCCGTCTCCGTCTACTTTCAACCTCCTCCCTGTTGTTGGTGTTTCCCCTTTGTCCTGCTGTTCCCTTTGTTATGTTGTTTCCTGATTTGTTCTGTGTCTGAGCTCTTGCATGAACCAAGACCATGTACTGTATATAAAAATAACTGTTGAAAGGTATCTTTCGACTGTTGAACTGTTGAACTGTTGAAAGGTAACGACCAGGAGAAAGAGGAAGATTACGGTTGCCACGAAAAAACTTTACACTCATTAACTCAGGACTGGAGAGAATTGCAGTAAATAAGGTTTGAAGTAAAACTTGTTCTTAAATAAACTGTAACTTTAGCACAGGGGGTCACTGTTGTCTATCATGCCAAATATACACACTCAGGTCAAGAATTTTGAGTTTGATGCTGGACTTAAACCATGATTTATCAAAGTTAAACAAATCAAACAATGTATTGGAGTAACCACAGTGATCAACAATACTTTTCACAGTCAATATCCATTTAGACTCAAATAGTTCACTTTCATGAAGACACTTTGCGAATCCAAACATAACAGAAAATTTGTTCTGCTTGCCACTTCCAATTCAGGACAGGTCAGGTACGGGAGCATGCAGCGGAGTAGCGCGTCGCTGCGTCCACTTTCCGCCTCTGTCTGGCCATCTCCCAGGCGGTCGATGCCTGGCCCATCCCCATCTCTTTGAGATGCTGATCAACCTGCTGCATCCACAATGCACGTGGTTGGCCCATTGGCCTCCTCCATTCATGAGGCTCCCTCGCTGAGAGAATCTCGTGAGCAGAATCAGCATCAAGAAAATGAGCCACATGTCCATACAGCTGCAGCTGATGCTCACGGGCTACACAGGTAACAAATTTCATTTGAGTCTCTCTCGGCAACCGCTCATTGGACACAAAGCAATCGCCAAGGATTCTCCGAAGCGACGTGGTACCAAAACAGTTAAGTATCCATCTCAAATCCCTGGTCAGAGTCCAAGTCTCACATCCGTAGAGCAAGACTGGAAGCACCAACGACATGAAGACTCAGAAATTCATCCTCCTGCACAGGTACCGACAGCACCACACCCCATAATCCAGTGAATTCATGACTTCCCAGGCCCGACCCAGACATCTATTGACCTCTGGCTCACAGCCAGCAGAGACATGAATATCACTGCCAAGGTAAGTGAATCTCTCCGTGACCTCAACATCCTCGCTACAAACAGGTACAGACAAGATAGCAGCATCCAAGATGTCATTGAAAGCCTGGATCTTAGTTTTGATCAAAGAAACTCGAAATTCCAGCGGCTCCGACTCCTCATTCAGCACCTCAACGGCCCCCAAAAGGATATCCAGAGTCTCTGCAAAGATGACTACATC
>CM068953.1:31062305-31079121 GCA_035128595.1 Eptatretus atami | reverse complement strand
TTACGCCTCAGCTCCCTCATTGCCTGCTCATCAAGATACCATATCGTAGGTTGATAGTCGAACATTTATTGCTGCAGTAAATAGCTTGCCAAAACAGCTCAAAAGAGTTATCCCTTTGAACCCTAAGCTCCTTGGACATTTGGCTCCCCCACACTGAGCTCCCTGGAAAAGATCCGGGCTCGAGTGTAGCAGGTGGTTGAGGTCATCACATCAGGGCGGTGAGCTGTAAAACGCGCCCAGCGGGGGCCTGGGGTATAGGGTGGAGGATTGTGGTCAAGTTTGAGTGGGCTGGTACCGCGGTGTGCCTGGTCGCACGCATGGTACTTGGAGGTTCCAATAGCGGCTGGTAAACGCGCGCGCTTGGTGTATATGGAGATTTGAATAGCGGTCTGGTAACCGTCGCCACTCAGGTACATGGACGGTTCCAATAGCGCTGCTTGAAACCGGCGGCTTGGCTATATGGAGATGAATAGCGTCGTGTAACCCGGCCACTCAGGTGCATGGAGGTTTCAATAGCGGGCTGGAAAACTGGCCGCTCGGTTTTCTGAGGTTTAAAAAAAAAAATTGAGTTAATTTTTTTGTGTTTTGAGATATTGAATGCATTTTTGGCATGATGATGTTGGTCAAATCATGGCTTGTTCCCACCAATATTTCTAGTCCGACGTGGCTTGTACGGATTACGAGTTAGTGTATTTGATGTACAGTGCCGAAAGAAGGTCTACACCCCTTTTCAAAATTTTCACCTTGTGTTGCCTTATCGTCTGGAATTTAAAATTTCATTAAATCAGACTTCTCCCACATTTACTTACACATTGTAACCCACAACTTCCAAGTGAAAAACAAATTCTACAAATTTCAGAAAATTCAATACAAATACAAAACTAGAATATCTTGGTTGGATAAGTGTCCACCTTGGTCGCTTGCGATATTGTTGTCACAATATCGCAAGCACTCCCTTATAATAGCAATTGTAAAATATAATCTCAGGTGTAGCCAATCACCATCAAAATCACACACAAAGTTAATTTGCCTCCACCTGTGTTAAATTGCAGTGATTCTGATTTTTTCAGAATAAAATCAGATCTTCCTGGAGGTTTCCTCTGCTGGGTAGTGCATTTCACAGCAAAGACTCAACCATGAGCACCAAGGAGCTTTCAAAACACCTCCGGGATAAAGTTGTGGAAAGGCACAGATCAGGGGATGGGTAAAAATAAAAATATTTTAGAAACATTTTGGAGAAAAATATTTTCGGAGTTAGAAATACTGAAGTTGTAAGAATACTTGAGTTTGGAGATGCTTTAGATATGGTCGTCTGCAATACAATGTTTCAGAAGAGGCCGAGCAGACTGATCACTTATGAGTCAGGAGGTATAAAGAGCCAGATGGACTACTTTCTAGTTAGGAGATTAGATAGGAAGTTGGTTAAGGATGTGAAAACAACATCGGCTGTTAGTGTGTGATGTAAAGTTAAGTTGGAGCAGGGAAAAGAGGAAAGCATACGTCCCAAGGAGAAGAGTATGGAAACTAAGAGATCAGAATGTAAAGGAACATTTCCACAGGGAACTTCTGGAAATGAATCTTGGAAAGCCGATGGTAGGAGAGGATGGAGAGAGTTGTTGGAACTCTTTAAAAGATGGGCTGCTGTGAGCTACTGAAAAGACATGTGGCTGGTCGAAGGGCCAGCTAGACATGAGGCTACACGGTGGTGGAATAATGAGGTGGATGTGGTGATTCAAGAGAAAAGAAAATTGTTTAGGATTTAGAAAAAGGGAGAGGATAAGGAGGAATACCTTGTGGCTAAACGTACGGCAAGAAGGGAAGTTTACAAGGCCAAAAAATTAGTACAGGATTCACTTTCAGATGTGATAAATAATGAAGATAGTGGAGGGGAGATATTTAGGATAGCAAAGCAAATGATCAGTCAAAATAAGGATCTCGTAGGAGAACAATGTGTGAAGGATGATATGGGAAATGTACTGGTTGACCATGTGGAGATTAGAAATGCTTGGAGGAGTTACTATGAGCACCTGCGAAATGAAGAGTTCTCTTGGAGCAGGGATATTCTGGAGGCAGTAGAGCCGGTGCAGAGCCCACCACCTGAGATAAAGAATGAATGGGTGAAGAAACCCATCGATGAAATGAAGAATGGTAAAGCGGCGAGCAGCACTGGTATCGTCGCAGAGATGCTGAAGGCATCTGGTGATATTGGGGTGAATTTAATCACGAAATTGATAAATGCAATTATAAGGGAAACAACTGTCCCAGAGGACTGGTTGAAGAGTGTAAAGGTGAATATTTATAAAGGGAAGGGTGATGCCTTAGTTCAGAGCAACTATAGGGGTCTGAAGTTGTTGCACCATGGAATGAAAGTGGTAGAGAGAGAGAGTTATAGACAAATTGATGAGACAGAGTGTTAATATACATGAAAAGCAATTTGGTTTCATGCCAGGAAGGGGCACGATGGAGGCAATTTTTATTGTTGTGCGATTACAGGAAAAAATATCAGGGGAGGAATAAACAACTGCATTTTATATTTGTGGATTTGGAGAAGGCGTTTGATAGGGTGCCTCAGGAAGTGGTGCAATGGTCCATGAGAAAGTTACTTGTGGAGGATTGGTTAGTTATGGTAGTCATGGCAATGTATGATGGCCCAAAAACCTCTGTGAGGGTAAATGGAGTGCAGAGTGAGGATTTTGAAGTGAAAGTGGGTGTTCATCAGGGTTCAGTCTTGAGTCCAATTGTGTTTATTATGGTTATTGAGGCTATATCACAGGAATTTAGAGGAGGCTCACCTTGGGAACTCCTGTATGCCGACGGTGTGGAAGAGGTAATGGGTAAATATGCAGTTTGGAAGGAGGGTATGGAGGCCAGAGGACTGAAAGCGAATACAGGGAAAACGAAAGCACTGATTTGTGGAGCAGGAGAAGGAAGTGTGGAAAAAAAGGGGGAGGTGGCACTGTGCTGTCTGGAGAAAAGGTGTTGGTAGCAATTCAATATTGTGTAAATCTTGAAACTGCTGGGTGCACAAGAGGTGTAATGGCATAAGGGGTAGACTGCAGGTGGCACCTGACTTCAAATGTGTTGTTTGCACAAGTAAACAAGTGACTCCGGTGAGAGCGGAAAGGTTAGTTTATGGGGATATATCCCTGGAACGTGTTGATAAATTATGTTACCTTGGTGATATGATTAGGGCAGGTGGTGGTGTGGAGGCAGCAGTGAATGCAAGAATTAGAAGTGGCTGGAGGAAGTTGAGGGAGTTGTTATCCCTATTGACATCGAAAGGGACCTCTCTCCGATTAAAGGGAAAACTTTATGCAGCTTGCGTTATAAGCGTGATGACGTATGTCAGCGAAACATGGATGATCAGCAAGGAGGATGAACGGAGGTGTGAACAAAATGAAATGAGAATGGTGAGGTGGATATGTGATGTGACAATGAATGATAGGAAATCAAATGTGGAATTAAGAGATAGGTTAGGTATAGAAAGTATTGGTGAGGTTATGCGTAGGGGTAGGTTGAGATGGTTCGGACATGTGGAAAGGATGTGGGTGGGTAGTTGTGTGAAGAGGTGTATAAAATATGAATGTGAATGGAAGGAGAGGTAAAGGCCGTCCGAGGAAAACATGGCATGTGTTGCTTCGAGATGATCTTAGAGTTAAAGGCCTAACAAGAGGGCTAGCAAGGGATCATGCAGCCTGGAAAGCAGTCATTAGGTGAACCACGGCTTACACATGCAAGCATGGAAACGGCCATAAAACGATGATGATGATGATGATGATGATGATGATGATGCATGCCTAGCTTAGCTTTACGAGCTACACCACACACATTGAGACCAGCAAACTTGATGGGTGTAAAGAGATCGGAAACATAAGTGATCGGGATCAGTTATATTTTTAACATGGCCACAAGAGCTATAAACGTTAATATTGTCACGAGGAACACAACCGGCATTTGGTATTTTAAAGGGATCGGGCCTGGCCTATACATCCAGGTAAAAGTCTAGGCCACGGACTTTCCTCTCTGGCCATCTGATGCTGACAAGGTCGTCCAGTGAATCGATAACTCTTTATATCTCCTATCCACCATCGGAGTGCAGACAGTAAATCTGTCCTTCCACTGTCAACACTTGTTTCAGGTCACGATCTCTTCTCAGCTCACAGACCAACTTGATTCTCAGTCGGGTGAGGTCATCGTTCATGTATACTTGCTTTCGGTTCTCCTTTTCATGTGGGTACCTTTTTTTCATATCTCTGCGGACAAATCTAGCAATGATAGGATCAGGCCTATCAGAATTATCATTCTGATTTCGACCCCCCGGGTGGGATCCTATGGCAGCTACGAATGTCAAGTGTTGTCATTTCACCACCAATATCAGCAGCAAGGTTGACAATTAACTTGTTTGTATCTTCATCTGGAACTTCAGTGATATGAAACACCCAGATGTTGTCTTTCCTCAAGTCCTGCTCATGATGATCCAATTCGAATATTTGAAGCTGACTGCTCTGCAGAGTCCCACTAAATGCTTGTCAGACTCTTTCTCTGTCTTTCACCAACATCCTAATCATATCAGCCATCACTTGTTTCCTGGATGCAGTAATAGCTGCAGTTATGACACAAGCACAGGTTGCAATGCTGACACGGCTTGAGACACAATCTTGCCCACAGTAGAACCATCGATTGTTAGAGGTTGTTTAACACCGCCATTGACGGATCCATTTTTGCTTTGCACAGGTTTTCCTCCAACATGTCGTTTACTTTCACAGGTGTTAACTGAACTTATGTTGCGCTCAGATATGGCCTGGTTAATTGTGCCGCTAACGACATCGTTCAGAGACTCAGAAAGAATACCGTCAATAGAGCTTTCTGAGTCCAACCCCAGAGCATCGAATATACCACCTGGAGGCTACCAGTTGCCCATCTTTGTCAATTGGTGAATTTGCACTTTGTTTCCTGATGCATTTGGCTCATAATGCACGGGTCCATTACCTGTCCCGGAGTAACACACTCTGAGACTCAGACCTCAGTAACCTGTTGACAGACTTGTCAGAAGGAACAGCTTCCTTGGATGGCCGATTACTTGTTGAACTTGATAACATGAGTGGGTAACTTGTGATATGTACTAGAACAACTTTATGTTTTTGTATCTTTTAAGGTGGGACTGTATTCCTTTTTCCCCTATTAAATTCAAGGTTCACCTTTCGGCTTTCACCAATGGTTGTCAAGAACAAAAGGGGTGAGTTCAGTGAGGAAGTTTCTTGTAGAGCACTCGTCAAGTGGCTTAAGCACTCAAGCAAGCATTCCATTCGAAACTGTTGATAAGGAACGGCTGGTGATAGCTAGTTGCTTGGTAACTGAACACACCTCTGGTTTACTTCTTCAGTTAATGATGGAGTTCAGAAGGCACAATGTGTATTGTGCCACAAAGTTCTGGGGAATGCTTCACTGAGGCCTCCAAAACTGAGTATATTCATTGAGTGAATCCATACTGAGCACAAGGACAAAGATCCCAATTGCTGAAGTTGTCTGGGCCCCAAGTCAGTGACTCATATTCTAAAGTTGGAAAACCTGCCCTGGAAACGCTCCTCCCTTTCAGCTCCATACCTGTGCAGGTGTGCATTTTCTGCAAATCAAGCTGAAGGAAGCACTTGGAAGTTGAAGATTATATGTGTTGTGTGCTCTCCAACACAAACCCTCGAATTGGCTTGCTTGTTCACAAGAAGCAGGCACAAGCATCTCAGTGGAATTCTATCATATTCTTCTTTGGTAGCTTTATGTTTTTGTGACCTATCTCTGGCATCAGTTGGCAAGGTTACTCTCATTTGGCCAGCAAGCAGGTAGATAGGCTTTGGCGTCATTCTATTTTTATGGATACTAGTATAGAGAGTTTATTTCCAGATAAAGTTAGGGAGCGAACCCCATTGAAGGTTTATTTCACTTTCACCAAGACTGTTGACAATCCTTATTTAATTATGGTAAATTTCTTTAAACTCTCAGTATAGATAGAGTAAAGGACATTTTGGAAACTGACTGTGCATGTTCGTCTTCCCCTTTTTTATATGGTCCTTGTGGACACATGTTTCTGGGATTTGAATTATAATGAGTAAAAGTGAAATTAGAGATCTTATGAAAATGGGAGCTAAATATAGGACCAGTCACTCAACCTTGGAGCTGCATTAGGTCTTCAATTGTGGATTCTGTCTCTAATTTTGTTAACAAAATGTGCACCAAGTTTAAGTTATCTGTAAAAGTTTTAATGTATGGTTTAACAGAGTTGGGAAGTCCTGGATAATAGGATTAATTTTTTTTAGTAGTCGGGGCTTGCTTTCACTGGGTCGGTCTAACCCAGTATTGAACAAGCCGAGTGTTCGAAAAGATATTTGGGATCTCCATGATAGCTACCTAATAGCCTCCAGCGGATAAGGCTGCTAATAATTTTGTTGTGGTTTGTAAAAAGTTTTGTGCGAGGTTTTATGAAGAGAGGAGTTAGGCATTGATACGGTTACTTTCACGAGTATAGGAAATAGCACATGCAGTATGTTCCTTGTCATAAGTCATTCCAAGATATTATCTCTGAGCATCAGGAAGTTTTAATTAATATTTCAGTATTATATGTAAAGAGGTAAATCTTTGTATTCCTCGGATTTCTGAATCCCTGAGCTTATAAGAACCCGTACAAGTATAGGTTTGTAAACGGGTGCCAGCAGTGTCACCAAACAGTTATCAGTTATAGTTAACTCAGGATAAGCCAGTTGTAGAGAACAGTCAGGAAATATTGTTTGTAATTGAGAAGAATTCTGGTATTAACACTTTCTGGAACATTAATTCGTCTTTAGAGTTCGTTAGATGAAATTAGATGCTTCAATATCAAGTCATTTGAAGTTTTTGATTTTTAAACTTTATATACAAATATGGATTTAGTACCAGTGAGGGATTCACTCTTCAAAGTGATTGACAATGTTTTAAACTCTATTAATAAGTTTTTATGTGTCAGGTTTGATGGAGCGTTCTTTTCCAAAAAGAAATACTCAAGTTTTCATTGTTTTGATGAGCAGAAGTTTAAGGATGTTGTTAATTTATTTTATACTTTTGTGTCTTTTTGTGGGATAATGTTTGAACAGGTTAAGAGTATTCCCATGGGTGGGAATTGCAGCCCCTGACTCGTGGATATTTTTCTTATTTTCTGTGAATTTTCATTGTTGCAGAAACTGATGAAGGAGAAAAAAATTAGGATTTGCTGAAATATAATCTCATACATGTCGTTATATCGATGATATTTGTGCGGTTAACTATACTTTTTTTGATATGCAGCTTCACAAGATTTATCCAGATAGCCTGATTGTAAACAGAGTGGAAATGATTGTACAGTTGCTGCATATCTGGATGTGTTGGTTAGAGTTGGACAGAATGGTGTTAGGACAAGTGTATATCATAAAGTTGATGATTTCAGTTTTCCTGTAGTCTTGTCCACCTTTCCAGGTAGGTCCCAATTAAAATGGGTTACAATGTCTTTTCATCTCAGCTACTTAGATTTGCAAGAATTTGTTTCAGGAAAGCATGATTTTGTGGATGTGCTGAGAAGGTTTTTTCCATCATGTTAAACAGAGGATATTTGCTGATTGTTGATCAGGTCTTGTGAGAATGTCTTTAGACTCACTCAATCAAAATTATTTCAAGTTTGGTTGGATTTTCGTGTAAACAGATTCCTATTGATTAATTTATATAAATAATATGAATGAATATTTTAGTAGGTGAATTCTAATTAATTATTATTGAATTATTATATTATTATATATATATACAGTGGGAGAACAAGTATTTGATACACTGGCCGATGTTTGCAGGTTTTCCCACTTACAAAGCACGTAGAGGTCTGTAATTTTGTATCATAGGTACACTTCAACTGTGAAAGACGGAATCTAAAAACAAAAATCCTGAAATCACATTGTATGATTTTAAATTAATTAATTTGCTGTTATTGCATGTAATAAATATTTGATCACAACCAACCAGTAATGAATTCTGGTCTCACAGACCTGTTAGGTTTGTCTTTAAGAAGCCCCCCATTCTTCCACTCATTGACCTGTATTAACTGCCACTGTTTGAACTCGTTATCTGCATAAAAGGGGACAGCTGGTACCACACTCAATCAATCAGACTCGCAACCTCTCCAAGTGGCAAGACCAGAGCGCTGTTAAGTACATCAGGGAAAAATGTAGACTTGCACAAGGCTGGATGGGCTACAGGACAATAGGCAAGCAGCTTGGTGAGAAGGCAACAACTGTTGGAGCAATTATTAGAAAATGGAAGAAGTTCAAGATAACAGTCAATCTCCCTAGGTCTGGGCTCCATGCAAGATTCACCTCTGTGTGAGCCTCAATGATATGAGAAAGGTGACGGGATCAGCCCAGAACTACACGGCAGACCTGGTCAATGACCTGAAGAGAGCTAGGACCACAGATCAAAGAAAACCATAAGTAACACACACGCCGTCATGGATTAAATTCCTTGCAGCGCACGCAAGTCCCTCCTGCTCAAGCCAGCGCATGTCCAGCCCGTCTGAAGTTTGCATGACATCTGGATGATCCAGAGGAGGAATGGGAGAGTCTGTGGTCTGATGAGACCGAAAATAGGCTTTTTGTTTAAATCCACTCGCCGTGTTTGGAGGAAGAAGAAGGATGAGTACACCCCAAGAACACCATCCCAACCGTGAAGCATGGAGGTGGAACATCATTCTTTGGGGATGCTTTTTGCAAAAGGGAAAGGATGACTGCGCCGTATTGAGGGGAGGATGGATGGGGCCAGGTATCGCGAGATCTTGGCCAACAACCTCCTTCCTCAACAAGAGCATTGAAGATGAGGCGTGGCTGGGTCTTCCAGCACGACAACGACCCGAACAACACACAGCCAGTGCAACTAAAAGTGGCTCCGTAAGAAGCATCTCAAGGTCCTGGAGTGGCCTAGCCAGTCTCCAGACCTGAACCCAATAGAAAATCTTTGGAGGGAGCTGAAAGTCTGTGTTGCCCAGCGACGCTCGAACCATGGAAGTCTGGAGAAGATCTGTATGGAGGAGTGGCCAAAATCCTGCTGCAGTCTGTGAACCTGGTTAAGAACTACAGGAAACGTCTTATCTCTGTAATGCAAACAAGGTTTCTGTACAATATTAATTCTGTTTTTCTGATGTTATCAAATACTTATTTCATGCAATTAAAATGCAAATTAATGATTTAAAAAATCATCCAATGGATTTTCAGGATTTTTGTTTAGATTCGTCTTTCACAGTTGAAAGTACCTATGTAAAAATTACAGGCTTCTACGTGCTTTGTAGTGGGAAACCTGCAAAATCGGCAGTGTATCAATACTTGTTCTCCCACTGTTACATACATATACAGTTATACACATACAAATAAAAGCAATGTGGTGTCAGTTTGTGTGCTCTCTCCATAACTCCAAACTATAAACGAGCAGCCTGAAACTTTACATCCATACTAAGAGAAACTCCAAGGAAATGCAAGAGTGAAAATTGGGTGTTGGGTTAATTAGAACACCTTTTGAAGATAATTAACGGCCTTATTAATTATATCCTTCATCAGGCAATCCTCGGCCACCTTGTTGCCTGAGGTCTGAAGGCGTTTCCTGGGTAACCTCACTGGGGTCTGAAGCCGCCATGTTTTTTGGCCTGCTCAACTTCACCTTGACTTGGAACAGGCCGCAACTTGGAACAACCTGTTCATCATAGCTATGGATCGCTGGGTACATTGCAATGCTTATAAAGGCAGGGAGACGTCAGCATTCGTTGTTTTATATCATTTCCGCACATGCTATCGCCACGAGTTTCTCTTAAACTAAAACGAATTACAAAATTTAAGCTCCAGAATCGAGCTTACAAGCAGTTCCGACTCCAAGGAAAGTGTTTGTTTGTCCAATTCGGACATATGTGACATTTCGGGCATCTCCGGGAGGTGTATGTTGAATATGACGGTTCGGTGATTGCTAATTGCGTGCCAAGGGAGCCCTTTCTTATCGACCGTTTCATTGGAGTGCTTGCCCAAATGCTTAAACCACTTGGCGAGCGCTCTCCAAGCTGCTTGGTTGTTCGTTTCAGGAAAAAGTACACGTGCTTTCAATCTCACATTGATTAGATGTACGTTTCCACCTTTGTTGTGTCCCGCGGTGCCGTGCGGTGCGTGACTCGGGAGGTGTGTTATCCACTTAAAATGTGTAAGGATTGCTTTGTGCGATCTCCATTTGTAATCCACCTCTCAGTTCGACGTCGATGCAGATTTAAAAGACAATAAGGTCCATCCGACCAGGTGTTCACCATGTCTGTTCTAGCTGTGAAGGCATAGAGTAGGCCCCTATAGATTGACATTTTGTGTTCTGAGGCTTGACACATTTTTGAATTGAATTTTGCTAATTACCCACTTTAAATCCTCTTTCAAAGAACGGTGTTTCTAGGTAAATCTTTGGGTTTGTCGTTTTTATTTACTTGATGTGTGTGTACATTTTCACATGTGTGTATGTACATAAACAGTATCACCACAATGGCACATTTGACACCGGTGCACGTGTGTGTGCGTGCGTGCGTGCGTGCGTGCGTGTGTGTTAGGTTTACCTGTGCACGTTTGACATTCCGTGTTGTTTCATTACCGCGTTTGCCCTCATCAGAAAGGTAGAAGTCCCAATATGGCGAGGTGTCATTACAAACAAAGTTCCAATGCGCACTCAGTTTCGGAGATGATGGTGGGCCATGAGGGGGCTCGGGTAGGGAAGGTGGATTCTGATGGGTCGATGCAAGGAAAGTGGGAGACTCAAATGTTTTGCCATATTTACACATATAATCATACTGTATGATGAGTACAAGAAATAATTTTATTGAATGAAGTTAAATCCTTCATAATGTTCAATCATTTTGACTGCGATAAAAATACAATTTTTGGAAAGTGAACTCAATATGAAGATGCCAACCAACCCCTCATTCACTAGACCAGCCATACCCTCTCATACCCAACTGCTCCTGGATCCTGTCTTTCCCATTTGAGAGATTGACGAGGTTTCTTGAAAACCTCGACTCCGATTCTGTGACAGGCCTAAATGGCATCTGAAAAACGTTCCGTAAAATTCTGCTCCACTGGTCTTGCTCATCCTCTTTCTTCTCTGTTCACTCGATCAGTCTCCCTGGGTCACTTTCTGAATGCCTGGAAATTCGCCGACATCACTAATACACAAACATAGTGCAAAAACAGATCATATTAACGAAAGGCCGACTAGCTTACTTGAAATTATAGGCAAGGTCATGAAACGATCACTGCAGTTGATGTCAAATCCTTCCTTTTCTCCAACAGCCTGATATCAGATCAGTTTGGTTTCAGACCCAGACACACTACCTTGGACATGCTGCCTTCTACTCTCCCAATAATGGATGGTAGCCGTCAATCTCAGGCATAACATCAGGGCTGTCTCTCTGGACATACAGTATCCAATATCTGGACGTTCTCTTCTTACGGTTTCCAAGGAAATGTCCGCTCATGGCTCGCGGACTTCCTCTCCTGTCTCAGTCATTGCGTGGCTCTTAATGACTCTCTCTCATCTCCCCTTCCTATCCAGGCCGGAGTTCCTCAAGGTAGTGTTCTATGCCCTGTGCTTTTACTGGTTTTCATCAATGATCTCTCCGACTCTCTGGGAAATCCTCTTTATCTCTTTACTGATGATTCCACCCTCTACCGGACCATTTCTCATCCCTCTGATCGGCAGGCAGCAACCTCTTCACTCTCTGCAGACCTGGATAAAATCACATGATGGTCAAACACTTGGAAAATATCTTTCAATCCTGACAAATCTCACACTCTCACGATGTCTCTCCAGAAGGACCGTCTGGAAAACCACCTGCCCATTGAATTTCTCAACAACCCTCTTGAAGAAGACCTGTCATTCAAGCTTTTGGGCCTCATTATCTGCCATGAACTTCTCTGGGAAAGCCACATTTCCAAGCTGACCTCCAAAGACAGTCGCTGACTGGGCATCCTTCATCGTGCAAAGTCCTTCCTTGGCACACCTGAGCTTCTAACCACATACAAAGCTTTCATCCACAGCCTGATGGAGTCCTACTCTCCCCTCTGGGGTGGTGCTCCTGCCTCACACCTAGCTCGGCTTCACATTATGGAAACCAAGGCTTTTAGGATCATTTTTATCTCCCGCAATGAAGCTGAGTCTTTGGGTCGCTCATTCACTCACCGCAGGCAGGTTGGTGGTCTTTCCGTCTTCTACCATCTCCTTATTTATTGTCAGGTCAGGTCAGACCAGATTAGATCCGACTTGCTACACATACCATGCAAACCTGTATGAACCTGTTTCATGGTCGGGTTGTCAGCGACTAAACCGTCCCCCCCGCCAGGTTTCCTGGTGAGGAGGATGTATGATATTGACACCCAGCAGGATTAAAAACAAAACCTGTCAAAGGGCGGAGGAGCTCCTTGTGAACTGACGGCCATCCATATCTAGTGCCCAACTGTCTCTGCGGATGTCCTCCTGCAGTTGGGTTACCTTTTTAGGAGGTTGGTGGCAGAATTTGCACTCCGACCACTGTAAAACCCTTCACTCCATGAAAGGATTCGTCACTCCTTGGGTGTCATTTACCTCGACTCTGGATATGCTCCGACTAAGGCGAATGATCTCACCATGAAGGACGCATTCTATGTCACGCTCAAGTCTGTGGTTGATCAGTGCCCCAGGCGAGATACTCTTCTAGTCTTGGGGGATTTCAATGCATCGACTGGAACTGATAGGGATGGTTATGAGACATGTGTTGGTCCCCATGAGTCTGGAACTGTGAACCAGAAGAGCATGAAGTTCCTTGACTTTGCAAGAAATCATGGACTTAGGGTGGCTGGTTCATGGTTTCAGCACCCACAGGCTCATCGCTGGACTTGGTATTCTAACTCTGGAGTTGTGGCAAAGGCGATTGACCATGTGCTAGTTGACAGTAGCTGGAGGATGAACCAGAAATGCAAAGGTCTACCGGAGTGCTCAGTTCCATAAAACCGACCACAGGCTTGTAGTAGCAACTCTGAAGTTGCAGCTTAAATCTGGGAGAATGGCACCATCCCAGCCTAGGCTGGATGTTGGCAAGCTCAAGGATGAGGGGGTAGCTGAAGAGTTTGTGAACAGGCTGAGTGGGAATTTGGGGGGTCTGGGTAGTAGAGGATAAATGGATGTCTCTGCGGATGTCCTCCTGCCCCATTTATCCTCTACTCTGGGTGCTTTGTTGAATCGTGAAGAGTTGTGGAGTGCCTTCAAGACCACCATCATTAATGCATCGTTATGCCTGGTGTTAGCTCAATGGGGAAGGTGGCAGGCTTGGGATCCAAGGGTCCTGAGTTCAAATCTCGCTCAGTTGTTGAATTAATACCAGGTGGGGTTAACTCGGCCTGTCATCCTTCTGAGGTTGGCAAAATGAGTGCCAGCATGCTGGTATACTGTGTCGGAGTGGCAACCTGTCCAGGGTTGTGTTCAATAGCCAAGGAGACTGCTAAGGTAGCACCAGCGCTCTGCACAGAGTAAGGTCCCAATGGATGGATCATTGATGTTTTCCGTGGATATCTTGGAACTCACCGAAAGGCAAAGAAGAATTGTGTCTCTCAAGGGACACTGGAAACCATTGACCAGAGTTGCAGGGCCAGGCTTAATGGCAGAGCTGAGCTGTTCAGGGAGCTGAGGCATAAAACTGTACTTGCGCTGAGGGTGGACAAGGAGGCCGATGTGCGAGGAAACTGTGAGGGGGTAGAGCATCACCTGTGGTCAAGTGATTCTCGTCCTGCTTACAGGGGAATTCGCGCATTGTGTTCTTCCAAGCCCGTCCCTTAGTGTACTGCAGTTAGAGCAGAGGGTGGTGCTCTCTTGACAGAGGAATCCAAAGTGAAGGCCTGCTGGGCCGGTTACTTTGAGTGGCTGTTCCAGGCGGATCCACCAGCTGTTGAGTTGGATGTCAGGGGTGTTACTATCCCTATTGCTGACCCTCCAATCAACTGTGATCCACCTACGATGTCGTTTGTGGAAACACAGGTTGCGGTCAATCGGTTGAAATTGGGTAATGCTCCTGGGTTCTGTGGTATCTATGCTGAACTTCTCAAGGCTGGTGGAAATGCTGTACTCTGTCGTTGTTTGCAAGTTGTGTGCTCTGCCTGAACACGGCATCATCCCAACTGACTGGAAGAGGGGTCTTGTTGTCCCTCTCTGGAAAAGGAAGGGGATCACCAGGACTGCAACAACTACGGAGACTGAGGGGTGACTGCTCTCAGTGCCGGCGCAAAGTCTTTGCTCAGATAATTCTTGGTAGGGTTCGCCACCATCTGCTTGAGCAACAAGTCCAAGAGCAGTCAGGCTTTACAACTAAAGAGGTCAATGATTGACTGTATCCTTGCCATTCAGGTCCTCACCGAACACACCAAGCGTTTCGGCAGGTGCTGCTTGCAGCTACCGATGTTGTTGATCTCTGCAATGTATTCGATTCAGTGTAATCGGATGCCCTTTGGAGGTCCTTGGTCTTCGTGGGGTGTCACCAAAACTGATCAATTGATGTCTGAGACGATACTCGGTATCAGAGTGCTGCAAGATTTAGTGACAACAATCTCCAACTTATTCCAGTTGTTACTGGAGTTCATCAGGGGTGTGTATTGGCCCCACACTTTTCAGCACTTTATGGACTGGATTATTGGGAGGATGTCGGAGAGATCAGCTGCGGTGCATCGTTTGGGAATGTCAAGATCTCTGACCTTGATTTACAGAATGTCGTCATCTTTGAGGAGATTTCAAGATATCCTTTTTGGGGCTTTCGATGTGGTGAATGTGTAGTCAGAGCCCTGGGATTATGGGTTTCCTCAGTCAAAAACTAAGATCCAGGCTTCAATGACATCTTGGATGCTGCTATTTTGTCTGTACCTGTGAAGTGAGGATGTTGAGGTCATGGAAAGATTCACTTACCTTGGCAATGATATTCATGTCTCTACTGGCTGTGAGCCAGAGTCAATAGACGTCTGGGTCGGGTCTCGGGAGTCTGGATTCACTGGATCATGGGGTGTGGCGCTTTCGTACTGTGCAGGAGGAGAAAGTCCAATCTTCAGGTTGTAGAAACATTTTATCATGATGGGTTTGGGGTGATAAAATAAATAAATTGATATGATTAAAATTAGTTTTAAATGAAAATGTTAAACCTGAAGTAAAATGTACCAAATATGATATGATTCTTTTAAGTATGTATCCATTTGGAATTAACATAATAATATTTCTCCTCTGTATGGAAAGATCACCTGTAATATTAAATGTGTAAACAGGTTGAACTTTAGCAGTAAGTTGAATATAAGAAGAACTGCCTGTCATTTTAAAAGCTATCTGAAGGAATTTTTAAAACAGACACAAACAAGTTGGAATGTGGATTTGGAGGTGTCCAGATGTATTCACGAAGCTCTGGTCACTCAAGATAATATATCTTCCCAGTTTTGGGAGAAGCAGACTGATTTTTAACCTACATAAGATGGAAACTTGTTTAATGGCCATTAGGTTGGCATTTGACGTCATTCTAGCATTCTGTGCGATTAATATGTCTGGGTTTGAATGTGTTCCAACCATTTAAGCAGGAGCTGTCAAGAAGACTGAAGATAAGGTTCACCTGGAAATTGTCAGACTGGGCGAACTGGTGTACGTCAGAAATTATAAAAAAACTGTCTTACTGGAAACTATATAAAGATGAAGTTCTCCGGTTATGTTGAGAGATCTGGAGTAAATTTGGTGTCCAGGATCTCCTGTGCTGGCACATATAATCTGTTTGTTTGTTCAATAAATGTTTTTAAATTGTACTGATGTTGTGTATTAGTATCTACAATTGGCGGGCCAGGCAGGAGCATTAAAACCTGGAAGAGCTTATTTCAGAGTGAGCTGGTGGTAGGCACGAGCACACAGATCAGAAGAGGTGAGAGATAGTGATCTTTGTGGGTGAGGGTGTGCTGCTGGCTTGTTGTGAACCTCGTTCTCTATTTGTAAAGGTTGACATGCTTCGAACAAGAATTTGAGTTGATTATATATTGAGTTTTATGTTGAAAGATACAAACGTTGTATCAGAAGGTATTGTTGGAGTCCCGAAAGTCCTGATAAGGCTGAATGGTCCATTTTGGCAGCACCGGCACTGTTCGGTGGATGCCTGTTTAATTTGAAGTCGACTTTGACACTTTCAAAGGCCAGACTTGGATAAGGTGTTTTAAGTAGAGAGGGTGTCTCACAGATAGTTGAGAATAGAGCATTGTCCAACGGAGGTTGGAAATTGAGAAATATAGTTATTGGGTTGGAATTGGCTTCCGCTTGGGATTGAGGTTCAAACTGAGGAAAACTTGTGTATCGTTGTTTCTAAGAGTTCTTGTATGATTAGTTGTATCCTGTCTGTATCTGTATCTGTATAGTTGTATTGTATGTGCAATGAGAAGTGAGACAGGGAATGCCTGATGGTAGTGGAATTGAAATGAATTTAAAATGCGACAATAAAATATAAAATGAATAAATAAAATATGGTTCAAAGATATAAAGTGTTGAAGCTGGAGATATTACTTGACATGTTTGCTCTTGTGTGCACGCAAGACTGACATGGGATGATAATTTTTCAGCCGTCAAAAGTAAAAAATCAATAATAATGCAAGAATAATAAGGCTGGTTAACAGAGTAAAAGGCATTCCTGGGTTATGAAATGAAATCAAATGGAACATACAATGCCATTTAATTTTTAAATCTCAGTAACAGCTTGAAGGCAGAATTGACCTTCGATTCAGGATTC
>CM068953.1:31011773-31031164 GCA_035128595.1 Eptatretus atami | reverse complement strand
TTTATGGGACTGGATGCTGGGAGGATGTCGGAACAGATCAAGCTGCGGTGCATCTGTTTTGGGATGTCAAGATTCTCTGACCTTGATTTCGGCAGATGATGTCGTCATCTTTTAGGAATTCAAGAATTTCCTTTTTGGGCTTCATGTGGTGAATGTAGTCAGAGCCCCTGGGATTAGGTTCCTCAGGTCAAAAACTAAACTCCAGGCTTTCAATGACATCTTGGATGCTGCTATTTTGTCGTACCGTTTGAGTGAGATTGTGAGTCATGAAAATTCACTACTCTTGCAAATGATTATTCATGTCTCTCTGGCTCTGTTAGCCAGAGGGCAGTAGACGTCTGGTCGGGTCTAGGGAGTCATGATTCAACTGGTCAATGGGGTCGTGTCGTACGTGCAGTGAGATGAAATTCCAGTCTTCAGGTTGTAAACATTTTACATGAGGGGTTTGGGGGATTAAAATAAATAAATGTATGATGATTAAAACTTATTTTAAAATAGAAATGTTAAACCTGAAGTAAAAGACCAAATTGATATGATTAAGTATGTATCCCATTTGAATTAACAATATATTTTCCTCTGTATGGAAGATCACCTGTATATTAAATGTGAAACAGGTTGAACTTACCAGTAAGTTGAATATAAGAGAACTGCCTGTCATTTTTAAAAGCATCTAAAGAAATTTTTTAAAATCACACAAACAAGTGGAATGTGGATTTAGAGTGTCAGAATTCAGAGCTCTGTCACTCAAGATATAATCTTCCCAGTTTGGGAAAGCAGACTGAATTTTAACCACATAAGATGAAACTTGTTTTAATGGCCATTAGCAGTTGGATTTGACGCTATTCAGCTCTGTGCGATTAATATGTCTGGTTGTAAATGTGTTCCAACATTTAAGCAGAGCTGTTCAAAAAAGAACTGAAATAATGGTCACCTGGAAATTCAAACCTAGGCAACTGCGTGTCAAGCGTCAGAAAATATAATTAAAAAAACTGTCTTACTGGAAACTATATAAAGACGAAGATCTCCAGTTATGGTTGAAGATCTGGAGTAAATTTGGTCTGTCCAGATTCTCCTGTGGCTGCACATATAATCTGTTTGTTATTTCAATAAATTGTTTTTTAAATGGTACGAGTTGTATTAGTATCTACAATTGCGACGAGGCAAAGCATTAAAACCTGGAAGAGCTTTTTCAGAGTGAATAGGTGGGTAGCACGCAGCACACAATCAGAAGAGGTGAGAATAGTATCTTTAGTGGTGAGGGTGTGCTGCCGGCTGTTGAAACCTCTTCTCTATTTGTAAAGCGATTGACATCTTCGAACAAGAATTGAGTTGATATATAATTGATTTTAGTTAAATGATACAAACTTTATCAGGAAGTATTGTTGGAGTCCCGAAGTCCTGATAAGCTGAATGGGTCCCAGTTTGTCATCACCGGCACTGTTCGGGGATGCTGTTTAATGAGTCACTTTGACACTTCAAAGCAGACTTGGATAAGTTTTGTTTAATAAGAGGTTTCACAGATATGAGAATTAGAGCATTGGTCAAACGAGTTGGAAATGAGGAAATAATAGTATGTTGGAAGTCTCAGAGCTCCCACTGGGATGAGGTTCAAACTGAGGAAAACTGTGTATCTGTTGTCTAAGTGTTCTTGTATGATTAGTGTATCCTGGCTGATCTGTATCGTATATAGTTGTATTATGCAACATGAGAAGTGAGACGGAAATGCCCTGATTATGAATTTGAATGAATTAAATGCGGACAATAAAATAAAATGAATAAATAAAATTATGTTCAAAGAATAAAGTGTGAAGCTGGAGATATTACATTTGACCATGTTTCTCTTTGTGCACGCAGACTGACATGGGATCATAATTTTCAGCCGTCAAAAGTAAAAAAATCAATAAAAGCAAGAATAATAAGGCTGGTTAACAGAGTAAAATGCACCGGTAGAAATGAAATCAAATGGAACATACAATGCCATTTATTTTTAAATCTCAGTAACAGCTTGAAGCAGAATTGGACCTTCGATTCAGGATTCGAACCATGTACAAGAGTCTGGAGTGAGTTTAAAGTCTATTCTTTAGACTTTAATGTTTCAGCATAAAGACAAGAGGATTTTTCTTTAAACTGCAGAGAAATGTCATTAAATGATGTCGTTTTATAAACTAACAGGTGATTTAATAGCCAAAGGTCAAACGTTATGTTGTCACCATGGTAACGCTGAGATTGAAGATGCTGTGATATTGTTTAAAAGTTCCAATAAATAAATAAATTTAATGTCTACATAATACGTATGCGATTGTAAGTTTACAGAATTGGATGGATTGTGGATTATTGTGCTCTCATGATTATGACGTCATGCGAAAGGTATGAAAATGCCCAAAAATGATATAAAAAAATAACATATATAAAGTTTCAGAAAATATGACATCATATACAGTATACTGCACTGCATTGTGGTTGTACGTCGTGTTGATGCCCAATAATGAACTCGTTATGCAAATGTGTCGTTCGATGACCGAAAATTCGTAAATTAAATGAATCGGGAACATTTTCTCAAGATTTATAAGAATTGCACACCTTGTGTGCAACACGAAGGAAATTCGTCCACCGACCTGTTGTGCAGTTGTTCTGGGAGGATGTTGCGGTTAAGAGATTAAAATCGCTTTTGTAGATAAGGTTAACTCAAACTGTTATGACTACGGAGGTAGATGTTTTGGAAGATAATCTCAAACTCGTGAGATAAGGCGAATGTAACGACTGGCCCGCTCGATTGCAGTGTTACGTTGATCCGCCAGCTCAGCGATCGATGGAATGCCTCAACAAACATTTCAAAACGTCTGTTTTTCGTCGGAATTCTTTTGAAACATCTTGAGCACGTCACCAAACCTTCGCAAAATATAAGCCAAGATCAAATAGACGCGAGAAAATGACCAGTCACGAAGGAGCAGGCTTGGAGGCGGGCGTGAACGAAAAAGCACGTGGTGTTCCTTTTAACACCCAGTGGTGATTTGAATTGAACTTAAAAACAAACTTTATAACAACCGAGAGTGTGTATATTATGTGGTGTTCATGATAATCACGATTTTTTTTTAAAGGAAAATGTGACATTTAAGAACATTTATAAAAGCTCTTCTCTTCGTACGAAATGGAGGATTTATTAATTTGCGTTAACATAGCAAATCGAGTTGAACATAAGATCCAGTTAGTGACTTACCAATGTGTGAAGATGGACACGGACGAAGAAACTTCAACAAACACATTAGGAAATCTGGTCGTCTATCTGAGCTCTGTACTCGATTACCATGATACGATCGAAAGCGAAGAGTACTTGACTGAATGGGGAATTGATTTTTTTATAACTTTTTCGTTGCCCGATTTGAACGAAACTTGATACTGCACACCGCAGGAGAATGGTGAGTAAGGTGGCCTAAAATTTTGCGCTATCGTGTACCGTTTTGACTGTATTTCGGGAACATACATACATACATAATGAGAATTTTAGTAATTCAGTACATAGATAGATTATTGCACATGCACGGGGACTTAGGAGTGCATACCAGGAGTTACGAACTACGAACAAGCATGCATTCTGCTTTTTCTGCGATATGCAGCTTAGCTGCCGGGTAGCTATCATTTCTTGAAGCGCGACGTGTCGCTGATGCAGTGCCCCTCTACCAGTACACACTGGTACTCATTCGCCGACGTCGGAAAGGATGCAGGCTGATTCAACCCCCCTGGTGAACACGAATCAATACGTACATTTTGTGTTGTACTAACAAATATTGTGAGAGTATCTCATTACAGATCGAGAACATTTTGCTGAAGCAACAATCAAGATTGCTATGATCTCGGTCCGGAGGAGACATTGTGCTCATTAAAGTGAAAGAAAGTGAGAATCTGCAATGGAGACATCACGAAAGAATGATGAACCTTTGTGTCCATGACTTGCAAAGTTTTGATAAATAATATATTGATGTACGGTCAGAATGAGATGTATAGTAAGATATTGACCATATTGTAGACAACGTCTATCCGAGACTGACCAATAACACGCCAGCAGGAGGAAATAACTCGGTAAGCTGAAAGAGAATATTAAACATAATAGCAAGGCTTTCTTTAAGTATATCAGGGAATTCAGCCATAGCCTGAGAGTGAAGAAGAGGAGAGTTAAGACGGTCGTGAGGAAGGGGACTTTACTCAGAGAGTAGTTAATGCATGGAATGGTCTCCCTGAAAGGCAGTGTGCAGCAAAAAAGTAGATAAGTTTAAATTAGAATTGGACAGGTACCTGGAAGTTATGGAGATAGAGGGGTATAGGATGTTGATAAGACTTTTAGGTTATTGAGCATTGATGGGTGATTGTGTGCATGTGTATGGAGTGCTGTTGGTGAGGGTCTTGTCAAGGTGTTGTGTGGTTGATGTTGTGTTAAACCAAACCCATTGCCCCCTCTCCTGAGGGAAAAAAGGAAAAATACTTATCTCATTAATTTAAAAACATTTTTTTTGTATTTTCTTCCTTGGATCTTGTGTTGATAAGCTAGTTATGGTGGGCTGAATGGCCTCCACCTGTGTTAGTTTCCTTGTAAATCCTTGTTTAGGTGCTAATTTCGGTAAATTAGATCATGGGAGATATGATGCAGAGATAAAAGATGTGATGTAGAGGTAAGAGGCTGGAAAACCAAATTTAAAATGATTTACTGATGGGTTATTGATCTATATCAAACTGACCAACAAATGTTTAAAATAAAAAAAATTTATGTAAAAAAAAAAGATTGTAGTGCAATCTGAGTAATGTTGAGGGTCAGAGTCAGTTCAACTGTAACACCAAAAGTAAAGTAATTCATGGAACTAAAGGTAAACAACATTTGGTTGTGAGGATTCTGGAATTGTTTCTGATTGTCAAGTGGGGGCAAGACTCTAAAATAAAATAAAATAAATCAATCCAGTATACAAGTCTTTTCTGAAGGTTTGTGAAATAGATTAAATCTACCTGGACTATGCATCAGGAAGTGAATGCCATATGGCTGACAAAGATTGTAACAGGAAGGTGTGAAGAACTTGTAGTCGTTTTATTGTCTGTATTAAAATGATTATTGTAAATGTATGGCGAATTTGCTTGCGATTTGCATGAAGAAGATCATACCAAGACAATGATCACACAAGTTTCATAGGGATAACTTGAGAACTAGGTGCGATTTCGGACTTTAGTGGAAATATACGAGCCTAACCTGCTAAATAACTATAGACCGTATTCGTTTTTGCTGCTAACGATTTGCTCACGATTTATTTTGACATCAATTTTCTTATCTTTATTGATATTTATTTAACTTATTGATATATATTCTTTAACTTTTATATTTTCTTTGTTTCAGATGTGATCATGGCTTCTTCAATAAGACATAAATGTGTAAATAATCCTGATGCATTCTGTTATGTATGTGGCTGCTAACACACTACTTCGTCAAAAGCGCAATATAACATTGTTTGTAAGGCGTGCCTATAAAGCCTATTTTGAATGTTCCCTTTGGCGACCAAGACAAGAAATGGGCCTCCTCATATTGTATGTCATAATTGTAGGAAATGCTTCGTGACTGGACAAAAGGAAAACGACAAGGCGTCGCCTTTTGGAGTTTCCATGGTTTGGGAGAACCCAAGACCACGTCACTGACTGCTATTTTTGCCTGGTCAACACAAAGCTGTCGCAAGAAAACCGGCAAAGATCTCCTATTCCTGTATTTCCCTCAGCAATTCGACCTACTCCGCCACTCTGAGGAACTCCCCATTCCAGTCTTTAATGTTTGTTTATCTGAAGATGAAGGCAGTGAACATGATCAGCAAGAGCACGAGGGTCGTAATGACGGGCTTCAAGAAATGTTTCAGAATCGAAGCCTCCTCATCTGATACCAACAATCATCAGCCCCTCAGCAGTTTAGCCAACCGGAATTGAATGACTTAGTGCGTTGATTGGGGTTCTCCAAGAAAGCAGCTGAGGTATAGCCTCCAGATGCAAGAAAAAAAATCTACTTGACCACTCTGCAAATGTTTCATATTTCCGAAAGCCGGGACCAGATCTTTGTCGCCTTTTCTCAGAAACAAGCAGTTTTGTTTACTGCCACATATCCCAGGTCTTCTCAGGCAATTAGGTGTACTTCGTATAATCAACAGAATGGCAATTATTTCTGAATACCTCTAAGCGCAGCCTCAAGTGTATTCTCTTGCACAATGGCAATGTTTATTGGAGCGGTTCCAGTTGGTCACTCAGTGCATTTGCCGAGAAGAACATAATGACATAAAAATGGTCATTGACTCACTCAAATATCATGAGCACAACTGGATCATTTGTGTGGACCTGAAAAATGGTCAACGTTCTCCTTGCGAGCACAACTGGATCATTTGTGTGGACCTGAAAATGGTCAACGTTCTCCTTGGTCAACAGAAAGGCTTCACAAAGTTTCCATGCCATCTCTGCTTGTGGGGACAGCCAGCTCGAGAGAAACCACTGGATCCAGAAGGAGTGGCCCATCCGTGGAAACTCTGGAAGCAGGCATGCCAAACATTGAATGACCCAATCGTTCAGCCGAGAGAAGATCATTTTCCCCCACCCATATCAAGCTCGGCTGATGAAACAGTTCGTGAAGGCATTAGAGTACTGATGATGAATGTTTTCAACAAATAGTTTCTGCTTTTCCTGCTTTGTCTTTCAGAGAAATTCAAAGCAGGTGGTGTTCGATGGACCTCAAATTCGTCCCTTGTACGTGATGAGAATTTGTAAGGAAGATGAATGACAAGGAAAGACAGACGTGGCTGTCTTTCGTCGCAGTTATACAAAACTTTCTTGGTAACAAAAAGGCAGATAACTATGAGTTTCTGGTTACTAGAATGCTGTTGGGCTTTTCCGATCTTGGTGCAACATAGGTTCAAGCTCCATTTCCTGAATAGTCACCTTGATCAATTCCCTGAAACCTTGGGGCTGTAATGAGGAACAGGAGAGCGCTTCCATAGGACCTCATGACGATGGAAGAGCACTACCAAGGGCGATGGGACAAAATATGATGGCAGACTAACTGTGAGCATCAACGAGATTGCCCTGTGGAAGTCCACAAACGCAAGAGCTACAAGCACAAATTATTGCCGAATAGGACCTATTGAACTTTGCATTCCATCCTTATCAATTGTTCTGAATCACCATCGTCTTTATGTCGAAATATATGTTAATTTAAATTGCTTTAATTCAATTGTAACTTACCAAATAAATTGTTGAAAATGTTTGAATTGCCAAAATATATGTTTAATATAAATTTGCCTTTAATACAAATTGCAACTTACCAAAAAATGTTGATAATGGTGGATTGCAAAAATCTAGAGCTTACAAAGAAACTAACTTCAGATGAATCAGTACACTCAAATTAGGTAAGATCAAGTGCTGGTATCATGCAACAAAAACTTTGTTCCCCAGTGTTATGTTTGATATTTTATCGAGAGGAAATTGATGTAAAACAAAATTTTAGTGCCTGACGAAAGAAATATTTGAATTGAGTTCTGCCACACCAGCTGTGTATTGTAACGATAACATGCACACAAATTTCATGTGAGCATTTTAGTAATTCAGAAAATATAACAAATTATTTTTTTACTAAAAGTGAACATGAACCTCTGGAATTTAGAAATATTGTTCGGGGCCGGTAGCGCTGCGATAGCACACGCTATGAGCAGTAGAGTCGGCTCCACCGATCACCCGGAATGTATAGGTCGTCACCCCGGATACTCCGGAGCCAACGGGTCCCTTATCGACCGAAGTTCGCCAATAGGTCGACCACGTGGGGTAGGCAATTGCCAATTTCAATTTACCAAATACCCACGTCGTCCAACTACGGGGAAATTCACCCTCACGATGCTCTTACGGACGAGACGCTAGCGTACTCGTACCTGTGCGACCCGAAGCGGATGATCACCGACTTCGTCGTCCCAAATGTCCCTTTACAGCGGACAACAGCCCTGGCTAATTCTCCAACACGCACCATGTTAAACCAATAAACGAAACACAAAACGAACTGATACATTTAACACATGGTTTTTTATAATAGGTGGGAGAGAGGGAGCATGTAAGAAGCAGAGTTATCACGACTAATAGAAATGAAATGCAAATAATGTACAAGGCACTTAACAGTTGCTTACTTAAAAGACGGGCCCACACACAGACACACACACACACACACACACACAGAAATGGACCCATTTGTCTTTATTGAAGTCTTCCAGCTCGAGGACAGGGAGCTGGAGACCAGAGGCCTGCGCTTGGTCCTTCCACCTCGTGTGTCTTCGAACAATCTGGCTCTTTGGGACTCGAACCCGCAGCAACGATGCCACTCCAAGCACCAGGACGGAGGAAAAGCGCTTCGGACGCCAGGTGGATGAGAGAGAGACGACCAAGCACTGCCAAGCTGACCAGAACAGACGAGTCGTCTCGGCACCTCAAACCCGATCGCTGCCAAGCCGAGCAGACCAGACGAGTCGATCTCCGGCATCCAGAACCCGATCGCTGCCAAGCCGACCAGACCAGACGAGTCGATCTCCGGCACCTCAAACCCGATCGCCCAACCCTGACGCTGACGCTCTTTCCAAGTCCTGGCGTTTTTTATATGGCATTTCTCCTGCGGGATGGGTGTCGTGGGAAGGATCACTCTGAGACGTCTCGCCTCTCATTGGTCTGGGTTCGTGAGAAAGTCGATGTCTGAGACGTCTCACGCCTCCCATTGTTCCGGTTCGTGGGAACGTCGGTGTCTGAGACGTCTCACGCCTCCCATTGGTTCGGGTTAGTGTGGAACGTCGGTGTCTGAGACGTCTCACGCCTCCCATTGGTCCGGGTTCGTGGGAACGTCGTGTCTGAGACGTCTCATGCCTCCCATGGTCTGGGGTTCGTGGGAACGTCGGTGTCTGAGACGTCTCACGCCTCCCATTGGTCGGGGGGAACATTCCATCTCTGGGGCGGAGTCGGAGCTCTGGTGGCCGAGGAAACTCCGCCACGTACGTGGTTGAACGCACGTAGACAATGGCGTCGGTTGTGGAGGAAGCGAGGTGAAGGCGTTTGTTGTTGTTATAGGGGGTTGTAAAAATCCTAACTATTAAAATAACGCACAGCGCACGTACATTTAATTCCCATTAGATGAGGGAAAAGGGAGCTATCTATCCACATTTACTTATCGATATAACTGAGCTATAGGACCTGTATGTTGAGTGCAGTAAACTTCCAAATTCGTAACAATATTACTTTAAATTTCTGGTAATTTAGACCAGAAATACTGGTCAATATGTCAAAATTAAGGCAGAGAATAAATAATTATATGATTACAAAAGTTTTGAAGTTGGGTTTTGGCTTAAGGAAATACATGGGCAACATTATTACATTGGATTTTTGTTGGAATAATAATGCTTGTGATTATTATTGTACTCTTCAAATGTACTATAACTGTCTTCTCGTCATTGTTTAGTCGTTGTTTAAAGAGAACAGCCATGGCCACTACAATGGTTGTTCAAGCATCATTCCATATTAAGAATTCCAATACAGAAGAGAATTCAACGATCTGTGCAACATTGAAGTTTGAAAAATACATGGGCAATTTGGAATGAGCATGTTATATGACCATGGGCAGATGTTATCTCTGAGACAATCATCGATCCTGCTGTCCTTTGTCAGTGGTATATTTATTATTATTATAAAAACAACAACGAAACAACAACAACAACAACAACAACACAACACATCCTGGCCTTTTATGGCTGGAATCAAGAAATGAAATTTCTGAATGACGAATTCCTTGTGATTATGACATTGGAATATGCAGAGTGGAGAATGTTTGTGGGTGCAAACAAAGCAGTTTGTGCTCGAGACTTCCTACTCTCTCCACTCTTCTCCACCCTGACCACTTCGTGCCAATATGCCTCCGGCTACACTGCATTGTGTGTGAGGGGATTTGGCAACAGTACTCTGCATGAGATGCTACTCTTCTCCACACATATTCTCCCAGCCCACTTTCATCCACCAAGTTTGATAAAACGTGGTTACCTTTTCAACATGATGGATCGTGAGATGGTGCTGGGGAAAGGAGGCTCAGGAGAGATACTATTCTGCAAGCTGGCATTGGACTTCTGAAAGAAATTGCTTGTGGTTGCTGTTTCTTCTTGGTTGGAGAAATGCCATAAGTTTCTTAAAACACCCAAGAAGAAAAACCAAACAAACTAATCCTGATCAAGAAATGTATATTGCAGTGAGACAACACTGCCCTTTCTGGAGGTACTACATATGCCAGGTATCAAAGCCATATATGGAAGAAGATCAAGACTGATACCCAGGGCAGCATAGGTGTGTGCAACATTGTCTGGCCAGGCTGGACCAGCACCTCTATCCTTGCATCGCTGTTTACCTCAAAAGGGAAATAGCAAGTAATGGAACTTTATTGACTGGGAGAGTGAGAAAGATGATTTGTACATAGATTGCTCATGTCTTTGGAATGAGATGTTCATTCAAAGATTGCCCATGAAGCTATTTTTAAAATTCATAAATGTTGTGTTGTTTTAAAAAAAATAAAAAAACAGTGGAATGTAGAAACATTATATCATGATGGGTTCGGGGGTGATAAAATAAATAAATTGATGATTAAAACATATTTTAAAATGAAAATGTTAAACCTGAAGTAAAGTGTACTCAAATATGATATGATTCTTTTTAAGTATGTACCATTTGGAATTAACATAATAATATTCTCCTCTGTATGGAAAGATCAGCTGTATAATAAATGTGTAAACAGGTTGAACTTTGCCAGTAAGTTGAATATAAAAGAATTGCCTATCATTTTAAAAGCTATCTAAAGGAATTTTTAAACAGACACAAACAAGTTGGAATGTAGATTTGAGAAGGTGTCCAGATGATTCACGAAGCTCTGTCGCTTCAAGATAATACATCTTCCCAGTTTTGGAGAAGCAGACTGATTTTTAACCTACATAAGATGGAAACTTGTTTTAATAGCCATTAGGGTTGGCGTTTGACGTCATTCTAGCATTCTGTGCGATTATATGTCTGGTTTGAATATGTGTTCCAACCATTTAAGCAGGAGCTGTCAAAGAGACTGAAGATAAGGTTCACCTGGAAATTGTCAAGACCGGGCGAACTGGCGTCAGCGTCAGAAAATTAAAAAAAAACAACCTGTGTCTTACTGGAAACTATATAAAAGACGAAGATTCTCCGGTTATGTTGAGAATCTGGAGTAAATTTGTCTGTCCAGGATCTCCTGTGCTGGCACATATAATCTGTTTGTTTGTTCAATAAATGTTTTTAAAATTGTACTGACGTTGTGTATCTGTATCTACAAGGTCCTTGATGCTTTCCAGTCTTGTTCTTCAGATCTGAGGCTTAGAGCTCTGACAGGGATCTGAGACAGAGACTTAATTCCTTCGGTACTAGGTCTATTCAGAGAATCCTTGGTTATCGCTGGTCGGACTTTGCGTCCAACGATGGTTTGATGAGAGAGACTCAAATGAGATTTGTTACCTACATAGTCCGTGAGCATCAGCTGCGGCTATTCGGACACGTGGCTCATTTTCCTGATGCTGATCCTGCTCACCAGATTCTCTCAGCAAGGGAGCCTCGTGAGTGGAGGAGGCCAATAGCTATCCACATTCCTCGTGTTGCAGCAGGTTGATCGGCATCTCAAGGAGATGGGGATGGGCCAGGCACTTGCCTGGGAAATGACCAGAGGCTCATGGAGTACCGGCGGAAAGTGGATGCAGCGACGCGCTCTCCGGTGCATGCTCCCATACCTGACATGACCGTCTCCTCTTCCGGCCTTGCCCCCCCCCCACCCCAATGCTCTGTCTCCCCTATATTTCCACAGGGCATTCAAGGGCTCCCAGCAACCCCCTTCTGGTGAAACTGCCAAATTCAATAATCACTGCTCACCTTCACTCTTCAATTCCTCTTTTTCCCCCACCTCTGGAACAAACTCCACACTCTCTTCAATCCCACTCATCCCTCCAGGTCTTCAAATCAGCTGTTCACCACCATCTCATATCTCCCCCATCCAAAACCATGATCTTTTCTTTACCCCCGTTAATCCACCCCAAACGCACCTCCTTCAAATTCCCTGCTTTCCTTCCTGAAAGTCCCTGTGGCGTCCACCTTGTTTACCCAGTGTACCCCACCCCAATCCTCTCCCTTCGACAGATCTATCGCCTCTGTTTCCCACTGTTTTGTGATTCTCTCTCCTGCCCCTCTTGTCTCCTACCTTGTTGTATATTATGTGTGTTAGCTCTTACATGAGCCTCAACAATATATACAAACATAGGGGCAACACCCCTGAGTGCTCATGTGGTAGCAGCTGGATAAGATAACCAGGGAGCCACTGAAAGACATGGATGACCCACAAAATATTGTCGTGGCCATGGTGGTTAGGTTAATTCCCCTGACCCAATTGTCGTGGACTGGCAGTTAACACCGACCAGGCCGGATCGCCGAGCGGTTTTCCTTGGAGGGGAACACGTGATCCTCGGAGAATATGGCACGCGCAGGAGGGGAAGGGCGGCACGGAAGGAGTAGATGGAAGCAAAGCACAAAGGGTTTGTACTCGAACCCACAACACCAGTAACTTAAAATAAAAATGAAGATTTATTGAAAATAGATCAAATATTTACAAGGGTAATAGTTCAAAATGTTAATAACGGAGATAAATTAAGGGTCTAAAGTCGAGGCGCCTCTACACACGGACTTTAATACAGACAAGGGGAAAACAAAATAAAAGAAAATCCTCCCTTTATTCTGGCACTTAACTCTGCCCAGAGATGGTCTCTATTGAACTTTGTGATCGAGCCGCTTCGTCCTGCATGGGAAAATGAACCCAAAATGGCACCGAGCCGCTCTCTGGGCGGGAAACGTACATGAGGTAATTAGTGAGGCAGTATTCAACACCAGGGCTCAACAATCACCATGCGGCTTCTTCTCATGAACGAATATGCCGAATGTTCTTCTCTTACATGAGGTCTGCTCACAAAAATCGTCCACCTTCCTTGACCACACGATGAGACGATCTCTGAGGCCCCGTGATAAGGCCACAAGGCACGCTCTGCTTCCCTCCTCAGAAACGTACACACTTCACGGTTCAGCCGAACAGTCAATGATTAGCTTGCCCAGCATGTGGGCAAATTTACAGCACGACACGGGAATCACGCAGCCATTTTGTCGTGCCGAGAGGATAGCAAAGCAAGATCCTCTGTCCCAGCCACGTTTCTCACCAACCGTGTCCTCTCACTACTCCTGTCTGCTCTTTTTATCATGACCCCCCCCATCCCTCCTCTCATTTCATACTCACCAATCATAAGCCTCAGGGGTGTGACTTACTGGTACATAGCCGGGAAGGCGGGTCTTCTTGCCTGCCTGGACGTGCGGTATGTTATAAAAAACGTAATTCTTTCATTGCTGGCTTGTAAATGCAAAAACGTAGGAAAAGGTCACGGGGGCAATTACATACTGGGGGAAACTGGTCTTAATATCTGTCTAATTAACACAGCACCACCCCCCCATGTGGTGACAAGTAATTCTATCTGTAGACCCCTCAGACCCAAATTATTTTTATTGCCATGAACGAACGTTGGTACGCCATGGATGATGAAGGTTGGTGTTCAAGTTTTATCAGAATTGCATGTGTAGTTTCTGAGAAGAAAGCAAATACCTATTTTGGGGGCAACCCCCGTAAACCCCCTAAGGGGCCGATTTTTTTTAATGCCATGAATAAACTTTAGTGCATTCATGATGATGAACGTTGTGGTAAGGTTTCATCGAAATCGTATGTGTAGTTTCAGAGAGGAAGTTGAAAGTATTTGTGGATGGACTTTCGGACGGACGGACAGACGACATGCCCTCCCACAAGCTCCCCAGAACTACGTTCCAGGTGAGCTAAAAACAAAACAAGAAAAAAAAATAATACAGTGAATTCAGAAAATATTTACACCCGTTGACTTTTTCACATTTTGTTGTGTTAGCCTGAATTTAAAATGGATTGAATTTATATTTTTTGTCATCGATCTCAACAAAATACTCCATAATGACAAAGTGAAAGCATGTTTTAGGAATTTTTTACAAATTCATTAAAATTGAAAATATTAAATTTCTTGCGTCAATAAGTATTCCACCCCGAGTCGATACTTTGTAGAAGCGCCTTTGGCAGCGATAACAGCTTCGAGTCTTGTGTATGGCTGTATCAGCTTTGCACATCTGGATTTGTGGATCTTCTCCCATTCTTCCTTACAGATTTTCTCAAGCTCTGTCAAGTTGTATGGGTAGCGTCAGTGAACAGCAATCTTCAAGTCTTTCCACAGATTCTCAATGGGATTCAAGTCTGGACTTTGGCTGGGCCACTCAAGGACTTTCATGTTCTTTCTTGTTCTGAAGCCATTCCAGTGTTGCTTTGGCTGTATGCTTGGGGTCATTGTCCTGTTGAAACATAAATCTTCACTGCAGCCTCAGGTCTTTTGCACTCTGAAGCAGGTTTTCCTCAAGGATTTGCCAGTATTTGACTCCATTCATTGTTCCCTGTATCCTTACAAGTCTCCTCATCCCTGCCACTGAAAAGCATCCCCATAGCATAATGCTGGCACCACCATGCTTCATGGTAGGGATTGTGTTAGATGGGTGATTAGCTGTGCTCGGTTTCCGCCAGACGAAGCGTTTTGCATTCAAGTCAAAGAATTTCATTGTCATCTCATCAGACCACAGAATCTTTTGCCTCATTCTCTCAGTCTTTCAAGCACATTTTCGCAAACTCCAGGCGTGCTGTCATGTCCCTTTTTCTCAGGAGTGCCTTTCGTCTGTCCACTCTCCCATAAAGCCGAGACTTGTGAAGTGCAGCAGAGACTGTTGGCCTTCAGGCAGGTTCTCCCATCTCAGCCAAGGAACTCTGAAGTTCTGTCAGAATGGTCATTGGGGTATTGGTCACCTCCATGACCAAGGTCCTTCTTGCCCGGTTGCTCAGTTTGGTCGGACGGCCAGTTCCAGTTGAGCCTGGGTCGTTCCATATTCTTTCCATTTCCTAATTATGGAGCTCACTGTGCTCTTGGGAACTTTCAACACACTAGAAATAGTTTTATACCATTCCCCACATCTACGCCTCCTCACAATTCTATCTCAGAGTTCTACAGACAGTTCCTTGGACTTTATGGGGAAGTTTCTGCTCTGACATGTACTGTCAACTGTGGAACCTCATATGGAAAGGTGTGTTTCTTTCTAAATCATGTCCAATCAATTGGATTGGCCACAGGTGGACTCCAATCAAGTTGTCGAGACATCTCAAGGATGATCAAAGGAAATTGGATGCACCTGAGCTCAATTTGGAGTGTCATAGCAAAGGGGTTGAATACTTATTGACACAAGACCTTTCAGCTTTTCATTAGCTCACCTGGAACATCGTTCCGGGGAGCTTATGGGATGGCGTTTCATCCGTCCGTCTGTCCACAAATACTTGCAACTTCTGTGAAACTACACATACGATTTCGATGAAACTTTACCACAACCTTCATCACCGTGCATGCACCAAAGTTTGTTCATGGCATTAAAAAAAAAATGGGCCCGAGGGAGTTTACGGGGGTTGCCTCCCAAAATAGGTGTTTGCTTTCCTCTCAGAAACAATACATGCAATTCCGATGAAACTTGACTACAACCTTCATCACCGGTGACGTAATGTTTTTTTCACAACATTAAAAAAATTGGGGTCTAAGGGGATGTATGGGGGGGGTGGGGTGTTGCCCCCCAAAATATGTATTTGCTTTCTTCTCCAAAACTACACATACAATCTTGATGAAACTTGACCACAACCTTCATCACCTGTGATCTACCAAAGTTTGTTCACGCTATTTAAAAAAATGAATATATATCGGAGTCGATTTTATGGGGGTGGTCAGGTTGTCCCCCAAAATGGGTATTTGCTATAACATTGGTTAATTAGTACATTTTGCTGATTCCATTCCACGTTGACTTCCTCCTCAGTATCATTATTCTACCAGGTGAGTGCCCAGAGGTATTGCTCCAATTTTAAAAAATTAATTTGTCAAAATTTCTAAAAAGACGTTTTCACTTTGTCATTATGGGGTATTTTGTGTAGATCGGTGACCAATTTTTTTTTCTAATTTAATCCATTTTTAATGCAGGGAACAATATGTGAAAAAGTCGAGGGGTGCGAATACTTTCTGAAGGCACTGTCGGTGTTCATCATTACCTCAGATCATTACCCAACCATACTCATGACCTCTTCTACCCATAATGACCCCATTCCCAAGCACTCAATTTTCCCAGGTTATTGTGATTTCCCCCCTCTCCCTCACTTTTTTGTTTGTTAGTTGTCAGTTGGTTTGTTCCTTTTCTGTTTCACCCCCACTTTCCCCTTCCTCTTCTTGCTCTTTCATTCAGCTTGTGTGCAGCTTGTTCACTGCCACATGTACTTCTCCCCTTCCCCTTGATCTCACTCTCACTTCTACTCTGTTGTTGGTGTTTCTCCCTTTCCATTTTGTTCCCTTCCATTCTGCTCTAGCTCTTCCACAAGCCTCGACCATGTACTGTATACAAAAAACACAAAAGTGGTGCAGGCACAACAAATCCGCCATTTAAGGCATAAAGTTTTTTTGGGGATCAAATTTAAATTTGATACATCCTTCACCTGAATGTTGATTATAGAGAATGGAATAAGGAATATTTTAGTCTTAGTTTGAAGTCAATTAAACCATTTTTGACGAAGTTATGACCGTAAAATGATTTTGACCTTTCAAGGCCACGTAAGGTCAAAGGTCATGGTGTCAAATGAAAGCCAATAAAGGACTTGATATATGTCTTCCATAGTAAGACGCATATTCCTAACCTTTTTTGATTTATAATGGAAAATTTGTAATTTGACCGATGACCATGACCCCCAAACTTCGGACCCTACCGATCTTCACAAATATGCATTTTTCACTATAGAATGGGTAGGATTATAAGTGACAAATAGAATAAGTTACTATAAGCTTAGTTTGAAGTAAATCAGATCATTTTTGACGAAGTTATGAGCGATGATTTTGATCTTTTCGTGACCTTGACCTTGACCTTTGATCCAATTGGACCCAAAAGTTAATGGGGTCGTCCAAGGTTCATTGCCCACCTGTGGATTAATTTGATAGTGTTTGCTAAAGCGTTTTGCCGTAAAGTTGCTAAAGGCGCTTCAACCCTGACGTTTAACCAGCAATGGCAACGTATAAAAATGTATGTAAAACGTTGGCGTACGCTGAAGTTTTGAGTTTTTAAAGTTTTGGTCGTATTCATAAGTGTTGGTCGTGCATCAAACATATTAGTAACGGGCACAAGAGTTTCATTGTGTTATAGATAATATATCAATGAATGCTTAGCCTGTTGTCGGCGTTCACAACCTATCCCCAACGATAGTTTAACTTAGGCATAGCGCGCTGCACGTATCGCCGACGAACTCGTGGCGTAGCCTGTTAAAAGGCTGCCGCACGCCGATTTAAATCATAACCGCCTGAAAATTGGAAGTGTCAACATCGCAGTCACACCTTGACGATTTAGCCACGTATGCCGACCAATGAAAAATGTGGGTAAAACGCGGCACACGTCGAATACGGTATGGGTAAGTTGTGTATACGTTAGGAGCACGCTGAAAAACGATGAGTACACTGTCATATTTCGTGGTACGTCTAGTACGTCGTGAATTTCAAGCATGCTGAAAATTTTACGACGTACTCGACGTATGGCTCACAAGTTCCGCATACGCTGGCATAAGTTCTCTGCACGCTCCGCGATCGTTGACACACGTCGGACACACGTTACTTGTAAGTTACTCATAAGTCGAAACAGTCGAGGTAATGTTTAGCATACCCGAAACTTAATTTTAACCTATGAGTAACGTGTTTTGAACCTATGTGTAACGTATCTCAAACGCACATTGTCGTATGTAGAGAATTTGATTGACGTCTTCCGGACGACCACAGAACTTACTGAACGTGTTTTCTAACTTACATCTACCGTATAATGGCGTATTGGCAGCGTTTAGGGGAATTGGTATATACAAATGGGCTTCACAAGAGGAACCCGTCAGTGTTCCAGACTCCATGTTGAGTAGATGTCAATGTCAGTAGTATCAGTAGTAGTAGTAGTAAGTAAGTAGTAGTAGTAGTAAGTAGTAGTAATTGGTAGTAGTAGTAGGTCCATGTCAGTAGTAGTAGGTGAGCGTGATGGGGAGGGTGTGGGTGATGATGGATCCTCGTTGCGTCCACGAATAGGAGACTACTTTGCACCATTGTTCGATGTTTCTTTTCGGCAAAAATTTTTTTCTCATTCCCACGATGAACTATTTTTTGTTTCAGTTTTAAAAGTATTCAAAACGACTTGAAAAATGCATAATGTACTAGTAATGAACACAGAACTCTCGATAACTTATACATAAGTTATACCAACGATTGATTAGCGTGTTTTAGGCGTCCACAACCTATGCCCAACGATAGTCTAACGTATGCATAGCGTGGCAGCGTATCGTCGACGATACGTGAGGTTTTCTATTCAGAGGCTGCAACTTCACTTTTAATAAATGCGTCACTCGCCTATTGTTTTTGGACGCTGGTGTCAGCAATTGAAATCGTTTCCATTGAACGAGTTAAATCGCTTCCACTGGACTATTGAAATGATTTAATAATAATGCTTGGTTATCTTGGACCCAATCTGGCTGGCATCTCTCGTCGAACATCGCTGGGGGCATTCGCAGGAAGTTGATGAAGGATGCATGGTCCTCGTTCCGGAGTTCCACCATGAGCTGTCATATATGCCGTAATGGGTCAGCCTCCCGATCCATGGTCTGACCCAGTTCCTTCTCCTCCGTTCACGTCTTCTTCTCCCAGCTCTATTGGCACGCAACTGGTGCAGTGTCAACTCAATGAGGTCATGTTGATGTTGAGGACAGGTAGGTATTGTCGTCTCAGCGTTGCCATATCCTCCATCTCTCGGAATGACATGGACATGTACTCACCACGAAGTCTAAAAAAAGACGGGTTCTCCTGCGAAGCCCCTTTTTATATACCAATTCCCCTAATCACTGCCAATACGCCATATACGTATCTGTAAGTTAGAAACGCGTTCATTAAGTCTGTTGTCGTCCTGAAGACGTCAAATATGTCTACGTCTTTTTTTCAAGTAACGTGTTGCGAAGTGTGAACAACGTTCGTGTAGCGTGCATACAAAACGTTACTCATAGGTTAGAAATAAGTTTCGGGTACGCTAAACATTACCTCGACGTGTTTCCACTGATGAGTAACTTACAAGTAACGTGTGTCGACGTGTGTCAACGATCGCATAACGTGCCTACAACTTAT
>CM068953.1:30965768-30994287 GCA_035128595.1 Eptatretus atami | reverse complement strand
ATATATATATATATATATACTGTATATACTTTAGGATTGTTATTATCATCAATATACTATACTTTTTGCTGAGTGTCGGTGCTGCCAAAGCAGATCCTGGGCAAGTTTTGCTGGGTGGTTTGGCTGTGCTGGGTGGTTTGCCATTGCCTTCCCAGCAGTCAGTCAAACCAACATTTTTGTAATTTGTTCAGGGTACCAGCAATAGCTCATCTACTCTTCACACAGGACATCATGGGATCTTTAACGTCCACCAACTAATGCTAGCAGATGGGACTCCCATGTAAACGTCCAAACAACGGACGGCACACAAATTCATGAATCGCCCTGCATGCGAAACACCAGGGTTACGGTTTATAGTTGGGTCAAGATTCAAATCGAGGCTATACATCTCAGAGGAGAGTTTACAAAACTGATCTAGGTAATCCTGCCCAGCCCATGATCGTGAAAGGGTGAACATTATCAAACGTATTTTTTTTTAAAAAGAAAAAGATGCAATAGTCCTCCCAAAACAAACAAAGAGTGCAAAGTGAGTGCAGTAGATGAGTAAAAAAATCCCACTGTGTTCAGAATTACACCGAGTGTGACATGAGTGCAGTGTAAATCATGATGCCACTGTTCAATGAGTGATGCAAATATCCCACGGATTCAGGAGTGCGTGCAGGATTGGTGGGGAACCATGAGCCAGGTTTGCTGAGATGTTTCGGAGGCAGGAAAGCTCATTGCTGATGTTGCAAACCCAAAGGGCAAACACCGTTACTGCATACTCAGACAATAATGTCATTAAAAAAACAACAAAAAACTGTGTGCACAGTTTAACTATAAACAAACGCCACAAAATGGGTCAACTGTATGTAAAATACAAGACACTCTCGGTGTGTACGCCATTATTATATCACTACACTTACTCAAAAGGGCTGACTGTGCGTGCACCTAGGCCATCCTCTCACCTCTAAGCTGTCTAGCCTGGGTTTGAATCCTGACCCAGCTATAAACTGTCATCCCGGTGTTTCACAGGCAGGGTGATTCATCAATGTGTGTGCCGCTCCTCGGATGGAAGTTAAACAGGCGTCCCATCTCCTGCATTTGCTGGTCGATGTTAAAGATCCCACGGTGTCCTTCGCGAAGAGTAGGTGAGCTATTACTGGCACCCTGAATAAATTACAAATTCCTGCCATAACCTACAGGGTGTGCATCAGCAGCACAGCCCCACCCTCAGACAATTATGCTACCCCGCAGCCTTGTGCTGCATACTAATGCAGAAGAAGAAGATTTACTCAAACAATGTCTGAGTGTAACCGTGTTCTTCCTGGATGCTCAGACCAATATCAGTCACACTAAACTCAAGTATCCACAGGTGCATACACCGACTACAGGAAACTAACTCAATTAAAATCAAAGATTTGACAAAAACAGCTGAGGCCATATTCAACAAAAAGCAATCTACCAGCCGGAGTGGTGTAATGGTTAGAGCGTCCGCTGTGTGTCTGAGAGGTCTGCGGTTTGACTCCAGACTGAGTCACACCAAAGACTTTAAAAATGGGTATGTGCTACTTCCTTGCTTGACACTCAACATTTAAAAAAAATAGAGTCTGGACAAACATCCATGGGTCGGCAACCATTGCACAGGCTTGATGGACCTAATGGTCTCTTCCTGCGTTAAAGTTCCTTGTAAGGGAGCTCATAATATATTAACTTGCTCTCCTTCATCAATCATAAAGAACATTGGGTTCTATAATAATATGGACAGCTCTTTCTCACATAATAAAGTACCTGCAGCTATTTACCTTCCTTTATGGACCCGAAGACTGCTATCACCAACCTCCCCACTACAGGACAATCACCATTCATATTATTGGGTGAAGCATGTGTGGTTACTGGTTAGAGACTCTAACTTAGAGTAAGGTCCTATGAAGAGCTACTGGAGAATTATTTGAGAGACTAAACTTTTCAGGCACCAAGATATGTCCCATCACACTTAACGGTGAACATTCTTAGGGAGCTCTTGTGTCATTTTAAAAAAACAACATAATTCCTAATGGATGTACCATTTTCTGTCCATTCAGAAGGAGAGTAACCATGGAGAGGAGTCAGCTCAAGCTCTCCATCGGCAGATGGCCCGTAGAAGGAGCTGCAAGCGATGAATGTAGTCTTGGCAGCAAATAGGCCATCACGTGAGACGACCCAAAGGTCATCTAAGACATGCAGACAGTCCAGATAATAAGTGATGAATAAAGGACAAAGAAGAAAGTGGATCGATGGTATTTTTGAGGATGGGCGTTCGAGGTTAGGGAACGAAGGTGGTCGATTTAGCAGAGGTTAAGAAGAGTAGGATTTTGAGGTGGGGGTAAAGGAAGTGCATCCCAGGGGAGGAAGTAAGGATGGACATTTCAGGGTGGGGAAAAGGTGCATTTGTCAGGTTATGATCAAATTTATCCCAAGTAATCAAAGTGATGCCACGTAAGGGCTCGACGAAGATGCAGCTCAATGCACGTAAACTGACCCTTGTTGTAAGCAGAGTGTGGTCGTCGAGCACTGAGATGCAAAAACAGCAGCGTTTTTATTGGTTCTTCTTTGCAACCACGTCTTGCTCTGCGCCTGTGGAAAAATACAATCGTTCCTTCTTTATACTTAGGGTGTTAAATAGAAAATACAGCTAGTTTGTCACATCGAATCCTAATAACTAAGCTGTAGTTTCATTAATAAGCTCTGAAAATTTGAATACAAGTCGATCTGTTAAGGAAGGAAAACAAGGAAAGTGCCAGCCATGCAGGGGATAAGGCCTTTGTCCAGGCTGCCAAACAAAAAAGGGAGAAGACATCTTACATTTCGTATTTATAAGGTCACAAACGCTTGTAAAACTAGAACGGCACTCAGTCGAGCCAGGCTGAACAATTTTCGTTTTGTATCCCACTGATTGGCTGGATCTGCATATGGACCTCAACCAAAACCTAATCAGCTTGTTCTTGTCACCTACCATACTCATCCACCAGGTTTCGTCCAAATCCGTCCACACCTTTTTGAGAGATCGTGCTGTATATCGTTTTTAGCAGCATCACTGAAAGGTGAAGAATCACTTTAAAATTCTAGGATCCGGATATTCACCAAAATCTAATCAGTTCGTCCCTGTCACACACCCAAAATGTCCACCAAATTTCGTCTGAATCCATCCCAAACTTTTTGAGATATCGTGCTCACAGACAGACAAACAGGGATGAAAACACAACCACCGTCCACCTTTGGTGGCAGAGGTAACAATGAGATACTAAATGGAATGAGATACAATGGTTCCCATGTTCATCAACTCAAAAATAACTTATTTGTAAACAACAAGGGCAAAAAGATCATTGAAACCCAATACATACAGGCAGTGATAACAAGAACTCACCTGTTGAAAAGGTAGCAGTTCTTGTACAAAACGACATTGCCAGATTGGAGAACAGATGACGGAGCACAATGGCTTGGAGTTGGAGTGGAACCAAGTTGAGAGCGTAGATTACGATGATAACAATGCGCAGCATCCAACAAAAGCAGGTTGAGATGCTCTGGGTATAGTCATCACCAGAAAACAAAAAATTAACACTCGATAACTGGAAACAGGTGATGGATAGAAAGTCATCCTCAAAGTAATGAGAAGCTGAATGAGGTTCCACATCATGTATTTCGACAGAAACAATATGAAAGAATGCTACTTCATTGTGTTTTCAACTCAAAATCCCTAAATCCCCCTTTTGGGTAAAATGGCAATCAAACAGGAAATCAGAGGAATGAATACCTTTACGTATGTTATGTGAAGCATTACTCCAGCATGGCTCGATGCACTTCGGTCATGCAAGTTAAAAGTCTCTGTGAGCTCATACGTGACCGAGTTACTCACATAGGATCAAAAACAGTGAGTGTGAGCAATAAAACATTTTCTACATTATCTAAAGCTTATGGAGCTGCCACACACACACACCACACCCACACACACACACCACACACACACACACACACACACAACACACACACACACACACACACACGACTGTTAGACGAGACAACCACAACCACTGAAATTGGGGGGGGGGAGTGCCATCACTGCCTGGGGTACTCTGGTACCAGCGACGTCGCAACAATGGCACCACCTCTCTCACCGTACTCAGCAGGGCATTTCCTATGAGGAACTTCCTTTCTCCCAAAGGATGCCAAACTATGGGGATTGTCTGTGCTCTTATCATTCAAAATGCTGAATGTCAAACAAGGAAGTACATTTACCATTTTTTAAAGTCTTTGGTTTGACTCGGCCGGGGTTTGAGCCACCGACTTTCTAGACTTGGAGCGAGCGCTCTAACCATTACACCACAGAGTCAAATTTATTCAACTCTGGCTTTGCCTTTACAGTATATCCTGGTAATCGACAAAACCAATCAAGTAGTAAAATTGTGAGAGCGATGGTGAGTTAGTGGGGGCCATGTAATCAACTTCCCGATCAGAGCAGTCTAGTATTCAGCTGTGCAGTTGACCCTAAGTATAATATATAGTCGGATGGGGAAAGAACCATCAGTAATAGTGAAGCTGAAAGTCACTTATTCACCTACCAGTAATAGCGAGGGAAAGTGCATTTCGATATGAAGAGACTGAAAAAAAGGAGAGGGGGATGGAATATTCCCGCAATGCTGAACCTCGAGATACAGTAAGCGCAACCCCGGAGCTTGGAAAACACAGTTCACTCCTCAAGGTCTGACTGCCTTCGCTTCTTCCTTTCCCTCTTCCTCCTCGGGAATCACCCCCACATCCCCGCAAACCATGCCGACCTCGCTGCAAATCTCCACCCCCAACACTCTGCGGCTTCTGGCATCCGACCAATGGTGCGAGACCGAGTCGTCGCCTTAGGCCACCGGGTCTTCTTGTTTCTCTTCTTTTCAAATCTTTTTTAGCCTCCTCAACCTCCATCTCTATGAGCCATGGAACTTCAAAATTTTCTTGCGGCGATGGCGATGCAGTGGTCACTCCTGTGAGTGTGCTGTACTCGTTCTCCTCGCCCATATCAATGATTCGTGATTTCCGAAAGGTCATAGGTGGGGTCTGCTTGACCTTTCTCATCAGACCAGGATCAAGTTTAGACCCGGTAATCATTTCTTTGCTCATATTCGTCTTCGTAATCTTTCCTTCAGGCGTTTTGTTGTTACCACTGATTAAACCCAAGTGTTTGTCATCGAGTAAAAATCTCCCCATCTCTAAGGTCTTTTGCTTGAGTGCCACTGGTTTTGTATTCCCTTGTAAAGTGCATTGTTCATGACAATCATCCACGTAGCACTTTGAGAAAACACTTTCTGGTTCTGAATTAAAGTCTTGTTCATTCTGGTTTGCCGCTTCTAAATTCTGTTCCTTGACAAGTCTCGGTTCCCTCATGTCTCGGTCAAATTGTCCCATTTCAAATGTAAGATTGTCACAAGGTTTCTGGTACTTAGACCAACGACTTGATTTACAAACTGGTCTCGAGACTATAGGTACCATGGGAAGAATCCTATCACCTTCCCTGACTTCAAATGGAGCTAGAGGTGGAACTGTAGTCATCACAACTTGAACAGGAGTGGAGCACGGGTCAGATTGTAGAGGATGAAAGTCCGGGTTCGAAGTCCCATGTTGGCTCAGCTGGGTAGAGGTGACAGTAGGAAGTGTGGGAATATCACAGAAATCTGCCTCTCTTCTTGGTGTCTGGAGAGTTGTCAAATCTTCAAAGTCTGCAGCCTGAAGAGATGAAATTTTGCAGTTAAAAATAAATAACATTTCGAGTGGAAAATAAGAACAACTACTCAAACTACTTCCTTAGCAGCCTCAATTAGTCCCAATTTCTTGTGGGGTTGGCTGGGGAAAATCTTTGGCTCAAGTCTTTGAGAAACTGGATGGATAAGTGTCGTATTCAACTGAAGGAGGCATGGATTTGAAATTTGTTGAGTGATGGTGATAACTCGCAGACTCTTCAGGAAAAACACAATTGGATTTTTAACGTCCAGCAACTAATGCTGGCAGATGGGAAGCCCATTTAAACATTCATCGTTGAGGTGGCAAACACATTGATGCCTCACACTAACTGCGAAACACCACACAGGCAAAAATAGCATTCTTTTCCTGTCGTAATTCTCTGCAAACTACTGCAGTAGGACCTGTTACCAACGATAGTATATGAGAGTACTACTCTCATACACTATAGTTCTAACTGTAGCATTTTTGCCTGAGCAGGGTGAGAGTTTATAGCTGGGCCAGGATTCAAACCCAGGTTAGACAGCTCAGAGGTGAGTGTGCATAAATCCAGACTATCCTGACACACACACACACGCAACCAAATTGAGAAATTCCTTATCTGCTTCACTTGTCTGTGTACGACAGGAAAAGTTATTTGATACAGTTAGACAGCTTGCACTGTACAAACACTAGAGCAGTGTTAAAGTTTGGCATGTTCAAATTTCACAAACCGCATCAGAATGGCTCACTCACCCATTATAAACTTCTTACCGCAGCATCATGCGTGCACTGCAGAGCAAGACGTTTCTCAGAGACCATCGGATCAGTATTTGCGTGCATCATCATACCAAAATCCCTCCTTGGAGCAGTGTGCTGTGAAATACATTCTGTAGAACAGAAAATAGATATTACAATGTTAAGCTGTAAGTCGAAGATCAGACGTTTGATATTGTTGTGGAAATGACTCCGAGTGGGTTAAAGATGTTTAATAGAGCATAAAAGTAATTAAATGTGATATTAGATACGTGTCGCTTATGTAATAGTTAGAGATCACCAACCTAGCCTAATGTGTCGAAAATTATAAACCCATTTGACCTCCATTTTAATGTTTACACCTCTGTTATCTGTCATTTATGTGTCATCTATTTTCGCTTGGAGAGGCCCTAGCTGCAAGTTTGGGTGGAAAAAAGAATTTCATTATCGTAACGGGGCCATGATGATTCAGGGAGAGAGGTCACTCTGCCCACTGGCCCAAACGGCAGCCAATAGTGAATGAGAATGGAGGGCCTGTAGAGTCACGAGTGACATGCGCGGGAGATCTCATAAAAAGGCGTGCCAGAGAAAGATCGGGGCGGAGAATATGGGTAACACACAGCCACAGGCTGCGTCACCACAAAGCTCGCAGAGTGCAAGCCATGCCCTGCCAAACCATGCCCTACCCACCCAGCTTGAGTCACGCCTCCCCTGTTCTCCTCACCAGCAGCCCAGACGTCATTTGGGGTTCAAGCAAGACTAGTATGAGGAATTTTGCTGTTTGAAGATCGATTTTTCTGTCCTATCTGTTTCCAACTCTGTCTCTTACATGGTACGAATGTGGAGCCAGTTAAGTGATAGATAATTAAGAAATCCCACTCATTCGTTGGCATCGTGTGTGCGTATGATCGGTAGTGGGTTAAGGACTGTTATTACCCTCGCCAGAGGAGAGGGTATTGCATTTGGGTCGTTGTTTGTTTATCCACACAGAACATGAGTTGTGTATGAATTACATTCGAACTTTAAGAACCCTGAAAACTCTTTAAAGGTCCCTGACATGCAAAATAAACTTGTTATTTATAAATTACTTGACCTTCCTAGTGAAAATCACCGATGTTTTTTTTTTTTTAAATAAAAATGGGAGAATTAGAGCATATTTCGATCATTTCTGGAGCTATTCACAACTTGCTATGCCCCGCCCCTTAAAAAATGGACTTCAGCGAATCTCTGTGTGACGTCACATACAGTAACTCGCACAGAGTGGATTGACTCGAGTCGAGATGCGCGCGCCTTATACAGTACCTACAAATGCATTTTGCACATGTTGTGCAATCTCTGTGATCGTCTTAATTCCAGTGATTGTTTCGCGAAAGTTTTAAATAGTTTTAGCGTACTTTCGAAAATGCCTGCAAGATGTATCGTAGCAGGATGCAGCAATACAAGCAAAGACGGTGTAAGCCTTCATGATTCTCCGAAAGATGATAATCGTCGGAGAATATGGACATCTAAAGTGAAGGTACTGCTTCCATTGGCATGCTATTCATTAACATTTAGCCAAAATGCTAGCCTTGTGTTGGCTCAGTGGTTGTGGTGCGGCTTGGGATCCTAGGGTCCTGAGTTCAAGCCCCGTTGGCCGCTGAATTAATACACCAGGGGGTTGACTCAGCCTGTCATCCTTCGAGGTCGGCGGAATGAGTACCAGTTCCAGTGTGTGTACTGGTAGGGGCACTGCATCAGTGACACAGTCGCGCTTCAAGAAATGATAGCTACCCCGGCAGCTAAGCTGCCATACGACCACCACCACCAGCCAAAATGGTGTAATAAAAGAAAAGGGAAAAAAATGTTTGCACAACAATGAAAGACAAATGTATCTGTCCTATTACACGGCCTCATATCCTCGGGACTCTACGCATTGACTTATACATTGTGTGCATGCTAATACAAGTTACTTGTCAACTCGAGATCTCTAGAGTCTAGACTAGTCCGATAAATCCGTCGTCCGTCCGACTAGGCCGATAAATCTGACGTGCTGTAGCTTTATTTTATTATTGTCTTTTTTTCATCATTTTCTACTGGCGCTACATGACGATAGTAGGAATAAAATAAATAAAATGCAACAGAACGTCAGATTTATCGGACTACTCGAGACAATTTGTCGCAAGGTGTGTTCTGCACACAAGTTTTCATCGTATCGCGACAGCGAGGTTTGCTTCGTTTTTGCGCGGAGAGATACGGCCGATGACATGCGCTGCTTGTTTGTGATTAATTCGCCGCGGAGAAACATGTCCGCTGTGCTGTTCACGTCACCTCACAAAAAATATTTCTGATATCGAGCAGTATGCAAGTCGAATTTACATTATTGAATTACAGAAGGATTTAGTCTAACCAGTTGTTATTTCCGCATCTTCCTTCGATGTCCTCCCGATCATAATTAACTCGGGAATTTCATCGCCATTTTCCTCTGCTTGTCCTGCTTTGGGCTCGAACTGCTAAGGCCGTATTTCATTTCCAGCTGCCTGAACTTCACCTCCTGCGACTACGTTATCGACAATTTCTCCATGTGATTCAGACCAAAATCCTTCATTTCTCTCACACTCACTGTCGTTACCAGACAATGAAAGTCCATGTCATCCATTATTCAAAACAAATGTTCGATTTTTTTAAAGCAGAAATGAACGAAGCGATTGAGTCGACCAATCAAATGTGGAAACACACAGCAAGCCAATAGAATCACGTAGACCACCCACCGAGTAATTAACGTGCAGCCTTTGACATCCTGTATATGACGTCATGTGGGTTACGCCCCTTTCAGGAGAATTTTTAGGGCGTTCCGAAGACGTTTGTTTTTTTAATTTTACATTTTACAGAATGAGTATTTGAAAAAACATTGTCAGATCTGAAATCACGATGAAAAACTACTCTAGGACATATATAAATGAAAGTTATGTACTTTGGCACGTCAGGGGACCTTTAAGACTCCAAAAACCCTTTACAACCCAAGACCATTAGACCACGAAGACTCTAATACACATAAGACCCCTAAAATCGTTAGAGCCTTTCGAACCTTGAGACCTGGAAGACCCTGCAGACCCTTTTAAACCCCTAACACCCTTCAGACCCAAAACCCTTTAAGACCCTTTAACATCCAGAATACCCATGACCCTCCAGACTCATAAGACCATTTAGACCCCTAAGACACTTTAAGAACCCTAACATCTCGTTACACTCGTTACACTCTTTACAATCTCGTTACAGATCTCGTTACACTCTTTACAATCCCGAAGACCCTTAGGCTCCTTTCTACCCTTTAGACCTTCACACCTTTCAGACCCCCTTGACCATTTAGATCCTTTTTATACGTTTTAGGACGCTTTAGACCCTTCCAGACAATTCCGACCCTTTAAACAAATTACACCCGTTACACCCCTTCGACCTTTTATGACCCTTTAGACCAGTGATCTCCACTATGTTTTAGAAGGGAGCCACTTTTGCCGATAAGATGGCGTGAGAGCCGCCCAACACCTGCAGGACTCAATAGTGGCTGATTAGGCCCCACCCCATCTTTTCATTGTGAACTGGGCTGCAAGAATAATTGTTTGAATCCTGCCATCTACTGATGCAGTCAGTTACCTTTATGCTTCGCGTTGGAACACTCATTTGAAACCATAAGTCAATTTGATAGCATTTATGACAGATTACTGTGGTGTTTTCACATTTGTGTATTATTGGCCGACGTCAGGGGCCGCACTTAAGGTCACCCGGTGCTGCCAGTGGCTCGTGGGGTGTGCAAAGAAGAACATAGCTTTAGACCTATTTCAAACTTTTTCAGAACATTCAACCTTTCCACCTTTTGACCATCAGACCATTACAACTTTTCAGACCTTTGACCCTTACAGTACAACTAGACAATTTAGACCTTTCATTTGCCATTCAAAACAAGTACCTGTGAGGTCTGCAATCTTTGATCGCTCTTTCTTGTTACCTCCACCACCGATCGTGAAGGAGGTTATGTTTCATCCCTTTCTGTCTGTTTCTCTGTCTGTGTGTAGGATATATCGAAAAAGTTGTGGACGGATTCAGACAAAACTTGGTGGACACGTTGGGTGTGTGTGACATGGAAGAATTGATTCAATTCTGGTGAAGATCCGAATCCGGATCTGCATCCGATAATTTTTTCAGTGATTCTTCACCATTGAGAGATAGGGCCAAAATCGATATATAGCATGATATCTCAAAAAGTTGAGGAAGGATTAGGATGAAACTTTGTGGACAGGTTGGGAGCGTGACCACGACAAGTTTATTCGATTTTGTTGAAGATCAGAATCCAGATCTGGATATAAAAATTATTTAATTTTTAAAGTAATTCTTCACCATTGATAGGGCCAAAAACGATTATATAGAATGATATTTCAAAAATGTAATGGGCCCGATATGTTCTCGTGGATCAGGCATTACGTGGCGGAGGTGTGTGCTCTATCGAGTGCCCTTCTCGTTAATGATTGGATTGCGTCTTGTACATTCATTGCCCCATGCGATCGTTGTTTCTTTATTAAATATACCTGCTTTCAGTGGTGAATTCTGGCTGTGGTGGCTGCTTCATTTGGTGGCTTTATAGACCAGTTAAGGGATTCATTGGTTGTGGTCCACACCGCTTATCAGACCGCATGCATCACGTGGCTTAGGTTGCTCGGCCTGGATTAAGATCCAGTCACGTGACGCCTATCGGCGTGACACTGAACCGCTTTGGGGCTTGCAATTTGCATGGCTTTTAGACACGTGATTCGGCGAGGAAGTCTTCGAAGCGGCCACACGTTGCAGTCACTTTGACATGACCCGCTGGATTTGAACCGGAGCGGACAGACAGCTGTAACAATATCTTTCTAAGTCTATCGTTGTTTGCTCAAATATCAATGATTATCCAAATGCAGATGGACATCTAGTTTGTTTGCATCAACAAAGTGTCACATTGTGAAAATTTCAAATTCCTTCTCAAAATGTCCGAGCACACCTCTTAAATGTGCAAAACATTCATTCATGCTTCTCTTATTAAATATTTTCAATTGATTCAGTCTTTTTTTTTTATTCTCTAGACAATATTACATTTCCTGCGGTCCTACACAAAACATGAAGAGTTTTTCACTTATGACACCTAAACGTGTCAATCATTGCCATTGAATCTGGCTGCTCTTCCAATATACATCTGTGAACATTTACTGCACACCTTACCTCCTTCTCTGGCATGAAATTCCGAACGGATTCCGCCAACATCATCAGCAAATACATCCTCAAGGGATGCTATCGGCCTCGTTTCGCCATTCTCAATATCCTCTCTCAGTTCTTCAAATGAATCGTTTTTCATATCGTCGATCTCTTCACAGAAAATCTTTTCAACCTTTTCCTCAATCACATCCAAGCCCAATAGCTCAAGGTTATCCAAGTCATCCCATTTTTGATCCATGTCACAATCCTCATCAAATTTACCATCCGCAACCTGCCCGAGGTTTGAGCAGCCATCAATCTCATTCTCATTTGTCACTTTATTCGGTTGAAGAAATGCTTCTTCCTCTTCCTTTTTCTCATATTTGTCATTGTCACCATTGTCCACGTTCTTAAGCTTGTTCTGATGAACCATTTTCCACACATTCATGTTTCCACCAAGCTGAAGGTCATCTGCTGATTCCTCCAAACTGTCCGTTTTTACGTTATTTCCCCATCCGTCTCTATTTTGTTTATCCTGCAGTACATTCTGTCGTCCGTCCATCATTTCTGATTCATTCTGAATTTCAGCTTCGACATTCTCTCTCAAGTTCCGGGATTTTCCACTGACTTGTTTCTCATCAAATCCATTTTCTGCACCTAAACTCTTTGCATTCTTAAACAAAGAATCAAATTGATAGGATCCACCAGTGGCTGCCTGTGAATTGGGATCACCAAATGTAAGGTCAAGATTGCTGGAGAGGTCAAAATCACTGTTCAAACTTAAGCTTCCAAACTCTACACCGTTGTCAAAACCATTTCTATTGAGCTTTACTTCTTTCCCAGAGTTTCTTTCTACTTTTCCTTGGATTCCATAGCTTAAGGACCCTGTATCTTGTTTTGAGGAATTGTGTCTCAAAGCAGAATCTTCACAGTCAGTGACAAATGGTAAGTGAAGATCCAGACTGGATCCAGAAGAGACTGCCATGTTATTTTGTAACTCTGAGTATCGAGGTTCAAGCAGAGCCAAAATCTCAGCTCGATTACGTCGAAGATCACATGGAGCACCAGCAGAGTACTTCACAGGCCCCTCCAGTCGATTGTTCTGCTCCGATTTTGCATCTAGCCGGGGAAGGAGACCAACAGGGGAAGAAGGAGAAACATGTGGTGGTTGCTTGGAGTAGACTTGCCTTGGAGGTTGAAATATCTGAGGATAAAAGACAAAGTAAATATCACGATACATCACAAAGCTACACCAGTAGCACCTCAATACATCCAGCTACGATGTACTTTTCACTGTTCTCCTTCGTATAGCTATCTACCAGAGTATGAAAAGAAAGCCAAAGAAAATTTGAAGTGTATAACTAGTGATAAAAACAGATGAGATTAAAGAACCAGGAAACAATTGATACCTGAGAAGTAGGCACTTGTTTCTGGTCGCACTGATTGGTTACTCTGTTGGCAATTTCACTAGATGTGCAAGGTGAGAGTGGAGGCTCTGATAATCGCTCTTCCTCCAAGGTTACGAGAAAGCGATCGCTCTCAAGCTCTGAGCCAATTGTTAGCTGGGAAAGAAAGTAAGTAATAATTGGTCAAGTATTATCATCGTAATAATTTTAAAATTATAATCCCTTCAGAAAGATTTAAGGAAAGCAAAATGTTTATCAAAATTATTAAATGCAGTAAAATTATTGATATAATTATACCTTTTCTGGAGAGATCAATTTTTTTCATATCGTTCATCAACCCACGATACGTAAAAACTTCTTTGTGAGCTTTAGGTGATGTATGAAGGATATTAAATAACTCGATAATACGTGACTTTCAAGATGACTTATCTATCTATACGAATAAAAGGCAACGTGCGTGTGTCAGTGCGTGCGTCAGTGCGTGCGTAAGGGCGTTGCGTCAGGGCGTGCGTCAGGGCGTGTGTCAGGGCGTGTGTCAGGGCGTGTGTCTCCTCCATAACATCAAAATTATAAAACCAAGCAGCCTGTAACTTTGCATGCACACTCAGAAAACTACAATGAAGTGCAAGACTGAAAATTGGGTGTTTGGGTTAATTAAAACACCCCTTTGAAGATAATTAACGGCTTTATTTAATTATATCCTTCATCAGGCGATCCTCGGCCACCTTGCTCTCTGGGTCTTAAGGCGTTTCCTGGGTAACCTCGCTGGGGTCTGAAGCTGCCATGTTTTCTGGCCTGCTCAACGCCTTGACTTGGAACAGGCCGCAACGATTTTTAATGATAAAGTTTATTTTTTCACTTTCCTCACTCATATTATCGAATGCCTGTTCATCATAGGTACAAATCGCTGTGCACATTGCAACGCTTATAAACATCCGGAGACGTCAGCATTTGTGGCTTGACATTTCGGGTGTCTCCGGGAGGTGTATGTTTCTGTATTGCTAATCGCGTGCCAAACGAGCCATTTATCAACCGTTTCGTTGGAGTGCTTGCTTGTGTGCTTAAGCCACTTGGCGGGCGCTCTCCAAGCTGCTTGGTTGTTCGTTTCGGTAAAAGTACCCGTGCTCTCAATGGAACATCGATTAAACAGATGTACGTCTCCGCTTCTGTTGGGCCCTGCGGTGCCTTGCAGTTGGTGCCTCGGGAGTTATCTCATCCACTGAAAATGTGGAATCTTATTTTTACAGGACATCATTTTGTTTTATCTTTTTGTGCGATCTCCTAATATAACCCACCCGTCACTTCGACATCGACACATATATATATAAAAACAATAAGGTCCATCCGACCACGTGTTTGCCGTGATCTCGCTGTGAAGGCATAAAGCATAGATCGACATTTTGTGTTCTGTCCCTTGATATATTTTTCAATTGAATTTTGCTAATTTCCCACTTGAATTCCTCTTTCAAAGAACTCTGTTTAAAGGTAAATCTTTGTGTTTGTCGTTTTTGTGTATTTTACGCGTGTGTATGTATATAAACTATATTACCATCACGGAACTTATGCCTGGTATTGGCTTCATGGTTAGGGTGGTGGGCTTGGGATCCTAGGATCCTGAGTTGAAATCCTGCTTGGCTGTTGAATTAATATGTGGTGGGGTTGACTGAATTCATACTGAAGTTGACTGAAGGGGTTAAATTAATACGTGGCGACCCATCGAGGATTGTGTCCAATAGCTAAGGAGACTGCTTAGGCAGCACCAATGCTCTACACAGAGTGTGGTCCCAATGGATGGATGGATTTAAAAGCTTGGTGAGGCGTTCTACAATCCTTATTTGGCACACATGAATCATAGCCAGACTGCTCCGATGGATTTTGTTCCTAGGGATTTCTGTGCATGTGTGACGAGTATTCTGGGGCGGAATACATAATTTCAAAAGTTCCGTATAAATATGGATTCCTATGTGCTCTTCATAAAACAACGAATTGATGAATTCTTCATAGAACAACAAAATTTAATGATGTAATTTTCTATGGCACAAACCATAGAAAATTACATCATTAAATTTATTAAACAACGGTGGTCAAAAGCCTTTTTACTCATGAACATAACGCACATCGGATGCAAGTCAGATGCTAAACAAATTTAACTGACACTTGACCATTGGCTGGTTTAAAGTAACCAGTGAGCTGGTTATCTTCTTGAAGCAGATCAAGAGTCAAAGCTTCTAGCAGTATGCCTGTGGTTGTGTATGTGGCCAACATTCTGCCGCCGTGAATCGAAACAAAATTACAAATATTGTACCGAAGGTTAGAGAATTAATTTCCATAAACTCCTATGCTCATGCTCCTATAGCAGTTTGTCCTTGCCAAGTAGAAGCTGACAATTCTCTCCTCAAGGCTCAGACACTTCTTTTCTGCTTTCATCTGTCACTACCAAACAGCTCGCTGTCTTCACCTGGAAGGTATACTACAAAGAAAGCAATTTCACATCTGAGGTTATGGAGGTGTCATGGACATTGGACTGAAATCTCAAAGGCTGAGGATGCAAGTCCAGCTGAAAGCAGGAATGTAAAGGATTTAGATTCTAGGCTTGTATATATAAACTAAGAAAATTGAAAGAGAATGAAGACTTGTAGATAAAACCCAGCTGACTCTCTAATGACTTTCAGGGATCAGGAAACCTACCTGCACCACCTGTTTTGGTGAACATGTGGGTCTGGTCCAGACTCGGTCTCTTAAATTCCCTGAGGACAATTTGAGATTGGCAGTAGATGCTAGCACATCTCCCAGGTAAACCAAATTTTAAAAAACATCGTTAAAATAAAGTTATCCTTTTCATTTGACTTTAACAAATGATACCACTAGGTTTTCCTGCAAACCAAAGTGATAACAGCAATGTTGTAATAATTTCTTTCTTGTAAATTCCCCATTGACAATAGCACAGAATACCTTCACACACAAACATAATCATGGAACAACCCTTCATGATGTGGATGCGGATGAAAGCTCTCATGACCCATTTGATACTTTAAATATCCCAATTGTTTCTACCCCCATTCATTTCCCTCTTCCCTCACCTATGGAGTACACTGCCTAACTTACCCAGACTTGCTTTTCAGGATTTGAAGGTGGCAGAATACCAGCACCTCACGGCACACGCATTGTGCATTTATTGTCTCCGTTATTATTCGATACCCATTGATTTACCAGGCAAAATCAATCTTTTTTTTGGATACGTAGTCGAAGCTCGTGAAAGAACTAGTACACTGAATGGATCAGGACGTAACAGGATAAAAGGAGCAGTAGAGAGAGAGAGAGGGGGGCACAAACAGTGGAGTTGAAGGACAAGATAGAGGAGACTTGGACAAACAATGGGTGTGGGGAGGATGGGGAGCAGAAAGGATGCGGGTGGGGAGGGGTTAATGAGGGTAGAAAAGATCATGGCTTTAGATTGGGGATGATCTGAGTATGGTGAACAGCTCTCTTGAAGACCTGGAGGAAAGAATGAGATTGAAGAGAATGTATAAGTTGGCTCCACAGGTGGGGAAAAGAGGAACAAATGAGTGGAGGTGAGCAGTGATCCTGGATTTTGGGTGGGGTTGATGGTGGACCATGTGTACCCTGCAGAAACCTGGGGGGGAGGGAGGGACGAAGCATGGAAAGAGCAGAGGGAAAAAATCCAGTATGGAGGTAGAAGACAGATGGCAGACCTGTCTGCAGAGAGCAATTGTTAGAGCAGAGGATCTGTCTGTGATGGGGAAGTGATAAGTCCATAGACTCGGCTTTATCCACAGGAGATTCCAATTATATTGAAGGCCTTGTTTACAACTGGGGATTTCATAGAACCCTTTACCGCACGCAGTCTTGAGAAAAGTTATTGGAAGGGCTTGGTTAACTGTTACTTTGTGTTTTGCACTAAACAAACAGTGCTAAGTACCACCATGTTTATCTGAATGATGAATCTCACAGTTAGTCTGCCCTCAAGGTACGAGACGGCATAATATATATTTCCATGTTCTGCTAAACAAAGACGTACTGAAAGTGCCAAGAAGGCTACTTGTGCTCTCGAGTATTCAAGTGTGTAATTAAACGAGCGAGGTACCCGTGCAATGCACGGGAGGGGACTTGACAACCGGTTAGTGAAGGACTTGGGAAAAGATTTATTGCAGCTGACCCCAGAGGTAAGGTGGGTAATATTTCTATGATGTCACAATGGCGAATCTGCAAATGCCGAATCCACGAATGTCACCAGTGGAAACCTGATCGCATTATTTCTCGATTCTCCTTCAAACTCAAATTCAATCTCTCTATATTTTCATTCCAAACAGCATCATTCCAATCACAAATTAATAATATACCATTAATACAACAAAATACAAACACTCATGAGATAAATTGATATCGACACCGTTCTCACGTGATACCCAATGCAGACGAATCTACCAGCGAGAAAGGGTGGATCGAAAATTAAAATCATAATTCTATTGTGGTATTTATGATACTTCCCATCCACCTTAGGACATCCGCTGAGATACCACAACATTCCTCAGAAGGTTTGACGGGGCTTGCCCCAAAACTGAGGGAGTAGTTTGGGGACGGCGGATGGCCACTCCTGCTTTTTCATATCGATCGAAATAAAATAAAGATTTCAAAGGCTCCAGAGAACAAAAAAAAAAATTCTGAAGTTTACTGCCGTTGATGGAGGATCTTTTACACCACCTTATTTATTACATTACTTTTTCAGAGCCAGGTGTTCGCTTAACGGTTAAGGAGGCTGGCTTAAGATCTTAGGGTTCTGAGTTTGAGCCCCTGCCGTGCTGTTGAAATAACACCAGGTGGGTTGACTCAGTCTGTCCTCCTTCAGAGGTCGGCAAAATGAGTACCAGCTTACTAGGGTAATACGCCATTCGAGTATCATGCGTCGGAGTGGTGACCCGTCCAGGATTTGTACCCCTTAGTCAAATGAAACTGCCTTGGCAGGCAGATGTGTCTCATGGTGTGAAAGGAATGGTTATTAGTTATTTGTGCTCGGCGTTTGCGTCCTTTATGACGTCCCTAAATACAGCAAGTTTCCTCTTTGGAATGATTTTCAATTTTGTTTGTGCCAGACAGGCAGACAAAGTAAAATAATTATCTTACACCTCTGTGCAGATGTGTGGTTGGGATGAGATTCTGTACAATTTGAAAAATTCAAAGCCAAAGTACTGCTAAACTACAGTGTTCAAAATATATAATTCAATTGAAATTAAGTATTTCTGCGGTCATAGACTGATGTCGGTGGACAGATAACAGCAGACTGACAGACAAAGTGAACCAATTGCTTAACCCCGCTTTTCGTTTCGCACGTGCAAGGTGAATATGAGAAAATGTGGCTGGAGCGGGAATGTAGGCTAGAAATTATACAAACAGAGCAAGCCCACTGATCAAATTCGAAGCCATAAGCACTAAGCAGCAAGCATACATCAGAACAATCAAAAAAAATTCAAATAAGATACCTGAGAGGGTTTGACATGGAGTGTATCAAGTTGACAGCTTCTGGAATCAAGGAGGACAGCCTGGTCCACAAAAAGGAATACGATATCATTATCTCTTCCCAATTTATACCACATTGTCGATCTCAGAAATATCCATACCATCTTCCTTCATTATTCAATAGGAGAATATGGATCACAGATGAGGGTACGTGGTTAAGACATGCTCATGTCATTATGTGAGAAACACAAGTAGTGTAGTAGATAGTAGAAAAATCGTGCAAATTATGATACAAGCATCAAATTTGGCATTTCTGTTCTGCAGGGCTTTCTGATCAAATCTGCCGATTGGCCATTTGAAAATCCAAATTTTGAAAATTTGAAAAAAAAAAAAAACTTCAAAAAATTTGAAGTCACAGCTGGCTGAATTCTTGAAGCGCAAGTGAACATCCCAGACAGAGAACCAAGGGAGATGCAGTCATCATTGATGGCTCAGCACTTATCAATGCCCTACCTCCACGCACTTCAAAGATATTTGATGACTATGCTAAAGAAGACATCCCAAAGGTGGAATCCTATGGTGCCAGGTACGAGAGGGTGGACGTAGCATTTGATGTGTACAAGAAGTCAAGTCTGAAGTCCGAGGCAAGGTCGAAAAGGGGGCAAGGAATCAGAAGAAGAGTGACAGGAACCAGTAAGACCCAAAGTAACTGGAGAAGCTTTCTTCGAGATGACAGCAACAAGACTGAGCTGTTTCACTCCTTGCGAAAAGATGTGTGAAGCACAGACGACAAGCACAGTCATTGTCACAAAAGGAGAAGATGCCATAGCAGGTGCCCAGTGGCTGCCAAAAAAATGTGGGATTTTTTGTGGGAAAATGTGGATTTCAAAATTTGAATGCAGTTAAAGCTATCAAACTAATTAGGGTGCTCAGATTGTATGGTATCAACATTATAAGCAGTAAACATCTATATCCACCATTTCAATTAAAAAATATACATAATAACTACGACATGAAGCAATAATCGTGTCTGTATGGTTACATCATCTTACTTAGTACATGTATAGCCTATGGTTGCATAAACATTCATGTATACTCATGATTAGGTTTGCATTGATGAAAGCCTTTATACTATTGTACATGTTTCAGTATATAACAGTATATGTAATCTTAATTAAAATGCACAAATCAGGAGTGTACACTATGCAAAATATAACACATATTAATATTGGATTCAAAACACTTTAGTTTTTTTTATTTAAGATGTTATAACTCAAACTGGTTACATTCTAGAGTTACAACTATCAGTGCCAAGTGGGCTTTAAGAACATAAAATATAACAGTATTGACTATTATGGAGAAAAAAAATAATAAATCATTTCCCTAGCATTGAATTATAAAATAACATGTGAAAATAAATCTGTCTTACTTCGGTGAGCCTTTAATGCTACAAAGTGAAATAGTCCTATTCATATGCAAAAGAACATAATATATAAATGTGATACCATACATGATGCCAGTTCAATGGCTGAACAAAGCAGTCATCATAGCACCCATGAAAAACTTTATACAATGAAACTTATTTACATGTTTATGATTTAACAGATTAACTCCTTCAAACATATAATACATTGGACTGTTTCCATTTATTTCCCATCACCACTAACACCATCACCCTGACCTGAGAGGCAGATCACATACACCCACATTACAACTTTCTTTTCTGCACTGAGACAGTTTTTCCCAATTTTTCCAAGCTGGAATTGGTTGGGACAGCTTATTATGTCCTGATTCAAGGAGGCCTGAGCTGCACAGAATTTCTACATTCTTTGAGTATTTTGATGCCAGAGCTTTCTTCAGACGTTATTCGCTTTAGCCACAAGTTTATCAGCTGTTTTCAGGTCTAGTTGAAGTCTGTCCTTCTGTCCCTGAGTTTTTTCTCCTCAGTCTTTGGAGCTCATCTGATCCTTTGCTTTTGTGCTGCTTCTTTCTTCAGCTCTTTTTTTAGCTTCTGTTTTCCATCTCCTGTTTTTGGCATTTATCTGCTTGGCGCACACTCTCCAGCATCGATTTGGTAACTGGAACTTGCATGGTTCACCCTTTCCATTATGGGTCACTGCATTCTTTATGGTTCTCAAACCATTCACAGCATTTTCACTCAGATGGGTTCTCTGTGAAGTGACTGTATATTTGTTCAGTGAAAAACCCCTTTCAAACATCAGCCTGTCCATGTGATATGGCCAAAACAACTTTCACAAACTGTCCAAGAATGGGGTACTTCTCTTTGCCAGTCCGAGGTCTTCACATCAACACTCTGGCCCAATATCTATCAACTCTCTGATATGAGCCTCCTCCTCCATGAACCAGGATTCATTGATTTCATTCTCAGCCTGGTAAAAGCATCCATCATCACCAATTTGATCTATGTCTTTATCAGAAAAGATATGAGGAAATTTCCGGCAGCTGCTTTGATAGAATCCATTGATTTCTCCTGCTGTCTCATCAGTGGATGTAAGAAACGTAATCGCCTCAGCAAAGAATTGTCCAGTGGAAGGCGATTAATCAATGCTTTGCTACACGAGCATATGCATCCTTGACATCTAGAGGAAACCAACTTTATCCATGGAGTGATGTCTTCTTTGGCGAGAAGCTGTCTTGTTGATTCACCAATGGCAATGCGGTCATTGGATAACATAGGTCCTTCTTCATAATGTCAGTATCAAGCAAATCTTGGCCTCTTTGTCTTTATGACCACATTCAGAAATTTCTTAAGTATGTTCTTCAAGAGATTGAGGCTCTGAATAAAGGACATGTATGAGTGGCTCTTGAGACTGAAAAGAGTGAGGAACCCATTAATGCACTGGTAAGGTACTGCAAGAAGTGCAATCTGAGCAGGTCAGGTCACACAGCTGTTTTCTAACATCTTTGTATCTCTGACAGAGATAAGCACTTCACATTTTCTTTTGGGAGAAGACAGTGAAGTACTCAACCAAACTTTCCATGCTCTATCACTCTTTCCAATACAGGGCCAATGCTCAACCATCGATTGCTAACATAGCATAGAAGAACATGGTTCTCCACCTCCATCAAAGCTTGAATTTTGGGAGTCCTCTTACGTGATGCCGTTTGATGGAAGAACTTGAATAGCTGATCAAGAAAACTGTCTATGCCCACGATTCTAGAACACCATTGCTTTCCAAATGCATTGTGTACTGTGTGTATGTTGCATATCCTACATCAACAAGCCATGGGACCTGCAGCCTTGCAGTCTGCATCCATTTTTCCCATAATGCTTTGTTTACATTAGGTCCATCCATCCCAGCATAATCATGTTTTTTAATCAAGACCATCTTCTTCCAATGCGTCTGAAAGGGTGTCCCTCAGAATTTGAGCTGTTGCATGACCAACATCTTTGACTTCAGGTAGCGTGTGTCAATCAATCCATCATTCCAAAACGAATATGGATATCTAGTTGCTTTTTCATCTGGTCATTAGTAGTTCATCTAACAAGATGGCATAAAATGTAGAAGTGTTCCTAATCTTTGTAACAAGATCTTCATGAAAGAAAGAACCAGTCCATGTGAGACTACATATGAGACTTTACTACAGTTAAGTTTCACATCCTTGCAACATCACTGTCGGCGAACATTTCTTGAAATGTTTCAGCTATCTTATCACATGATCTGAAAGATAATTGTCTTATGCAACTTTCATGACCATATTAGCTTCTGCTTTTGTAACTTTGTCCTGGTGTGAAGAGTCCATTTTTGGGATGCTCCAGAGGTTGATGCTTGTGATAAATATACCCACCTGACCAATTTTCAGCTTTGACTGTCCAGATGCAATTGCAGTTTTAGCCATTCTAATATGCTTTGTTCCTTCAGCATGTCTTTGCATTTGATAAACACCACATTGCTAATATCAATGTCTTTCTTGCATAACGCACAATGAGCTCCTGGTCTGATTTCTTTTGTACCACTGACTAAGCGCATGCCGATTCCTGTCCACACTGTTCATCTCCAATTTTCATTAAATTTTGTTGTATGTCGTGGCATTTTGATGAATTAATATATGTTCTCTTGCTTGTAAAACAGATTCACAGCTACACCGTAAGCAGGAAGCAAATAGGTTAAGGATTGTATATACATGTATATGCCAAGCAACAATCCAATATACATGTATCATGAAAGGGAAAAAACACCTTATATGCAAGTTAAATTGTTGTGAATGTTAACATTACATGTACCAGCATTACCAGTATTCCAAATAAGTACTCAAATGGTACATCTTTTAATAGCCATTTATAATACGCAATACAATATGGTGTTGTCTTACACTTTCAGCATTAAAAAACCATCACAGACACAGTGAACATGATGATGAAGAGAAATGTGTTATTTTATAATACCCATGATATCCATCAATTATTTATATTTATTACCACAGCAGAAAGATTGAAAGTGCATTAAATGACACCTAAAAAATGCTCCAGAGGCCAGGGGTGCAAAACCCTATCAGATTTTTGGGCTTAACAATGCTAAAAATCTGCTGTAGCCGTTACAATTTTTAAAGGTCTGACAAAAATGTGAAATGTGGGATTTTTTCAAAAATGTGGGACACATTTTGCAAAATGTGGAAATGTGGGAAATGTGGGACCACTGGGCACCCTGCATTAGCAACACAAGGAAGTCACTGGATGCTGTGTCTCATGTTGTCATGAAGAAGCTGACACTAGAATATTTGTACACGCCAGGGATGCAACGACGGATGGTAGCAAGTCCATTATCATTAAGGCTAATGACACGGACGTACTAGTCATAGCAATATCTGTATTGCCATCCTTACAGGAACTAGGTCTTGAGAACATGTAGATTGCCTTTGGCCAAGGAGCCAAGGCGCATGGATTCCAGTCCATGAGGTAGTTTCTGCAATAGGGCCTGGAAAGCTAGAGGGATCCCATACTTCCATGCGTTCACTGGATGTGACGTCGTGTCTGCCTTCCGCGATAAAGGGAAGAAAACTGCATGGCAGACTTGGAACGTCTTTGATGATGTTTCTGAAACATTCACCAATCTCAGCCAGCATCCAACATTGATTCGTGATCTTGACTTTTTTGAAGTTTTTTTTTTTTTCAAAGTTTTCAAAATTTGGATTTTCAAATGGCCAATCGGGCAGATTTGATTAGAATCCCTGGAGAACAAATGTACCAAATTTGATGCTTGTATCATTTGCACGATTCCTCTCAAAAATTGCTGTTATCTGCCCCACTAAAGAGCATGATGCACTGATTTTATGAAGGTAGTGGCATTAAGAACTACAAAATGAACACACAAATTATACACCATTCAAGCAATCCTGACCTCTTGATTTAGATTGCTGAGATTAGCAGCACGTCCAGAGTTGAGTGCCCGTGAAAGAATCAAAACTGATATTTAAAAATCAGACAGTTTGAAAACAGCAAACACTTTGAAAACTTTGTTTGAAAACAGGAAAAACAGGAACAACTCTTTGAAGCAGATAGAGGGGGAGCAATAATAGCAGAGCACGATTTGAGAACAAGGGTACTGATGCCATGTGGGCCCCGTCCATGTGGGCAAGTGGGCAAGGACAGACCATTCTGTACCTTCATGGGTGAGAGTCCAGTGGACTGTGGGAATGACTGGGTAAGACATAGACATTCTATTCTGCCTTATCTCAAGCAGAGTGTGCTTTGATGGCTTTTGTGGTGAGGGAGGGGTGGAGGGGGAGCAAATTCACCAGTGAAGGACTTGACAAGGCATCACCATAATTTGGTGGAAGGAGATTAGTTGGGGAGTTTAGCCAAAAGGTTTGTAAGATGGTATTTCCTGGCATGCCTCAGGATGGACACACACCTGTTGCATGCCCTAAAGAGTGACCTCAAGCCTTTCATGGTGAGAAAGCCAGTTACTTGATGGTAACTGCATCACCACAAGTGCATCAGGGTTGAGAGGATGGATAGGATAGTCACAGATATGATAGATAAACTGGTGCATGAGAGAAAGTACACTTTTGTGAAAATATATTGCCACACGGAATCAATATCAGGTGTTGTGGAGATGGTGGTGCAATCCTTTTGTGAGAGGGCACATTTTAATGCCTGCCGGTTGGCCTGTGCGAGCGGCCAGATTCTGCGTCATTGAGGTTGCTCCCTTACAATAGCCAGAGAGATATGGGTCTTGACAAAAAAGTGATCAGAAGAGCCAATAGCAGCAGAAGAGGAACAAGAGAGATTGGATGGAAAGTTAGCCATTACTCGGTCCAGCAGGGAGGATAAACCAGTCGTAAAAATCTGGGTTGGTAAGTTTGCTGCAAAGAACAGATTTGTAAAAGTCCTTTGCTGCAAAGCCATAACTGTTTGGTGCAGACCTGACACTCCATCGGCGAGCCTGATGGCAGTTGAAATCACGATAGACCATGAGGAACAGAGAGTTAGGATGGATGGTTATGAGTTGCTCCACATTTGCTGAATTTGAGATAGATATGAAGTCATCATCAATGGGTGGATGGTACACGACACAGAATGGATGGTACATCACACAGACAAAACATTAGGAGGTTGCAGAGAGGGATATGCAGCCAGATGTATCCACTGCGTGAGTATAGGTCATTGTGGACATGGGACAGTAAGCAATGGAGTTAATGACAGAGACAGCAACAGAAGCTCTGGGCAGGGGAAGAAAAAGTCAAAACGGAAGAGAGAATAGCCATGGAGAGAGGGAGTTTTGGAGGAAAAGCCAATAACCTGAGACAGTAAAAGCCATCAAGGAAATTCTCACACCAAACCAGCATAAAAGCACGTCTTACCTTCGTTCCAACACTGCTAAGGCGTAGAAAACCATCCTGCCACACACGAGTCTTTCGTCTACGTATTTGGTGGGTGTACAACACCTGTAATACACAGTCATGCCAAATAAAAGCAGTCACAAACTCATACGATAAGGAGATTCATCTGAAGCTGCAGCTACAAATACGTTGATCAACAATGGTAGATTGCATTCTGCCAGTCACAAGGTCAAAATATTGTCGTGTCCAGGGGAGGTTTAGCCCCCACCTGGACCGATGGCCAAACAGTTCTCCCTTGGAGGCTGACAGCCGGGACTCTCGGAGATTAATGCGCACGCGGGAAAGAAATGGCAGTAAAGGACAGAGGAACACGGTTTGTAGTCGACCCACAACAGATACATGGACACAAGCAAATGAAATAGAACAAAGAATAATTTAATAACAGTAATCAAATATGTAGAATGACATTAATTCATATTATAAGAATGAAAGAAAAACGTGAAATAAACTAAATCTAAATCTAATTGAAGCACCTCCACGCATACTTAAATACAGACAAGGGAACAGAGTAATAAAAGAAAAAGCCCTCCTTTATCCCGGCACTGAGCTGTGTACGATTTCTGAGTCTCCGTGATCAGGCCACGAGGCACACTCTTCTTCCATCCTCAGAAACACACACTCTTCACGGCTCAGCCAAACAGTCAACGGCTAGCGCCTTGTCTAGCACGCTGCAAATTCACACAGCACAAGTACGAGAATCACGCAACCTTCGTCGTGCCGAGAGGAGAGCAAAGCGAGATCCTGTGTGTAGCCACGTTCCTCCCTCGACTACTCGTTCAACCCTCGCTCGGCACTCGTCCATTCCCTTCTCGCTATGAGCTCCTTCCCCCAGGTCCTCTCCGATCTGCTCCCTCCTACCCACCCTTCCTCTTCTCCCATGTCACGTCACCCCATAAATCATCAGCGAGACTTCGCCCACCTCACCCTTGGAGGCGAGGCTTCTCCCGACCTGGTCATGCAGCTCGGCTGCAATGGCTATTGCCATTACGAAAATGCAATTCTATCATTGCTGGTTGGCAATACAAAAACATCACTGAGGCTCATCGTTGAGGTGTCGTCCACCAGACAGTGGACTCCTTTGGTTAACCTGAGGCGGTCCCTTCGGGTGGGTGCTTGGAATATCCTATCTCTAAGAGAGGATGATCACCTGTCTCTGTTATCATCTGAACTCAAGTGTTTGAACATCGGTATTGCAGCACTCTCTGAGGTTCGGAGACGGGAATACGGGGCGCAGATCATGGCAGGTGGTTACACCTACTATTGGTCTAGTCCTCTGATGGTCACCTTTGTTGTTGTAGCTGTGTCCAATAAGCTGACACCAATGATAATTGAGGTAACACCGGTCAACGAGCGTATTATGAGACTAAGGATTCGTCACTCTTTAGGTGTCATTTCCCTGGTCTCTGAATACGCTCCGACTGAAGCGATGATCTCTCAGTGAAGGATGCATTCCATGCCACTAGAATCTGTGGTTGATCAGTGCCCCAGAAGAGATACTCTTCAAGTCTTGGGGATTTCAATGCATTGACTAGCATTGACAGGGATGTTATGAGACATGTGTTGGTCCCCATGGTGTCTGAACTGTGAACCAGAATAGCACTAGACTTGAGTCTGCAAGAAGTCATGGACTTAGGGTGGCTGGTTCATGGTTTCAGCACCACAGGATCATTGCTGTACTTGGTATTCAACGCTGGTGGTGTGGCAAAGGAGATTGACCATATGCTGTTGATGATCGTCTGAGTATGATCCAGAACTGCAGTGTCGTGGTCTCCGACCTACCCACCCTTCCTTGAGGAAGTGAGGAGTGCTCAGTTGCTCAATACCGACCACAGGCTTATTGCAGTAACTCTTATGTTGCAGCTTAAATCCGGGAGAATGGTACCATCCCAGCCTCGGCTGGATGTTGACAAGCTCAAGGATGAGAGGGTAGCTGAGGAGGTTGCGAACAGGCTGAGTGGAGATTTGGGGGATCTGGGTGCTTTGGGAAATCCTGAAGAGTTGTTGTGTGCCTTCGAGACCACCATCCTTGATGTTGCCGGTGGATGTCTTGGAACTCACCGTATGGCGAAAAAGAATTTTGTCTCACAAGGGACACTGGGTACCATTGACCAGAGTCGCAGGGCCAGGCTGAATGGCAGAGCTGAGCTGTTCAGGGAGCTGAGGTGTAAAACTGCACGTGTGCTCAGGGTGGACAAGGAGGCCTATGTTCGAGGAATCTGTGAGGGGGTAGAGCAACACCTGTGGTCAAGTGATTCTCGTCCTGCTTTCAAGTGAATTCGCACATTGCATTCCTCCAAGCCCATCCCTTGGTGTCCTGCAGTTAGAGCGGAGGGTGGTGGGCGCTTGACAGAGGAGTCCGAAGTGAAGGCCCGATGGGGCGGTTACTTTGAGAGGCTGTCCCAGGCTGATCCACCAGCTGTCGAGTTGGATGTCGGTGGTGTTATTAACCCTTTTGCTTATCCTCCAATCAACTGTGATCCACCGTCGTTTGTGGAAACACAGAAATGGGGAAAAGCTCCTGGGATCAGTGGCATCCATGCTGAAGGTCTCAAAGCTGGTGGAAATGCTGTACTCGTATTGTTGCATGCAGTTCTGTGCTCTGCCTGGAACACAGGCATCATCCCAACTGACTGGAAGAGGAAATCATCCTAACTTGTTGTCCCTCTCTGGAAAGGGAAGGGTGATCGCCAAGACTGGAACAACTACCGAGGACTGAGGGGTGACACTGCTTTCAGTGCCGGGCAAGGTCTTTGCTCGGGTAATTATTGATAGGGTTCGCCACAACCTGCTTGAACACCAGCGTCCAAAGCAGTCAGACTTTACACCAAAGAGGTCAATGATTGACTGTATCCTTGCTCTTCGGGTCCTCACCAAATGCAGATGAGAGTTTCGGCAGGGGCTGCTCGCAGCCTTTGTTGATCTCGGCAAAGCGTTTGATTCAGTGAATTGGGATGCCCTCTTGAGGATTCTTGGTCTTCGTGGGGTGCCACCAAAACTGATCGATCTGATGTCTAAACTATACTCTGGAACTGAGAGTGCTGTGAGATGTGGTGATACCATCTCTGACTTATTTCCAGTTGTACTGGAGTTCGTCAGGG
>CM068953.1:30947694-30965743 GCA_035128595.1 Eptatretus atami | reverse complement strand
GTGTGTACTGGCCCACCAACTTTTCAGCGAATGTATGGACTGGATTCTGGGGAGGATGTCGGAGAGATCAAGCTGCGGTGCATCGTTTGGGAATGTCAAGATCTCTGACCTTGATTTCGCAGATGATGCAGTCATCTTTGCGAAGACTCAAATATCCCTTTTGGGAGCCCTTAAGGTGCTGAATGAGGAGTCGAGAGCCACTGGATTACGGGTTTCTTGGGTCAAACTAATATCCAGGCTTTCAATGACATGTGGAGCTGCTATCTTGTCTGTACCTGTTTGTGGTGAGGATGTTGAGGTCACAGAGAGATTCACTTACCTTGACAGTGATATTCATGTCTCTGCTGACTGTGAGCCAGAGGTCAACAGACATCTGGGTCAGGCTGGGGAGGGCATGGATTCACTGATCATGGGGTGTGGCACTGCCGGTACTGTGCAGGAAACGAAAATCAAATCTTCAGATCCTTGGTGCTTCCAGTCTTGCTCTACAGATGTGAGACTTCGACTCTGACCAGCCATCTGAGATGGAGAATTAATTCTTTGTACCAGGTCTCTTCGGGAATCCTTGGCTATCGCTGGTCGAGTTTGTGTCCAACGGAGCGATTGCTGAGAGAGACTCAAATGGATTTGTTACTCTGCATAGTTTGTGAGCGTCAGCTATGGACATGTGGCTCGTTTTTCTGATGCTGGTCCTGGCACAGATTCTCTCAGCGAGGGAGCCTCATGAGTGGAGGAGGCCAACGGGCCGACCACGTGCCTCGTTGTTGCAGCAGGTTGATCAGCATCTCAGGAGATGGGGATGGGCCAGGCATATGTCTGGGGGATGGCCATATGGAGGCCCTGGAGTAGCGGCGGAATGTGGATGCAGCGACGCGCTGCTCTGGCACATGCTCCCAAACCTGTCCTGACCTTCTCTCGACATGGTCATGCAGCTTGGCTGCAATGGCCGTTACCGTTACGAAAACGTAATTCTATCATTGCTGGTTGGCAATACAAAAACATCGGGAAAGTCACAGAGGGCGATTACAGGTTCCTACTTAATTAGAGGGGGGCACGAGGGGAATTATCCTTAATCCTATATAATTAGTACCGAACCATCCCTGTTTGGTGACAAGCAACACTTAAGCTCACAGCTTCCCTACTTAATTACATTGAGATGTCTCCTTCTGGTCAACAGTCCAAGCAACTCTATACGATGCTATCTTTCCGATAAAATTCCTCCGTCTACCCCAAAACTAACAACATTTAGGGAAAGGATGCTGCAAATATATTATAAGTTTCTTGGCTGCTTTAGAGCACCTATCTGGACATTTCCATCTGTCTGTCTGTCGCGAAACTTTGGTCAAGCCTAGGGGCTAAACCACTCAACCGATTCCAATGAAATTTGGAGGTAGAGACATATTTCTGGGAATCGTGTGCTTTCGAATATGGGACCCCGGCCCCAGCAACGGCATAGCAACGGCCCTTTAAAGTGGTCAAAAAATCGAAAAAAATCAAAATAAAATCGAAAAATCGAAGCTTAGAGTTCTGTGCGCAATCTATCTAGCTCCCTTCATGGCAATTTGCAGCCCTAACAAAAAATATTTGTAGGAGGAGATAGGTTTGGGCGAGTACATGTCGAACATTTCAGAAACGTTAATGCAATATCTCTAAGAGAAAGAGTCTGATTTTGATGAAACTTGGGTGAAATTTGTACAATGTGGCTCGCATGTACACAAAAATGAATGGTTGCTATGCACACCTCCGTTGCTTAGCAACAGCTAAAATACTTTTCGTACATCGTACACTTATTGTGGACTGTACAAAAAATCAATTCCTCCGAAACTGGACCTCGAGGGACCTGTTTTTTTTGGCCAAGGAGAATGTCTTACAGCATCATATAAAAAAATAAATCTTAGCGAATAGATAAATGGAATTACAGGGCTGCCATTTGTTAGAGTCTCTTTGGAAACATGCCTGAAATTTCCAAGGCGGATTTCTGGGCGCAAACTAAGAGGGCTGTGATAATCATATTTATTGTGCTAAATTGATTGATGCATGTACATGAATATCGGCAAGTCGCGTCGGCCAGCTTTCATCTAGAGCGAGCAGCGATGTCGCCTACCGGCTTGTTACTTACGAAATCTAAAGATTTCGTAAGTATATTGATCACTTCCGTCCTCTGTTTGTGTGTTTGTTGTGTTGTGTTTATTTGTAGGCCACGATAACTTGAGACGGAGGAAGCTACCAATGTCAAATTAAACCACGTGATCAGGAGGGTGTGCTAGTGCTGATTAGATTTTGGTCAAAATCGGTCAAAGGTCAAGTCACTGAGGTCAAACATCCAAAACAGATGATAACTCGAGAAAAGTTACCACATATTGTTGACGAGCTGCGTTTGGAAATCGAGGTAAATTGCCGAATTTGTGGTCATTCGTAGTTACGGTTTAAAAATTTAGTGTTATAAAATAATATTAAATAATTCGTAATCTGTGGAGAAAGATATTTTTGCTTCGCTACCGTTACGAGTTGTTTAAACTCGATTTTAATTTTGTCTTCGTTTTTGCGATCGCTTAGGACGCTAACACTCGGTTGTCGAAATTCTGGTAAAAATCGGATGTTTTAGAGACGTTTTAAGATGTATAAAAATACATTTCACACCGCTGCGTCCGGCTCGTCAGTGGTGCAGCGTGCTCGAGGTCAGACGCGTCGGAGTTCACGTAAAGTTTTTGCGTGTGCCGCTGACGTCATCACGTCGACCGGCGTCCTTCGAGTTGGGGGGGGGCCGGTCGAGTGTGTCCTTTATCGTTACGTTAATCCGCGGATAACTCGAGAACGGAAGAAGCTCACCAAGTCAAATTACACCAACGTGATTCAGGAGGGTGATGGCTAGCGCTGATTAGATTTTGGTCAAAATCGGTCAAAGGTCAAGGTCACAGGAGTCAACATTCGATTTTTGATGGTTTGGTACAGAATCATTCGTAGAAACTTCGGGTTTGCGTCAGTACCTTCTCTAGAGACAGCTTTTATTAGACAAGGTCAGAGTCAAGTTGACGATTTCGTAAGTACCCAGTCTATGACTGCTTGTTTTGTTTTTTCAGCCCATTTGCTTCTTTACCCTGTAGGGGTATGTTGTAACTTAGGTGTATGCGCCTTGCCTCGGTATCAGTGAGGGCCAATTTTGTTCTGATGACAACCTCAGTTGAGTATGATAAAATGTAAATTGTCAAGGTCAAAGCAAGTCATATTTTAACCATATTGATGCAAAACTTAGTCCGCGCTCTGAGTCGTGAGCATCGCAGAACCGTATGTAGTACCCTGGCTCAATTGATCATAAGAGGCATAGTGAACATACAACGTAATAGCTATCCTATGTATAGTCTAGGGAGAATCTACTGGCCGTATGTGGTTTTCTACGAATCTAAGTTGTAATAATTGATCTGTTGGGTTTTGGTGGTGTGTGTTTGGTTTTGTGTGTTGTTGTAGCACGATAATCGAGAAGGAAGGAAGCTACCAATGTCAAATCACCACGTGATTCAGAGGGTGATGGCTAGCGCGATTAGATTTTGGTCAAATCGGTCAAAGCAAGTCACAGTGAGGTCAACCATAATTCCGTAAATTCATGTGGAGAAATGGAGTATTTTTGCTTCGGTCGACGTTACAGTTCGTTTTAACTTCGATTTGATATTTTGCCTGTGGTTTTTGCGATCGCTTAGGACGCTTAAAACTCGGTTGTCGAAATTCTGGTAAAAATCGGATGTTTTGGAGACGTTTTAAGATTGTATAAAAAATATTTCACTCGCCGCGTCAGGCTCGTCACGTGGTGCAGCGCGCTCGAGCGAGCGCGTCGTTGAGTCACGTAAAGGTTTTGCGTGTGCGCGCTGACGGTGTTTTCGATAAAGATGGTGTTTAAAAGTCATTTATTATCCCAATAAAGGTTATCGTCGCATGCCTGACTCACTAAGCGTCGGATTATGTAAAGATTGTTGGTGGATGGCCGAATATTACGGTTTTTGTGACTTTGATAAAATAATATTAATTTGTGTGGAGAAATGGAGATTTTTTGCTTCGGTCGACGTTACGATTTTTGATGGTTTGGTACAAGAATCATCGTAGAAACTTCTGGTTTGCTGTGCTACTTCTCTAGAGACAGCTTTTATTAGACACGTTCAGAGGTCAACTTGACAGATTTCGTAAGTACCAGTCTATGATGCTTGTTTGTCACCGACTCCTACAGTATCTGGCACAATTGCTCCAGACTGCTACAGAGTCAGCAAACCACAATTATGTATTGGTGTTTTTATCTTGCCGGTGGGTCTTGGGATTAAGGTATGCAATTCTATGGTAAATGTGTATATGTCGCGCTGCCCTCAGTGAGGAGGTATACAAGTCTGCCCACCATTTACAGTAAAACCCAGTCTCGCTATGAGTTGCGGTTATGTTCTTGTAAATAAATGATCGGAATCAATTTTCCCAATAGAAACTAATAAAATACGCTAGTTACGCTTCCACAGCCTCCCTTTGCCCAATAAAATACATTACCAACACATAAATTCATGGCATTTGAATGGAACATATATATTAGACACCCCCAAAAAATTCATAAACCAATATATAATTCAATAATATGCTATAACGAATCATTTTGATTGTACTCACTGTGGGCAGAGGGGGACGAGTTAGGTAGGAGAGGTGACGAGTCACCAGAGCCAGGAGGAGGCTGTTGTCTGTGCTGGGCCGGATCGTACGTACTGTTGTGGGGGTTAGCGCGCATCTACAAACATGTCCACAGCACGTCACCCTTTCTCAAACGGTTTGAAACTCCATTTTGTTGCAAGGCTAATGGCTTGCGTTGCTTCTCATAACATAGCATCACTAACACTTATGGCGCTTTGGAGCGGATTTTGAATGGTTTTGTGTCATATTTAGAGTAAAAAAAACTTAAGCACAACGTACCCTGCTGTGGGAAGCTCAACAAAGACTGGGAGAAAACGCTTTGAGGATTGCTGTGACCTCTGCGAGAGAGATGAGCACGCCAAATGAAAGAGGGGGCCGCCAACCAAAGTAGTCCGTGTTGGGTGACAACGTTATAAAAATCGGTCGGGTCGTAAAACAATGTTGTTACGGATATCATGGGGTATTAAGAGTATGCAATCAAACGAAACAATGATTATATATATTTTTGTATACGTGTCGAGGTTCGTATGAGAGCTAACACAAGGCAAACGCACAGCAAAGGGGCATGAGACAAGGAGGGGGCATGTGTGAGAAGGAAAAACCAGTGGGAACAGAGACATTACGGAATCGTGTGGAAGGGAGAGGAGCTGGGTGGGAACATCGGGGTATACAAGATGGATATTACGGGGACTTTCAAAGGAAAGCAGGATTTGAAGGGAGTGGTTGGGTGGATACGGGGTAAAAAGATTTGGTTTTGAGATGGGAAGACAAGAGGTGGTGGTGAACAGCCTATTTTGAAGGCGCTGAGGGAGAATGGGACTTGAACAGAGTGAGGGGTATATTCAAAGGCAGGAAAAAGAGGAAATGAAAGAGTGAAAGGTGAACAGTGATTCGTGATTTTGGTAGTTTACCAGAAGGGGTTGTGGCGACCTTGACCCGCCCTGCGAAATATATTGGGGACCATCGCAGACAGATGCAGGGGGCGAGACCAGAGAGGAGACGTGTAGAAAGAGCAAAGACCACCGACCTGCTGCAAGCCTGTGAGAGAGTGAGAGCCAAACACTCAGCCTTATCGCGGGATGCCAATGAAATCCAAATGCCTTGTTTTCACACGTGAAGCCGATAAATGGTAAGAGGCAAGGAGCACCAGCCCAGAGGCGAGAGCAGTACTCCATCAAGCTGTTTAACAAAGCTTGTATTTGGTCAGGAGCTCATAGTCCAAGCTAGGTTCAATGATAATTCACATCAACCTTGTTTTGGTACATATACCAATTGTTTTTTGTGGTTTCTATTCAATTTTAGGTGCGATCCAAATCCAGTGAGTGCCAGATTGAGAAACTTGAGCATATTTTCTAGAAACACAATTCAAAAATGCCACCAGAACAATAATTTGTTTATATTAATCGTTTTTTGACACTTTACAAGTGTATATTGTTGTTGAGGCTGTGGAAGCATTTTGCATTAGATATAATATTTTCCTTGTACAGATAGATGAGAAACTAAGCAAAAATGGAAAATTCAGAGGCGCCATAAGCTAAAATGGCCACTAACAGGAGTGCATCCTTAACTTATTTTTGTAGACTTAGAAGATGCAGGATTTTCAGATCGCTTAATTGATCTCATTTGGCAGATAATGGAGGCACGGTGTATTCATATGTGAATGCAGTCAAAACGCAGCTCATGGTTCATCCAGGTGCGATCTTCTGATGCCAGTTTCAAGTGTGTGCGTATCTAGTGAGCGTCTTGATAAGATCGTCAAATCCTTCACATGCCACAAAACTGTATCAGTACTACTGCTCAAAAGAACATTACCGCGACACCTGAGAAAACGGAAGGGAAAGATAAGTTGATTACTTTGGGAAAGGATTGCTGAAATCGGTAGGAGCCATTCTGATGCTCTGTTTGGCGCTCGAGACAGACAACTAGTTCTTCCTTCTTCCTCGCAAAAAGGATTTAGGGGTTGGAGATAAGGCTAGTTGACAGATAGGTTAGCCGAAACAGAAAGGGCGTTAGGGAACGAAATAAATAACGAATGGTGCCAGCACAACAAATCCTGCCCATTTAAGGAATAAAGTTATTTGGGATCAATTTAAATTTATACATCCTTAACCTGATGTGATATAATGAAGAGACATAAGGAATATTTAGTCTTAGTTTGAAGTCAATAAAACATTTTTTGACGAAGTTATGACCGTAAAATGATTTGACGTTTCGTGACGCTGACTTGACCTTTGGCCTATTGACCCAAAAGTTAATGGGTTCCGAGCTTCATTACCACTGTGGAACAATTTGGACAGTTTTGAGCCAGCCGTTTTCCGTAAAGTTGTATTTTCAATAAACCATGTTTTAGTTTTAATGAAAATTGTAAATTTTACCATGCCATGACCCTCCAAAACTTCGGACCCTCCGATTTCACAAATATGCATTTTAACCTCCGCCAATCGAGATCGGAGGTTACTGTTTTCACCCCTTTCATGTTTGTAGTTACTACGAAATCTAAAGATTTCGTAAGTATACTTGATGACTTCCTTTCTGTTTGTTTGTGTGTTTTGTACTTACGAAATCTTAAAGATTCGTAATATATGATGACTTTCTGTCCTCTGTGTTTGGTGGTTGTTTTAGGCACGATAACTCGAGAGGGAAGAAGCTACCCAGCAAATACACCACGTGATTCAGGAGGGTATGGCAGCGCTGATTAGATTTTGTCAAATCGTATAAGGTCAATGTCACATGAAGGTCAAACATAATCCTGTAAATTCATGTGGAGAAATGGATTATTGTTTGCTTCGTCGACCGTTACGAGTTCGTTTTAAACTTCGATTTTATTTTGTCTTCGGTTTTGCGATGCTTAGGACTTAACACTGGGTGTGAAATTCTGTTAAAAACGGATGTTTTGAGACGTTTAAGTGATAAAAAAAATTTTTCACTCGCCGCGTCACGGTCGTCATGTGTGCAGCGTGCTAGCAGACACGTCGTGAGTTACGTAAAGGTTTTGCGTTGTGCGCGCTGACGGTGTTTCGAAAACTGGTGTTTAAAAGTCATTTTTTTATCCCAATAAAGGGGGTGTTATTCGTCGGCATGCCTGGACTTCCTTAGGCCCCGGTTCGGGGATTAATGTTTAAAGATTTTGGTGGATGCCGAATATTACGGTTTTGTGACTTGATAAAATAATATTAATAATTTGCGTGGAAGAATGAGAGATTTGCTATCGGTCGAGTTAACGATTTCGACATAGGTTTGTACAGAACATCGTAGAAACTTCTTTGGTTGCGTCGCTACTTCTCTAGAGACAGCTTTTATTAGACAAGGTCAGGAGTCAAGTTGACGAGTGTTCGTAAGTACCAGTCTACGACTGCTTTGTTTTTGTTTTGTTTGTAGGAGCAGATACTCGAGAACGAAAAAGCTACACCAATGTCAAAATTACACACCTGCTTCAGGAAGGGTGATGGCTCAGTGCTATTAGATTTTGTAAAAAATCGGTTCCCAAAAAGGTCAACGTCACATGGAGGTCACAACTCCAAAACATGTCGATTTTTATGAGTTTTGGTTACAGAAATCCGTATAAACTTCTGGTTTGCTCGCTACCTTTCTCGTAGAGACAGCTTTATAAGACAAGTCAGAGGTCAAGTTGACGATTTTCGTAAGTACCCGCATGCTGGCTTTTACTAACGTAGTTCTAAAATGTATGATGCCGTTACGTTTCCTTTCTTTTTTTTTGTTGTTAATACGTCATAAGATTTCGTAAGTATATTGATGACTTTTGTTTCTTTTTTTTTTTTTTACTTGTTCTTTTTTTGTTTTTACTTCATCTATCTTTATGATTTTTTTTTTTTTATTCTCCGTTTCTGTTGTTTGGTATGTGTTGTTGGTTTGTTTGTTTGTTTGTTTGTAGGCACGATAACTCGAGAACGGAAAAACTACAATGTCAAATTACACAAGTGATTTCAAAGGTTTGATGCAAGTGCTGATTAGATTTTGGTCGAAATCGTCAAAGGTCAAATCACAGTGAGGTCAAATATTCGATTTTTGATGGTTTGGGTACAGATAATCGAAGAGGAAGAGCTACACAATGTCAAATTAACACCAAACGTGATTCAGGAGGGAGAGCTTAGTGCTGATAATTTTGGGTGCAAGAATCGTCAAGTTCAAGTCAACATAGTGTCAAACATCCAAAAAATGATAACTCGAGAAGGAAGAAGCACCAATGTCAAAATTACACACTTGTGATCAGGAGTGTGGCTAGCGCTGATGAGATTTGGGGTCAAAACGGTCAATAGTTCAAGGTCACAGTGAGGTCAAACATCCAAACACATTCGATTTTTATGTTGGTACAGAATCATCGTAGAAACTTCTGGTGTTGCCCTGTCGCTATTCTCTAGAACAGCTTTTAATACAAGGTCAGATCAAAGTTTGACGTCTTTCGTAAGTACCGTCTATGACTGCTTGTTTGTTTGGTTGAAAAGTTTGTTAGTTTTAGCACGATTAACTGAACAGAACTTGAAGAAGCTACCAATGTCAAATTCACATAAAACCACTGATTCAGGAGGGTGTGCTAGTGCTGATTAATTTTGTGCAAAACGGTCAAAACGTCAAATCACGTGAGGTCAAACATTCTTTTTATGGTTTGGTACAAGATAACTCAGATGGAGAACACCAATGTCCAAATTACACACCTGATTCAGGAGTGTGATGCTAGTGGCTGATTTAGATTTTGGTCAAAATCGGTCAACGTTCAGGTCAAACGTGAGTTAAACTTCATTTTTATGGTTTGTACAGATAAGTCGAGACGAAGAGCTCGCAATGTCAATTACATCCACGTGATTCAAGAGTGTGATCGACTAGTTGCTGATTAATTTTTGGTCAAAATCCGTCAAATGTCAGGTCACGGTGAGGGTCAAACATTCGATTTTCATGGTCTGGTACAGATAACTCGGAACGGAAGAAGCTACCCAATGTCAAATTACATCAGGTTGATTCAGGAGGTGATGCGTAGCGCTGTTAATTTTTCAAATCGGTCAAAGTCAGTCACAAGGTGGGTCAAACATAATTCCGTAAATTATACATGAGAAATGTGATATTTTGCTTCGCTCACGTTACGAGTTCGTTTTAACTTCATTTTACAAATTTTGTTCGTTTTTGGCGATCGCTTCGGAGCTTAAAACTCCGGTTGTCGAAATTCTGGTTAAATCGGATGTTGGAGACGTTTAAGATTGAATAAAAATATTCATCTCGAAGCGGTCAAGGGTCGTCCCATATGCAGTCGTCGGCAGAGTCACGGGTCGTCCCATGATGCGTGCGCTCGAGCAGACGCCGTCTGTTGAGCACGTTAAGTTTTCCGTGTGCGGTGACGTTTTTTCAATAAGATGTGTTTTAAAGATCATTTTTTATCCCAATAAAGGTTATCGTCGCATGCCTGACTCGCTGGCCGTCGGATTTGTAAGATTGTTGGTGGATGCGCGACTATTACGGTTTGTGACTTTGATAAAATACTATTAAAATAATTGCGGAGAAAATGCATTTTTGCTTTGCTCGACGTGGAGTCAATTTTTACACCGTTTTATTTTTCTTCGCGTTTTTGCGATCGCTTAGACGCTCTAAACTCGGTTTCGGAAATTCTGGTAAAAATTCGATGTTTTATGAATTTATTCGGGTTGTCGTATCTGAGTATTTATCCACTGAAATGATGCTAATGAGGGGATTGCAAACAGACACAGCATTACAGCGCTCGTTTTGCCTCGCTACTTCTCTCGAGAGACAGCCTTTTATTATGACAAAAGGTTCAGATTTCAAGTTTTGACGATTTCTAATACCATCTATGGACTGCTTGTTTGTTTGTTTGTAGCAACGAAGACTCAGGAACGGAAAGAGCTACCAATGTCAAATTACATCACGTGATCAGGAGGGTGATGGAGTGCTGGATTAGATTTTGGTCAAATCCGGTCAAGGTCAGTCACAGTGAGGTCAAATATTCGATTTTTGATGTTTGACAGAACTCGTAGAACTCCTTGTGTTTGCGTCCTACCTTCTCTAGAGCAAGCTTTATTAGACAAGTCAAGGTCAAGTTGACGATTTCTACAGTACCCAGTCTTATGACTTGTTGTTGTTGTTTGTAGGCCACGACTAACTCGAACGGAAGAAGCTTACCATATGTCAAATTACCCAACGTGATTCAGGAGGGTGATGGCTAGGCTGATTAGATTTTTGGTTCAAAATCGGTCAACGGTCAAGGTCACGTGAGGTCAAACATTCATTTTTGATGTTTGTACAGATAACTCGAGAACGGAAGAAGCTACCAATGTCAAATTACACCACCTGATTCAGGAGGTGATGGCTTAGTCTTGATTAGATTTTGGTCAAAATCGTCAACGGCAAGTCACGAGTGAGTTAAACATTCGATTTTGATGTTGTAAGATAACTCGAGAACGGAAGAAGCTACCAATGTCAAATTACACCCACGTGATTCAGGAGGGTGATGGCTAGTGCTGATAGATTTTGGTCAAAATCGGTCAACGGTCAAGGTCAGGTGAGGTAAACATTCGATTTTTCATGGTTTGGTACAGAATACATCGTAGAAAATTCTGGTTTGCGTCCTACCTTCTCTAAGAGACAGCTTTTATTAGACAAGGTCAAGAGGTAGTGACGATTTCGTAAGTACCAGTTCTATGACTGCTTGTTTTGTTTGTTTGTATGCTTTTGTTTGTTTGTTTGTTTGTAGAGCACGATAACTCTGAGAACGGAAGAAGCTACCAATGTCAAATTAACACCACGTGATTCAGGAGGGTGATGGCTAGTGCTGATTAGATTTTGGTCAAAATCGGTCAAAGGTCAAGGTCACAAGTGAGGTCAAACTATCGATTTGAATGTTTGGTACAGATAACTCGGAGAACGAAGAATCTCCAATGTCAAATACACCACGTGATTCAGGAGGGTTGATGGCTAGTGCTGATTAGATTTGGTCAAAATCGGTCAAGGTCAGGTCAGTCGTGAGGTTCAACATCCATAAATGAAACGAGAACGGAAAGAAGCTACCAATGTCAAATTACACACGGATTCAGGAGCGTGGGTGCTAGCGCTGATTAGATTTTGGTCAAAATCGGTCAAAGTCAAGGTCACAGTGAGGTCAAACATTCGATTTTTGATGGTTTTGTACAGATCATGTTGAACTTCGGTTTTTGCGTCACTACTTCTCTAGAGACAGCTTTATTAGACAAGTCAGAGTCAAGTTGACGATTTGTAATACTCAGTCTATGACTGCTTGTTTGTTTGTTTGAGGCACGATAAATCGAGGAAGTGAAGAAGCTACAAATGTCAAAGTGACATCACGTGATTCAGGAGGGTGATGGCTAGTGGCTGATTAAGATTTTGGTAAATCGTCCAATAACGCTGTCAGCACGTGAGCGTCAATATTCGATTTTTGATGGTTTGGTACAGATAAACTCGAGAAGTGAAAAGGCAACCAAATGTCAATTACCCATCCGATTAGCAGTGGTGATGGCTGTGCTGATTAAGTATTTTGGTCAAAATCGGTTTCAACGTCAAGGGTCAGGTGAGGTAAATTCGATTTTGATGGTTTGGTGCAGAATCATCGTAGAACTTCTGGTTTTGCGTCGCTACCTTTCTCTAGAGAAGCTTTTATTAGACAAGTCAGAGTCAAGTTGACGATTCTGTAGTACCAGTCTATGACTGCTTGTTACTACGAAATCTAAAAGATTTCGTAAGTTAATTTGAGACTCCGTTCGTTGTTTGTATGTTTGTTTTGTTTGTTTGTTTGTTTGTAGCACATAACTCGAGAACGGAAGAAGCTACCAATGTCAAATTACACCACGGATTCAGGAGGGTGATGGCTAGTGCTGATTAGATTTTGGTCAAAATCGGTCAAGGTCAAGGTCACAGTGAGGTCAAACATCCAAAAATGATAACCGAAACGGAAGAAGCTACAATGTAAATTACACCACGTGATCAGGAGGGTGATGGTAGCGTGATTAGATTTTGGTAAAACGGTCAAGGTCAATCACGTGAGGTCAAACATCAAAACATTCGATTTTGATGGTTTGGTACAGAATCTCGTAAGAAACTTCTGCTTTGCGTCGCTACCTTCTCTGAGACAGCTTTTTTATTAGACAAGGTAAGAGGTCAAGTTGACGTTCGTAAGTACCAGTCTATGACTGCTTGTTTTGTATGTTTGTTTGTTTGTAGGCATGATAACTCGAGAACGCGAAGAAGCTACCAATGTCAAATTACCCACGTGATTCAGGAGGGTGATGGCTAGTGCTGATTAGATTTTGGTCAAAATCGGTCAACGGTCAAGGTCACGGTGAGGTCAAACATTCGATTTTTTATGCGTTTTGGTAGCAGATACTCGAGAATGAGAAGAAGCTACACAATGGAAAATTTTAACACCATGTTCAGGAGGGTGATGGCTAGTGCTGATTAGATTTTGGTCAAAATCGGTCAAGCGGTCAAGTCACAGTGAGTCAAACTTCGATTTTTGATGTTTGGTACAGATAACTCGAGAATGGAAGAAGCTACCAATGTCAAATTACACACCTGATTCAGGAGGTGATGGCTAGTGCTGATAGATTTTGGTCAAATCGGTCAACGGTCAAGGTCACGGTGAGGTCAAACATTAGATTTTTGATGGTTGGTACAGATAAGGTCGAGAACGGAAGAAGCTCGCTAATATGTCAATTACCACCACGTGATTCAGGAGGGTGATGACTAGTGCTGATTAGATTTTGGTCAAAATCGGTCAACGGTCAAGTCACGGTGAGGTCAAACATTCGATTTTCATGGTTTGGTACAATACACTCGAGAACGGAAGAGCTACCAATGTCAAATACATCAGTTGATTCAGGAGTGATGTTGCGCTGCTTAGATTTGGTCAAACGGTTAAAGGTCAAGGTCACAAGTGAGTCAAATAATAATCCGTAAATTACATGGAGAAATGTGAGTATTTTTGCTTCGCTCGACGTTAGAGTTCGTTTTAAAACTTCGATTTTAAAGAGATTTTTGTCTTCGGTTTTTTGGTCGATCGTTCGGATGCTTAAACTCGGGTTGTCGAAATTCTGTGAAAATCGGATGTTTTGGAGACGTTTAAGATTTGAATAAAAATATTCACTCGAAGCGTCAAGGTCCGTCATGATGCATGGTTCGAGAAGACCTATCGGGTCGTCCCATGATGCATAAGTGCCGCTCGACAGAGACGCGTCGTTGAGTCACGTTAAGGTTTCGTGTGGCGGCGGTGAAGGTTTTTTTTCAATAAAGATGGTTTTAAAAGTTCATTTTTTTATCAAATAGGTTTATCGTCTGCATGCTGACTCGCTGAGCCGTCGCGATTATGTTAAAGATTGTTGGTGAGGCGATATTACGTTTTTGTCTTTGTAAATAATATTACAATATTGCGTGGGAAATGCCGATTTTTGTTGCTTGCTCGACCGTTGCGAGTTCATTTTTAAAACTCCCCCCCGATTTTAAATTTTGTTTCGGTTTTGCAGATCGCTTAGGACGCTGTAATAAACCTCGGTTGTCGAAGTTCTGGTAAAAACGGATGTTTTTATGAATATGTCGGTGTCGTTTGACGGTATTATGCACGTGAGATGATTGGTATGTGAGGGGATTGGCAAGACCACGCATTACACGCTCGTTTGCGTGGCTACCTTCTCTCGAGAACTTTTATTAGACAGTAAGGTCAAGTTGACGTTCGTAAGTCAGTCAGTGGGACTGCTTTTTGTTTGTTTGTAGGCAGTAACTCGAGAACGGAAGAAGCTACCAATGTCAAATTACACCACGTGATTCAGGAGGGTGATGGCTAGTGCTGATTAGATTTTGGTCAAATCGGTCAACGGTCAAGTCGCGTGAGTTCAAACAAATTCGATTTTGATGGTTTGGGGTAAGCATAACTCGAGAATGGAGAGAAGCTACCAATGTCAAATTACACACCTGATTCAGAGGGTGATGGCTAGTGCTGATTAGATTTTGGTCAATCGGTCAACGGTCAAGGTCACGGTAGTTCAAACATTAGATTTTTGATGGTTTGGTACAGATAAGTGAGAACGGAGAAGCTCGCAATGTCAATTACACCACGTAGTTCAGGAGGTGATGACTAGTGCTGATTAGATTTTGGTCAAAATCGCTCAACGGTCAAGGTCAGGTGAGGTCAAACATTCGATTTTTCATTGGTTTGGGTACAGATAACTCGAGAACGGAAGAAGCTACAATGTCAATTACATCAGTGATTCAGGAGGGTGATGGCTAGCGCTGATTAGATTTTGTCAAAATCGGTCAAAGGTCAGGTCACAGTGAGGTCAAACATAATTCCGTAAAATTACATGGATGTGAGTATTTTTGCTCGCTCGACGTTACGAGTTCGTTTTAACTTCGATTTAATTTGTTCGTCTTTGCGATCGCTTCGGATGCTTTAAACTCGGTTGTCGAAATTCTGGTAAAATCGGATGTTTGGAGACGTTAAGATGAATAAAAAATATTTCACTCGAGCGTCAAGGGTCGTCCCATGATGCAGTGCGCTCGGCAGACGTCACGGGTGTCCATAATCGCTCGAGCAGACCGTCGTGAGTCACGTTAAGGTTTCCGTGTGCGCGGTGACGGTTTTTTCAATAAAGATGGTGTTTAAATATTTTTATCCAATAAAGGTTATCGTCGCATCGCCTGACTCGCTGAGCGTCGCATTATGTAAAGATTGTTGGTGATGGCCGATATTACGGTTTTGTGACTTGATTAAAATAATATTAAATAATTGCTGTGGAGAAATGCGATTTTTTTGCTTTCCTGCTCGACGTTGCGAGTTCATTTAACTTCGATTTTAAATTTTGTCCTTCGGTTTTGCCGATCCTTCGGACGCTTAAAACTCGTGTTGTCGAAATTCTGGTAAAATCGGATGTTTTATGAGATTTTATGTCGGGGTGTCGTATGAGGTATTTGCACTGAGATTATGCTAATGAGGGGGAATTTGTAAACACGCATTAGCGCTCGTTTTGCGCGCTACCTCTCTCTCGAGACAAGCTTTTATTAGACAAAGGTCAAGGTCAGTTGACGATTTCGTACAGTACCAGTCTATGACTGCTTGTTTACTTACGAATCCTAAAAGATTTACGTTAAAACGTCATATTGAATGACTTCCCGTTTTCTGTTTGTTTGTTTTGTATGTTTGTTTGGTTTGTTTGTTTGTAGGCACGATAACTCGAGAACGGAAAGAAGCTACCAATGTCAAATTACATCACGTGATTCAGGAGGGTGATGGTTATTCTCTGATTAGATCTTTGGTCAAAATCGGTCAAAGAGTCAAAGGTCAACAGTGAGTCAAATATTCGATTTGATGGTTTTGGTAAGATACTGAGAACGGAAGAGTACCACAAGTTTAAATACACCACGTGATTCAGGAGGGTGATGGCTTAGTGCTTGATTGGATTTTGGGTCAAAATCGGTCAACGGTCCCAAGGTCACGGTGGAGGTCAAACACTTCGATTTTTGATGGTTTGGTACAGAATTATCGTTACGAACTTCTGTTTGCCTTTCGCTACTTTCTCTAGAGACAGCTTTTATTAGACAAGGTCAGAGGTTAAGTAACGATTTCGTTAAGTCAGTCTTGATGCTTGTTTATGTTGGTAGTTTGTTTGTAGCACGATAACTCTCGGGAGACGGAAGACGCTAAACCATGTCAATTACACACAGTGATTCAGAGGGTTGTGGCGTGCTGATTAGATTTTGGTCAAAAATCCAGTCAACGGTCAGGTACGGTGAGGTCAAACATTCGATTTTTTGAGGTTTGGACAGAATAATTTTTCAAGAACTTCTTGGTTTGTTCGCCTACCTCTTAGAGACAGCCTTTTTTATTAGACAAGGTCAGAGGTCAGTTGACGATTTCGTAAGTACAGTCTAATGATGCTTTTGTTTGTTTGTTTGTTTTGTAGGCACGATAATCGGAACGACAGAGCTACAATGTTCAATTAACATCACGTGATTCAGGGAGGGTTGATGGCTCGTGCTGATAGGATTTTTTGGTTAAAATCGGTCAAGTAGGTACAGTGAGGTAGTACAGAATCATCGTAGAAACTTCTGGTTTGCGTCGCTACCTTCTCTAGAGACAGCTTTTATTAGACAATATCAGAGGTCAACTTGACGATTTCGTCAGTACCAGTCTATGACTGCTTGTTTGTTTGTGTGTGTGTGTGTTTGTGTGTTTGTTTGTAGGCACGAGTAAGCTGAGAACGAGAGAAGCTACCAATGTCAAATTACACCACGTGATTCAGGAGGGTGATGGCTAGCGCTATTAGATTTTGGTCAAAATCGAGTCAAAGGTCAGGTCACATGAGTCAAACATTCGATTTGATGGTTTTGGTACAGATAACTCAAACGGAAGAAGCTACCAATGTCAATTACACCACCTTATTCAGCGAGGGTGATGGCTAGCGCTGATTAGATTTTGGTCAAAATTCGGTCAACGGTCAAGTCACAGAGGTCAAACATCCAAAAATTGATTAACCGGAGACGGAAAGCTACCAATGTCAAATTACACCACGTGATTTCAGGAGGGTGATGGCTAGCGCTGATTAGATTTTGGTAAAAATCGGTCAAAGTCAAGGTCACAGTGAGGTCAACATCAAAACATTCGATTTTTGATGGTGTACAGAATCATCGTAGAAACTTCTGGTTTGCGCTCGTTACCTTCTCTAGAGACAGCTTTATTAGACAATGGTCAGAGGTCAAGTTGACGATTTCGTAAGTACCAGTCTATGACTGCTTGTTTTTCTGTTTGTTACTTGCAAAATCGAAAATTTTTCAAGTATATTGGTTGGTCACGTGTGTTATTCTGTCTGTCTGTTTGTTTGTCTGCTTCTTTGTCAATCACCTACAGGTCACAATTTTAAGTCGATCTTCACGAAATTGTACCACCTGGTAGAGTTGGTCATAAGCAAGAAACCTATTGATTTTGATGTCAAAAGGTCAACATAGGCCAAAGGTCAACAACTTTATCGTATTTCTAAAATCCTCAATTTTCATCCGATTGACTTTAAATTTGAAGAGGATTTACAAATCAGTTCACTGAATTCAACTGCCAATTATTTTTGAGGTCAATATAGGTCAATAGGTCAACATAGGCCAAAGGTCAATAACTGAGGAAAAACCTTTAATATAGCCTCAAACGTTCCACCAGAAACCCCGTTGACTTGTAAGAAGACGAAGAAGACGAATTCCAAAAAACGTAGGTCAAGGACTCCAAGCAAATATCAGGTGCACAACTTAAATATAGGTACACTATTATAATGCAAGAACATATTGGAAGGTGAAGCGGACTTTGAGATTCTGGATTCGCATAAATTGAGCGATTGCAAAAAACATGTTTGGTTGTTTTTTCAGAGCACCATTTGACCTTGAC
>CM068953.1:30930151-30945758 GCA_035128595.1 Eptatretus atami | reverse complement strand
TGGCTGCATCCTCTGTGCAAAGTCTGGATGCAATTGTGCCAGAACTGTAGGAGTAGGGTGACAAAACAAACAAATAAACCAATTGTCACCCTCAGGGTGACCCGTATCTTGCCAAAAGGTGACCACGTGTGACTTCTTTAAAGGTCACACTGAGGTGAACAGAAGGCTGCTATCCACCAGGAGCGACTCCTTGGGGAATATCTTTGCCTACGAGAGATTCGCGATAGAATCGTTCTACAGAGTAACCATGAAAAAATGGCGTTTGGCCTCATAACGTCACCAAATGACATTCAAATGTCGTCAAGGCTTGACATATTCTAGAAGCACTCCATCGAGGTGTTTCAAATTGAGGTACTCACGATATGGTTCCTTAAAACTATTGAAAATTTGACCTGGGGTCAAAATATGGTTTGACCTCAGGCGCTAACACTGAAGAGTCAAGGCCAATCGCCACCAAAAACTAATCAGCTGAGCGCCAGACCATATATACTACATTACCATAAAGTTTGGCGATGATTCGATTAAAATTACTTCCAAAAAATAAGGGTTTCGGCGACCTTCCTATGATTTTACCGTTATCCCAAAGTGACCTTGTTTTTTTTTTTTTTTGTTTTTGTTTTTGTTTGTGACCTTGACTGACTTTATGTGTGCTGAAGGGTATTGACGCTGGATTTTTTTGAACCAACCTTATTGTGAATCGTTTTGTCCTCCTTGAGAGGATTTCTAACTGGCCGATTGTTGGGAATTCCTATAATTTGACTTCAGACGCAGGTTTCATACGTTTGTTCCGATTTGGTTATAAATCTACCAAAAACCCTATCGACACTGATAAAACTTTGATGTCCACACAAAGTCCTTCTTGTGAAAACAATTTTTTTTTCTAATTAACACTAATGACACACTTCTTACCCCTCTACAATAAACTTTAAGAATCCCCAGCTGATTGGCAATATTATTTGGTTCTATTCATTATATGTCTTAACTTTAGTTACACAGTTACACCAACACGGCGATTCAATTTACTATCTACATTTACATCAGACAGTTTTATTCTAACTTGGTACTTGGTTCAGGTCCCAAGGGTAGCAAGGCCAGCTGAGATTGCCATAACATCCTCACGTTGCTTCACTTGAAAATAATTTTAGCATTCAAAGCATTTTTATACTTTCATTGAGAGAGAGGTTGGGGGATAATTCACCAGACTGTAGACCGTGTCTTTTAGACGAAAAGCCACCGTCATATTTCTAAGCAAAGGTTCATTTTAATCAGCTCGGTCACTCTGCTCCCAGAACAAAACACATTCTTCTTCATCTTTAGGGCAATAAGTCTTTTGGCCAAGAAATGAAGCCAATTCAACTTGGCAACATAAAAGTTACATTTCTGAAACATCCATTTGTTACAATTTATTAAATAATTAATAAAATTTTTTGCGCCCACATCCATCCCGTTTTATTTTTTTAAGGAAAATTTGAATAATTTTTCTAGCAGCATGCATTACCCGATGTCCCGTTCCTCGAAGGAGGGAAAAAAGGGAATTCCATTACTCAAGTTTCAATCAACAATGGCAGCGAGTGCTCATTATCAGAAAAATGAGTGAGTTTCCATTTAATTTATGGCCTGTTTCATCACATGTGTCACGAACGTTGAAACATGCTACCCGAAGTCAGAAGATTAACAGGTCAGGGTGTGGATGAGAGCAGCACACCACAGGAAACACAATAAAGCACTCACTTGAGCTGATGAGAAAAGGTAGATGTGGGCAAGTACCAAGCTTGGCCGGACACGGGTTGAAGGAGCGCAGTGTGGAACTCCAGGCCTGTCGTACATTGAAAGAACACAGCAAGTTCAGCGATGTATTTGCAAAGCAGCAATCAGAGTGTTGGCTTGAGAACTTCCTCCACGCGAGGCACCCACCAACGCCGATGTTAAGACTTTGCCTCAACCTTCTCCTCAGTAGGTTTTTCTTTCTTCCACATTGCTCCATCTTATTCTCCTCAGGAAGGGGGCAATGTTCACGTGTTGAATGGGGTTTCTCTCTCCGCATCGTCCAATCTTTGTTTAGACAAAATCGTAAGATTTTCATCGTTTAACTGCATTCAACACGCCGAAACAGACAAAGGCATCAATTAAACACCAATTCAAATAACGTCATGGGCCTTCATAAGACTAACAAAAGGTTCTTATAAAGATATTAAATTGGCATTATATGTCATAATCAAATTTTAATCCCTTTCCTTGTTATTTGACCAGCAGTTTTCCTGACGCTGATCCCTGCTCACCAGATTCTCTCAGCGAAGGGAGTCTCATGAGTGGAGGAGGCGCAGTGGGCGACCAAACGTGCCTCGTGGTTGCAGGGCAGGTTGACCATCATTCTCAAGAGAGATGGGAATGGGCCTTGGGCCATCTGCACTGGGGGATGGCCAGACGGAGGCCCGGAGTTTACGCACGGCGGTAAAAGTGGACGCATGCGACGGCGCTGTTCTGGCACATTGCTCCCATGACCTGACTTGACCTGACCTTGTTATTTCCCAAAACAACATGCTAAAATATACAGAAATCCCAGTTGTACGTATACTCAAAACAATCTCATCTCAATTTGCTATTTCCATTCGCACATTTTAAATCTCTGACATTTCTCCATCTAATCCACTTCTCTCTCACCAAATACAGGCAAAACATTGCTGCCATTTTCTCCCAACTCACATACACCAAACCATCTATCCACTTCCTCCGAACCTTGCCTTCTCAAATTTACGAATCCATTTCCTTTATCAAAACGAAATAATCATTTTAAACAGTTGTAACAAAATTGTTCAAATCACTTTGTCAAATCTGTCATCACGCGAAATGATTCATTTAAATTGGGCAGCTCAAACACTCTGTCTACATCATTGATAGGCTCGACCCTCCCCTGATTTTATCCCGTTTTGGTACCAAGCATCTTAAATTCAGACTAATAAACATCAAATACTCAAACTCCCAAACAACTTTGGTCAAAAAAAAAAAATATTTCGCTTTAAAATTCCATAAATGAAAAATTAAATCTTCAGCATCTATCCAATTAAATCATGAATTTACCTTGACTGAATCGATCAAAGGGTTACACTGGTTGTTTTGCCATGCCATTCCAGCGACAAGTTCAGCAACCTCAACATTCGCAGACGATTAAACAAATATTTCAACGTTCATCCGAGGGAATCCATCAATTTATTATCTGTGAATTTCCACCATGTGCTAAACATCATTCAAATCAATTTTAAATCATTCCAATATCAGACGTTTCTACATTTTAAATCAACATTCTTTTAAGTACAATGGTTACAACTCAGATGCACAAAATCTTCGAAACATTTTGACACGTCTTCAGAGCATTGCCCAGCACTTAAACTGCCGGGTTGTGTAATTACAAATCAGTCACAATTGCCAGCGAGAGCTCAACTCCCAACAACTTTCAACGTTCCGAATACAGTATATTCCACATTCACAATTTGTTATTTCAATATATTCAAATCCCTATGGTTTTAAGATAAAACTTCAACAGCTTTTTTCCTAAAGTGGACTTCACTTAAACATTCAGTAGAGGAGGGTGTGCGCCACAAACACCGAAGAAGGAACAAGGAACAGGAAGTTCTCTTCCACATCCAGTGGGAAGAAAAAGGAAAAAAAAACTCTGCAGGCAAAACCCACAGTTTGGCATTAGCTCTGTCAATGGCTTCAACACACACCACTAAACAGCACTTGGCATATCATAGACTCGCGTGTGTCATCACGTGACAAATACGGCAATCACATTTCTATCTCATCTTTCTTGGGGGTTGAATCTGCCATTTTGAATTCGAATTTTCACCACTAAAGCAAAGGCTTGAACACAGACTAGTGTAAAGACATGCCACCCCCCACCAGATCGAGTGGAGGGGGTCTGCACAGTGTAGTTTGCGACCTTTCGCGTGGAAATACAACGTCAAGATATGCATAAACATGCATTCAAACAAGAACGCGCACACTCAACTCAGCACGAGTTAAAATACTCGTCAAAAATCCAACAGAACACGTTTCATTGCAGTGAATATTGGACTTCGCACAAGTTTCATTTTTTTACTCTCAGTAATCACATGCATCTCAATGCAAATCACCAGCTACGACCCAGCCGGTCAATTCGTCTGCCTGCATCCTACAAAATTTACAGTCGACTTCTCCCCACATTTGGGAAATCGCCAGGGGTCACCCTTCCCTCCTGAAGGCAATGGGAAGGCCTTTGCCGCTGAGAATCCGCCTTACCTAATTGATGGGGTATCTCTCCAATCAGGTATCAATTGCTAACATATTATCTCAGCGCGTCCTATGCGTGGGTCTGTGGCATGTCACTTTGTCATGCTCAGTTTCATCTGACTCCTCTTCTTCTCCAGCACTTTTATAAAAGCAACTACAGTTACTTATTCGTTTATTCTAAAACGGACTCCCTTTCGCCGGACCTCGTCTTTCTCTCAATAAATTATCTGACAATGAACTTTTCTTGTTCGAAATGCGTTACCTGGCTGAGACGCTCTCCCTTACCTTAGCTCAAACACTGTCGTTCATCCAGGCACTGGCCTCGGCAGATTAAGGCACCTCCGGTCAGGAGCACCGCACCAACGTCGGTTCGAATCCGAAGTCACGGCACCAACTGATGTGGATTTTTTTAACCCACCTTATTCGTGATCGTTTGTCCTTCCTGAAGGATTCTAACTGGCCGATTGTGGAATCCTATTTGACTTCAGACAGAGTTTAACGTTTGTCCGATTTGGTTATAAAATCCTAAAAAAACCCTATCGACACTGAATAAAACTGATGTCCACACAAAGTCCTTCCTTGTGAAACAATTTATCTCTAGTTATACACTATACACTTCTCACCCTCGTACAAATGAACTTAAGAATCCCCAGCTGATTGCAATATTATTTGGTTCTATTCCATTTATTCTTACTTTTACGTTAACAGTTACACCAACCGATTCAATTTACTTCTTACATTACATCAGACAGTTTTATTCTAACTTGGTACTTGGTCAGTCCCAAGGAGTCAAAAGCCACTGAGATGCCAGTACATCCTCACGTGGCTTCACTGAAATTAATTTACATTTCAAAGCATTTTTATACTTTCATGAGAGAGAGGTTGGGGGATATTCACCAGACTGTAGACGTGTCCTTTAGTACGAAAAGCCACCGTATATTTCTAAGCAAAGGTTCATTTATCAGCTCGGTCACTCTTGCTCCAGAACAACACATTTCTTATCATTTAGGGCAAAGTCTTTGGCCAGAAATGACAGCAATTCAACTTGCAGCATAAAAAGTTACATTTTTCTGAACTCCACTTGTTACAATTTATTAAATACATTAATATAAATTTTTCCCCCACAGTATTGTAATAAGTACTACGATATTGTGTACCCACAGAAGGTTTCCGATGAAGGAATTTTGCTCTACAGAGTGATAATTAAAGGTGAAAAATCCAATGATTACAGACAAACAAACAAAAAAAACTTACCAAGTAACAGATCTTGCAAAAACGAAGTTTTTGGCAAGATAACAAGCAGTCATAGCTGGTACTACGAAATTCGTCAACTTGACTTCTGACCTTGTCTATAAAAAGCTTGTCTCAAGAGAAGGTGTAGCGACGCAAACCAGAAGTTTCTACGATGAGTCTGTACCAAACCGATCAAAATCGTAACGTCGGACCGAAGCAAAAATCCTCATTTCTCCACGCGCAATTATTTAATATTATTTTAGCTAAAGTCACAAAACCGTAATATTCGGCCATCCACACAATCTTTACATAATCCGACGGCTTAGCAGTCAGGCATGCGACGATAACCTTTGATTGGGATAAAAAATGACTTTTAACACCATCTTTATCGAAAACCAGTCAAGCGCGCACACGCAAAACCTTTACGTGACTCAACGACGCCTCTGCTCGAGCGCGCTGCACCACGTGACGAGCCGTGACAGCGGCGAGTGAAATATTTTTTATACAATCTTAAAACGTCTCCAAACATCCGATTTTTACCAGAATTTCGACAACCGAGTTTTAAGCGTCCTAAGCGATCGCAAAAACCGAAGACAAAATTAAAATCGAAGTTAAAACGAACTCGTAACGTCGACCGAAGCAAAATACTCCATTTCTCCCACATGAATTTACGGAAATTATGTTTGACCTCACTGTGACCTTGACCTTTGACCGATTTGACCAAAATCTAATCAGTGCTAGCCATCACCCTCCTGAATCACGTGGTGTAATTTGACATTGGTAGCTCCTTCCGTTCTCGAGTTATTCGTGCCTACAAACAAACACACAAACACCACACACACAAACAAACACACAAACAGAGGACGGAAGTCATCAATATACTTATGAAATCTAAAGATTTCGTAAGTAACAACCTCACAAATACTGGTCCGTGAATTATAGTAAGGATTTGGCCTCCCCGAGAGCGTATAGCAGATAGGATAGGGGGAGGCTTATTTACCTGTTGTAGGGTTTGTTTCGACACTTAGTGCCCCCAATCTTTAATGGTATCACAGAGTTTCTGAGACCACTAGGAGTACTAAACCACCATTTCGGTTTTCTTTTCTTCCTTTTTTCTGCCGATGTTCAAGCTGTATCTCAGAGCTGGCTCGGACTTTTTGGAATCAAATTTTGCATCAATAATTGTGTTTTAAAAAGTATGCGGGGTGACTTTTTTTGACCTTGACAATTTAACATTTTTTATCATAACTCAACTGAGTTTGTCCGATCAGAACGAAATTGCCCTCACTTGATAGCCGAGAGCAAAGACGCATTTACACTTAAGTTACAACATACCCCCAGGGTTAAAGGTCAAGGTCAAATGGTGCCTCTGAAAAAACAACCAAACATGTTTTTTGCAATCGCTCAATTTATGCGAATCCAGAATCTCAAAGTCCGCTTCACCTTCCAATATGTTCTTGCATTATAATAGTGTACCTAATTTAAGTTGTGCACCTGATATTTGCTTGGAGTCCTTGACCTACGTTTTTTGGAATTTCGTCTTCTTCGTCTTCTTACAAGTCAACGGGGTTTCTGGTGGAACGTTTGAGGCTATATTAAAGGTTTTTCCTCATTATTGACCTTTGGCCTATGTTGACCTATTTGACCTCAAAAATAATTGGCAGTTGAATTCAGTGAACTTATTTGTAAATCCTCGTTCAAATTTAAAGTCAATCGGATGAAAATTGAGGATTTTAGAAATACGATAAAGTTGTTGACCTTTGGCCTATGTTGACCTTTTGACATCAAATCAAGTAGGTTTCTTGCTTATTGACCAACTCTACCAGGTGGTACAATTTCGTAAGATCGACTTAAATTGTGACCTGTTAGGTGATTGACAGAGAAGCAGAACAAACAAACAGACAGACAGAATAACACAGCGTGACCAACCAATATACTGAAAAATTTTCGATTTTGCAAGTACAACAGAAAAACAAGCAGTCATAGACTGGGTACTTACGAATCGTCAACTTGAGCCTCTGACCTTTGTCTAATAAAAGCTGTCTCTAGGAAAGGTTAGGCGACGCAACCAGAAGTTTCTACGATGATTCTGTACCAAACCATCAAAATCGAATGTTTTGGATGTTTGACCTTCACTGTGACCTTGACTTTGACGATTTTTACCAAAATCTAATCAGCGCTAGCATCACCCTCCTGAATCACGTGGTGTAATTGACATTGGTAGCTTCTTCCGTTCTCGGTTATCATTTTTTGGATGTTTGACTCACTGTGACCTTGACCGTTGACCGATTTTGACCAAAATTAATCAGCGCTAGCCATCACCCTCCTGAATAAGGTGGTGTAATTTGACATTGGTAGCTTCTTCCTTCTCGAGTTATCTGTACCAAACCATCAAAAATCGAATGTTTGACTCAACTGTGACCTTGACCTTTGACTGATTTTGACCAAATCTAATCAGCGCTAGCCATCACCCTCCTGAATCACGTGTGTAATTTGACATTGGTAGCTTCTTCTGTTCTCGAGTTATCGTGCTACAACAAACACACAAACACACACACATCACAAACAAAACAAGCAGTCATAGACTGGTACTGACGAAATCGTCAAGTTGACTCTGATATTGTCTAATAAAGTGTCTCTAGAGAAGGTAGCGACGCAAACCAGAATTTCTACGATGATTCTGTACCAAACATCAAAAATCGTAACGTCGACCGAAGCAAAAATCTCCATTCTCCACACAATTATTTAATATTATTTTATCAAGTCACAAAACGTAATTTCGGCCATCACCAACATCTTTACATAATCCGACGGCTTAGCGAGTCAGGCATGCGACGATAACCTTTATTGGGATAAAAAATGACTTTTAAACACCATCTTTATCGAAACACGTCAGCGCGCACACGCAAACCTTTACGTGACTCAACGACGCGTCTGCTCGAGCGCGCTGCACCAGTGACGAGCCGTGACGCGGCGAAGTGAAATATTTTTTATTACAATCTTAAAACGTCTCCAAAACACCGATTTTTACCAGAATTTCGACAATCGAGTTTTAAGCGTCCTAAGCGATCGCAAAAAACCGAGACAAAATTAAAAATCGAAGTTAAAACGAACTCGTAACGTCGACCGAAGCAAAATATCCATTTCTCCACATGAATTTACGGAATTATGTTTGACCTCACTGTGACCTTGACCTATTGACCGATTTTGACCAAAATCTAATCAGTGCTAGCCATCACCCTCCTGAATCACGTGGTGTAATTTGACATTGGTAGCTCCTTCCGTTCTCGAGTTATCGTGCCTACAACAAACACACAAAACACACACCACACACAAACAAACACACAAACAGAGGACGGAAGTCATCAATATACTTATGAAATCTAAAGATTTTCGTAAGTAACAACTCACAAATACTGGTCGTGAATTATAGTAAGGATTTGGCCTCCCGAGAGCGTATAGCAGATAGGATAGGGGAGGCTTATTACCTGTTGTGGGTTTGTTTCGACACTTAGTGCCCAATCTTTAATGGTATCACAGAGTTTCTGAGACCACTAGGAGTACTAAACCACCATTTCGGTTTTCTTTTCTTCCTTTTTTCTGCCGATGTTTCAAGCTGTATTCAGACTGGCTCGGACTTTGGAATCAAATTTTGCATCAATAATTGTGTTTAAAAGTATGCGGGGTGACTTTTTTTGACCTTGACAATTTAACATTTTTTATCATAACTCAACTGAGGTTTGTCCGATCAGAACGAAATTGCCCTCACTTGATAGCCGAGAGCAAAGCGCATTTAACTTAAGTTACAACATACCCTCAGGGTTAAAGGTCAAGGTCAAATGGTGCCTGAAAAAACAACCAAACAGTTTTTTTGCAATCGCTCAATTTATGCGAATCCAGAATCTCAAAGTCCGCTTCACTTCCAATTGTTCTTGCATTATAATAGTGTACCTATATTTAAGTTGTGCACCTGATATTTGCTTGGAGTCCTTGACCTACGCTTTTTTGGAATTCGTCTTCTTCGTCTTCTTACAAAGTCAACGGGGTTTTGGTGAACGTTTGAGGCTATATTAAGGTTTTTCCTCAGTTATTGACCTTTGGCCTCTATGTTGACCTATTGACCCTATATTGACCTCAAAAATAATTGGCAGTTGAATTCAGTGAACTGATTTGTAAATCCTCTTAAATTTTAAGTCAATCGGATGAAAATTGAGGATTTTAGAAATACGATAAAAGTTGTTGACCTTTGGCCTATGTTGACCTTTTGACATCAAAATCAATAGGTTTCTTGCTTATGACAACTCTACAGGTGGTACAATTTCGTGAAGATCGATTAAAATTGTGACTGTAGTGATTGACAAAGAAGCAGACAAACAAACAGACAGACAGAATAACACACGTGACAACCATATACTTGAAAAATTTCGATTTTGCAAGTAACAAAACAGAAAAACAAGCAGTCATAGACTGGTACTTACGAAATCGTCAACTTGACTCTGACCTTGTCTAATAAAAGCTGTCTCTAGAGAAGGTAGCGACGGCAAACCAGAAGTTTCTACGATGATTCTGTACCAAACCATCAAAAATCGAATGTTTTGGATGTTTGACCTCACTGTGACTTGACCTTTGACCGATTTTTACCAAAAATCTAATCAGCGTCTAGCCATCACCCTCCTGAATCACGTGGTGTAATTTGACATTGGTAGCTTCTTCCGTCTCGCGTTATCATTTTTTGGATGTTTGACTCACTGTGACCTTGACCGTTGACCGATTTTTGACCAAATCTAATCAGCGCTAGCCATCACCCTCCTGAATAAGTGGTGTAATTTGACATTGGTAGCTTCTTCCGTCTACTGAGTTATCTGTACCAAACCATCAAAAATCGAATGTTTGACCTCACTGTGACCTTGACCTTTGACTGATTTTGACAAAATCTAATCAGCGGCTAGCCATCACCTCCTGAATCACGTGGTGAATTTGACATTGGTAGCTTCTTCTGTTTCGAGTTATCGTGCTACAAAACAACACACAAACACACACACACACAAACAAACAAGCAGTCATAGACTGGTACTGACGAAATCGTCAAGTTGACCTCTGATATTGTCTAATAAAAGCTGTCTCTAGAGAAGGTAGCGACGGCAAACCAGAAGTTTTACGATGATCTTGTACCAAACCATCAAAAATCGTAACGTCGACCGAAGCAAAATCTCCATTTCTCACACAATTATTTATATTTATTTTATCAAAGTCACAAAACCGTAATATTCGGCATCCACCAACAATCTTTACATTAATCCGACGGCTTAGTGAGTCAGGCATAGCGACGATAACCTTTATTGGGATAAAAAATGACTTTTAACACCATCTTTATCGAAACACCGTCAGCGCGCACACGCAAAACCTTTACGTGACTCAACGACGCGTCTGCTCGAGCGCGCTGCACCACGTGACGAGCCGTGACGCGGCGAGTGAAATATTTTTTATACAATCTAAAACGTCTCCAAACATCCGATTTTTACCAGAATTTCGACAACCGAGTGTTAAGCGTCTTAAGCGATCGCAAACCGAAGCAAATTAAAATCGAAGTTAAAACGAACTTCGTAACGTCGACCGAGCAAAAATACTCCATTTTCTCCACATGAATTTACGGAATTATGTTTGACCTCACTGTGACCTTGGACTTTGACGATTTTGACCAAAATCTAATCGGCGTGAGCATCACCCTCCTGAATCACGTGGTGTAATTTGACATTGGTAGCTTCTTCCGTTCTCGAGTTATCGTGCCTACAAACAAACACACACACACACAAAACAAGCAGTCATAGACTGGTACTTACGAAATCGTCAACTTGACCTCTGACCTTGTCTAAATAAAGCTGTCTCTAGAGAAGGTAGCGACGCAAAACCAGAAGTTTCTAACGATGATTCTGTACAAAACACAACAAAAATCGAGGAATGTGTTTGACCTCTGTGACCTTGACCTTTTGACCTTTTGACCAAAATCTAATCAGCGCTAGCCATCACCTCCTGAATCACGTGGTGTAATTTGACATTGGTAGCTTCTTCCGTTCTCGAGTTATCGTGCCTACAAACAAACACACACACACACAAACAAACAAGCAGTCATAGACTGGTACTTACGAAATCATCGACTTGACCTCTGACCTTGTCTAATAAAAGCTGTCTCTAGAGAAGGTAGTGACGCAAACCAGAAGTTTCTACGATGATTCTGTACCAAACCATCAATAATCGAATGTTTGACCTCTGTGACCTTGACCTTTGACCGATTTTGACCAAATCTAATCAGCGCTAGCATCACCTCGCTGAATCAGCGTGGTGTAATTTGACATTGGTAGTTCTTTCCGTCTCGAGTTATCGTGCCTACAAACAAACACACACACCACAAACAAACAAGCAGTCATAGACTGGTACTTACGAATCGTCGACTTGACCTCTGACCTTGTCTAATAAAGCTGTCTCTAGAGAAGGTAGTGACGCAAACCAGAAGTTTCTACGATGATTCTGTACCAAACCATCAAAAATTCGAATGTTTGACCTCACTGTGACCTTAACCTTTGACCGATTTTGACCAAAATCTAATCAGCGCTAGCCATCACCATCCTAAACACGTGGTGTAATTTGACAGTGGTAGCTTCTTCCGTTCTCGATATATAACTTTTTTTTGGATGTTTGACCTCATTGTGATCTTGACCTTTGTCTGATTTTGACAAAATCTAATCAGCGCTAACCATCACCCTCCTGAATAAGTGGTTGTAATTTGAATTGGTAGCTTCTCAATTCTCGAGTATCATGTTTTTGATGTTTGACCTCACTGTGACCTTGACCTTTGACCGATTTTGACCAAAATCTAATGAGTGCTAGCCATCACCACTCCTGAATCACGTGGTTTATTTGACATTGGTAGCTTCCTCCGTTCTCAAGTTATCGTGCCTACAAATCAAACACACAAACAGATGACGGAAGTCATCAATAATACTTACGAAATCTTTAGATTTCGTAAGTACAAGCCGGTAGGCGACATGGCTGCTCGCTCTAGATGGAAAGCTGGCCGACGCGACTTGCCGATATTCATGTACATGTATCAATCAATTAGCACAATAAATATGATTATCACAGCCCTCTTAGTTTGCGCCAGAAAATCCGCCTTGCGAAATTTCAGGCATGTTTCCAAAGAGACTCTAACAAATGGCAGCCCTGGTAATTCCATTTATCTATTCGCCTGAGATTTTATTTTTTTATTTATGATGCTGTAAGACATTCTCCTTGGGCACAAAAAAAACAGGTCCCTCGGAGCTCCAGTTTCGCGAGGGGAATTGATTTTTTGTACAGTCACAATAAGTGTACGATGTATGATAAAGTATTTTAGCTGTTGCTAAGCAACGGAGGTGTGCATAGCAACCATTCATTTTTGTGTTACATGCGAGCCACATTGTACAAATTTCACCAAGTTTCATCAAAATCAGACTCTTTCTCTTAGAGATATTTGCAATTAACCGTTTCTGAAATGTTTCGACATGTACTCGCCCAAACCTACTCCTCCTACAAATATTTTTGTTAGGGCTTGCAAATTGCCATGAAGGGAGCTAGATAGATTGCGCACAGAACTCTAAGCTTGATTTTTTCGATTTTTATTGATTTTTTTCGATTTTTTGACCACTTTAAAGGGCCATTGCTATGCCATTGCTAGGGCCCGGGGTCCCATATTCGAAAGGCAGCAAACGATTCAGAAATTTTGCGTCCTACCTTCAAATTTCATTGGAATCGGTGTGAGTGGTTTAAGCCCGCTATGGGGCTGTACAAAGTTTCGCGGACAGACAGACAGATGGAAATCATGTGCCAGAATAAGGGTGCCTCTAAGAGCAGCCAACAGAATACTTAATAATATTATTTGCATGCATCCTTTTCCCTAAATATTGTTATGTTTGTGGGGTAGACGGAGGGAATTTTATCGGAAAGATTAGCATCGTATAGATGTTGGCTTGTGACTGTGACCAGAAGGAACAATCTCCAAATGTAATTAAGTAGGGAAGCTGTGAGCTTAAGTGTTGCTTGTCACCAACAGGGATGGTGCGGTACTAATTATATAGGGGATTAAGGATTATTCCCCTCTGTGCCCACTCTGTAATTAAGTAGGGAACCTTGTAATCGCCCCTCTGTGACTTTTCCCGATGTTTTTGTATTGCCAACCAGCAATGATAGAATTACGTTTTCGTAACGGTACGGCCATTGCAGCCAAGCTGCCATTACCATGTCCGGTGAGAAGGTTAGGACAGGTTTTGGGGCATGTGCCCAGAGCAGCGCGTCTCTTGCATCCACATTTCGGCCAGCATAACCACAATTAATGTATCGGGGTGTTTTTATCTTTGCCGGTGGTCTTGGGGATTAAAGGGGGTATGCAATTCTATAGGTAAATGTGTATCATGTCGCGCTGCCTCCAGGTGGAGGAGGGTATTACAAGTCTGCACCATTTACAGTAAACCCAGTCCTCGCTTGAAGTTGCGGTTATGTTCTTGTCAAATAACATGATCGGAATCAATTTTCCTCATAAGAAATAGATAAAATACGCTAGTTACGTTCCACAGCCTCCCTTTGCCCCATAAAATACATTACATACACATAAATTCAATGGCATTTTGATGGAACATATATATTAGACACCCCCCAAAAAATTCATAAACCAAATTAATATTCAATTAATAATGCTATACGATCATTTTGTATTGTACTCACTGATGGGCAGAGGGGGAGCGAGTGTATGGTGGGAGGGTGACGAGTCACCGAGACCAGGAGGAGGGCTGTTGTCTGTGCTGGGCCGGATCGTACGTACTGTTGTGGGGGTTAGGCCGCATGCTACACCAATGTCCACAGCACGTTCACCTTTCTCAAAACGGTTTGAAACCTCCATTTTGGTTGCAAGGCTAATGGTCTTGCGTTGCTTCTTCATAACACTAGCATCACTAACACTTGATGGGCGCTTTGGAGCGATTTTGAATGGTTTTAGTGCAGTATTTAGAGAAAAAAACACTTAAGCACGAACGTACCCTGTGGAAGCTCAACAAAGACTGGGGAGAAAACGCTTGAGGATGCTGTGACGCTCTGCGAGAGAGAGTAGCCCGCCAAGATGAAAGAGGGTGGCGCGCCATACAAAGTAGTCCGTGTTGGGTGACAACGTTATAACAAATCGGTCGGGTCGTAAAACAATGTTGTCGGAATCATGGGTATCTAAAGAGTAGCAACGTCATAACGAAACAATGTTAATATATATTTTTTGTATACGTTGTCGAGGCTCGTATGAGAGCTAACACACAACGCACAGCAAGGGGGGCATGAGACAAGAGGGGCAGGTGTGAGAAGGACAAAACAGTGGGGAACAGAGACATTAGGAGATCTGTGGAAGGGAGATGGGATGGCGGGCGTGGGAACATCGGGATACAAGATGGACTAAAATACAGCGGAACTTCAGGAAGGAAAGCAGGGAATTTGAAGAGTGTGGGTTTGGGGTGGATTAACGGGGGTAGAAAAGATTGTGCGTTTTGGATGGAGGCAAGACAAGAGGTGCGTGGTGAACAGCTATTTTGAAGGCCTGGAGGGAAGAATGGGATTGAACAGAGTGAGGGAGTTTATTCCAAAGGCAGCGGAAAAAGAGGAATGAAAGAAGTGAAGTGGACATCGATTTCGTGATTTTGGTAGTTTTACCAGAAAGAAGGGGTTTTGTTGCGGACCTTGAGCGCCTGCGCGAAATATAGTATGGGGGACACATCGCAGACAGAGCAGGGGGGGCGAGACCAGAGAGGAGACGGTAGAAGAGAGAAAGACCACCGACCTGCCTGCGACAGCCTGTGAGAGAGTGAGAGGCCCAAACACTCAGCCTCATCGCGGGAGATGCCAATGATCCAAATGCCTTGGTTTCCACAGCGTGAAGCCGATAAAGGTAAGAGGCAGGAGCACCAGCCCAGAGGGGAGAGCAGTACTCCATCAAGCTGTGTACGAAAGCTTTGTATGTGGTCAGGAGCTCATAGTCCAAGCTAGGTTCAATGATAATTCACATCAACCTTGTTTTGTGACATATACAATGTTTTTT
>CM068953.1:30907819-30918618 GCA_035128595.1 Eptatretus atami | reverse complement strand
CCTACTCCACGCGGTCAAATTATTGGCGATTCATGGTCCTGTAAGGGACCCGTACCTTCGGACTTATCCGCGGGTCACGACCTAAATTCCGGTATGTTCGGTGGAGCCGACTCTACTGCTTCCCCTGGCGGTCGTGCTCGCCACCGAGACCCGGCCCCACAACAATATATCCCTCCTTATCTATCTATCTCCTTCCCCGTACCTCTTCACAGTGCATCCATATGCACAAACAACATGCTTTACAAAACCAAAATTGCATAACAATCACATTTCATTACAAGTCTAATGGCCATCGGAATAAAGTGGTGTGGACAAAGGGGTGCGAACCTCTTCAACGAGAGAAAGTGTCTGAACAAAGCACCACAGATGTGCAGGTTTACCGTCAACTCCGACACAGAGCCAGGAGCGCAGCCAATGGGAGTGGCCTGGCAACATCACCTCGCCAACCAGGAGGCTGCACGAGAGCTGCCCTTCCCCAGACCACACCTCTGGCAAGAGCTTTGTTAGTCAGGGCATTCCAGAGCTCGCGGCTGTGTTGGGTCCAGCGGATCTCAAGAGCCAGAGAAGTCGTCATCGAAGAGCAAGCCGGGTGAACGCGAGCATCTGCTGTAAAGCAAACGAGCGAGCCACGGAAGGGACGCTAACAAGCTGCGGAGCTCTATTCTTTGGATGGACCGGCTATTACACACTGATTCACACAATCTTTCTCTTGCTTCCCAAATTCTAACCATTCATTTAGAACGCACAAAGAGCCATCAATGATTTTCCCTGGACTTGTTCAGAGCATTCAGAGCATCCTCCACAAAGCATTAGTTTTCCAGAATGGTAACGCTGGAATTGGACGCTCAGACCCTACCTAAGCTCATCGTATCAGATGGCGTCCGTGGTCACTCAGTAACCCGTCGTGCCGCGGAGTTATCTGTGGCTCATTGGCTTCAAGATCAAAGGTCGGGAAGCGCGTCCGAAAGGCCATTCGTGACCTGGCCGGAAAACCCGTAACAGCATTTATACCATGTGTAGGATAACAGTTCTGCTTACTTTGTGGAATCCTTTCAAGCCATGAAAATTTAGTGTTGTCCTTGACCTTCCCACTATAAAATGCAGTTGATTCATGTTTAAACCAAGTACTAAGCTTAAACCAATTTTGAGTTAGGCTGTCTGAAAAGAATAAGAATATGAATGAGCATTACAAAGAGGCTATTTTGGGACTGTCAGTCAGTTTTGTAGCTCAGCGATACTATCTAAAATAGGACTGCTGGACCTGTAGCTTCTCTGGGCCCTGACTTAATGTTGTAACGGAAATTTGGTAGCATTCTGACTGGTGGGTCTCGAGAGGAAGATTTTGGAAGGAATTTGTGTGACCGCCATTTTGACACACTTCCGGTCATGTGATCGGCATGACCTCCGCAATGTAACATCAGGACCCTGTCCTAATGTTGTAACCCAAATTTGGTAGCATTCTGACTGGTGGGTCTGGAGAAGAAGATTTTTGAAGGAATTTACTAAGACCGCCATTTTGACCTATTTAAAGTGACGTGACCGGAACGAGCTTTGCAACCCCTGTTACCAGTCAGGAGTGGAACGTTGGTGCCAGCCAAATTTCAGCCGGATCGGCCCTGCGGTTTGGCCGGAGAGGGCGAAATAGGAGACAGACGGACAGTGCATGATGACAATACCTTATCTGGAATTTAAATTCCAGATAAGCTAAAACTTTAGTAAGTGTTCTTGGATGTGAAATCCTCCACAGACAACTGGTTTTACGAGTTTGTATCTTGGGAGATTTTTTTTTTTAGTATTTGTATTCGTGCCATCCCAACATAGGAAGTCCAACCAACTTCCTGATTTTGTCCTACCAACTTCCTGATTTTGTCCTACCAACTTCCTGATTTTGTCGCTACCAACTTCCTGATTTTGTCCTACCAACTTCTGATTTTGTCCTATCCAACTTCCTGATTTTGTCCTCCAACTTCTGATTTTGTCCTACCAACTTCCTGATTTTGTCCTTCCAACTTCCTGATTTTGTCCTACCAACTTCCTGATTTTGTCCTCCCAACTTCCTGATTTTTGTTCTTCCAACTTCCTGATTTTGTCCTACCAACTTCCTGATTTTGTCCTACCAACTTCCTGATTTTGTCCGACCAACTTCCTGATTTTGTCCTACCAACTTCCTGATTGTGTCCTTCCAAACTTCCTGATGGTGTCCTACCAACTTCCTGATGGTGTCCTACCAACTTCCTGATGGTGTCCTACCAACTTCCTGATGGTGTCCTACCAACTTCCTGATGGTTCCTACCAAACTTCCTGATGGTGCGCTATCACTTCCTGATGGTGTCCTATCAACTTCCTGATGGTGTCCTATCAACTTCCTGATGGTGTCCTACCAGCTTCCTGATGGTGTCCTATCAGCTTCCTGATTGTGTCCTCCCAACTTCCTAATGTGTCCTTCCAACTTCCTCCCTCCACCCCCACCCCCACCACCATCCCCATTCCCTCAGCACCACCCCCACACATCCCAGGTGTTTCTAGTAGTCCAAAATGAACTGGCTTTAATACATATTAGATGTTGAGGCACACATTAATGAATACTGACAAACACCCTTTTTTCCACCGAACTCTGCATATTGTATTCCCTGAAATGTAGCTTACAAACCTACATCGCTTTGGGATTTTTTTTTATTTTTTTTTGGTCTAGTTGCTGTGTGCCTTTACAAGTAAACTGCAAAACTACACTGCTTGTTCTGTGGGGTCGTCCAGAGAAGGTTTTTGGCCCATGTCTTTCAAAGAAGGAATTTGTAATACTGTATGCTCAGGGTGCCGATGATAACTCACCTCTTCATGGAAGCCACCATGGGATCTTTAGCATTCACCAGTTAAGTCAAGTGGACGAGACACCTAACTGACAAACTGACCTCCAAGGTTGGCAAATCCTCGGTCCATCCGAGGGTTGGCAAATCGACAAATACTCGTTCGAAGCTTGGCTCCTCTCATATAATTTGATATCCCCACACATATGAGCACCTGAAGAGATCGTAATGGATGCAGGTATACAGCAACATACATTTTTACACTCGTTTTGAATCAACTTTTAAAATTTTACAACTCCCGGTATTTTGTTTTATGCAATCTTGCCAATGTTATTTCTTTATTACCTCCACCACCGATATCTAAAAAATCTGTGTGCAGGATATCTAAAAAAGTTGTGGATGGATTTGGATGAAACTTGTTGGACAGGTTGGGTGTGTGACCATGACAAATTGATTCAATTTTGGTGAAGATCTGGATCTGGAAATGAGAATTGTTTAATTTTTAAAGTGATTCTTCATCATTGAGCGATAGGGCTCAGAAACGATTATATAGCATGATATTTTACAAAGTTATTGGGCCCGATATGTTCTCTTGGATCGGGCATTACATGGCGGAGGTATGCGCTCTACTGAGTGTCCTTCCAGATTGATTTATATGGGCATCCATGGAGAATTGGTGAAGGGATTGAGTGATTGCTTTATTGTTTTTAATAATCAAACTGTTAATATGTGATACAGGATGGAAAACTGCAGCTGGACCTGGCTATCTGTGGAGCAACGCTGCTCACCGTGCTGGCCGTGCATGGAGCTGGGAATGTAGTAAACACTTACTATGACTACATCCGCGGCTACGACAACAAAAAGAGTGACGACCGGACTCTGGTGAGATGAAAGTACAGGACGTAGTTAAGGAACCATTTGTTCCCTCCGCCACTAAAGGTGAAGGAAGTTATGTTTTCACCCCTCTCTGTCTGTTTGTCTGTCTATGTGTGCAGGATATCTCAAAAAGTTGTGGACGGAGCCAAATCAAATTTTGTGGACAGGTTGGGTATGTGACTAGGACGAACTGATTAGATTTTGGTGACGATCCGGATCCGACTACTAGAATTTTAAAAGTGATTCTTCACCATTGAGAGATAGGGCGAAACCGATATATAGCATGATATCTCAAAAAGTTGTGGATAGATTCGGATGAAACTTGGTGGACAGGTTGGGTGTGTGACCACGACGAATTGTTTCGATTTTGGTGAAGGTCCGAATCCGGATCTGGATATGTAGTCCTGGGGCTGATTCCAAAATTTTGAGTTTTGCTGCACCCCCCTGCCAACATAGGTTTGATGGTTTTTTCATGTTATATCGTCTATAGACATCTGATTTCAAAACATTACCCCTTTCAAAAAGTGTCCAAATGACCCATTGCAAGCCATTTCATATTGTGATACGTTTTGGCAAAACCTGACATTTTTTGCAGTATTGAGTATTGTACGTGACGTGATTTTGACAGTAATATTTGACGTGCGCCTAACGTTTTAGACACATTTTTCATAGGCCGGCATACGCTGGCAAAATCGTCAAGGTGTGACTGCGATGTTGACACTTCAAATTCTCAGGAGGTTATGATTTAAATCGGCGTGCGGCAGGTTCTTAACAGGCTACGCCACGAGTTTGCCGGCGATACGTTTAGCGCGCTATGCGTAAGTTAAACTATCGTTGGGCATAGGTTGTGAACGCCGACAACAGGCTAAGCATTCGTTGGTAAAAGTTATCAATAACACAACGAAACGTTCTGTGCCCATTTCTAATATGTTATGCATACGACCAACACGTTATGAATACGCCCAAAACTTAAAAAAAACATCAAAATTTCAGCGAACGCCAACGTTTTACATACATTTTTATACGTTGCCATTGCTGGTTAAAACGTCAAGGTGTGACAGGGCCCTAAGACAGGGCAAATGTCTCTCTGTGTGGATTTTCTTGTCTTCTTCTTTAACGGCCACAATTATTCCCATGTCCTTGTGGGTTTGGCCTGGGGGAGTTGTTGTTTTTTTTGACAAACCGGCTGACCAAGGCCTGACACTCAACGAAGTAGTTTGGGTAGGAATTTGGAATTTGTTTGTTGTGCCGGCGAGAGTTCGCCTCCTCTTTGCAAAGGACACCATGGAATCATTAATCATCTGTGTCTGGATCCCAAATAATGCCGGGACTAATGCAGATGGGACACCAGTTTAACGTCCATCCGAGGGAAGGTACACACATTGATGAATCGCCTTGCCTGCGAAACACCAGGATGACAGTTTATAGCTGGATCGGGTTTCAAACCCAGGCGAGACAGCTTGGAGGCGAGTATGCATACCTCTCAGCCATCCTGTCAGCTTCTGTCTAGATTTTCTTGTATTCCTTGATCTCTAACAGACTGGTTTGGCTAGGTGGATGAGCTGTTGCAGCCAGCGGACATTATCCGATTGGGGGCAGTTCTGTACTCCTTTGGATGCCTCACCGCTCTCTTGCTGGCCTTCCTGTCTCCACTTCCTCTGGAGCACCTTGCCCTCCTTTACTTTGGAGGCCTCTCAGGCTCCTTTCTGTACACTGGTGGTGAGTTTTGGTAGCTGAGGATGTCGAACAGTCCTGTGATCACGTGATAATTTTCACCTTCCCTTACATTTTAGTTTTTTTACTATCTGCCTTTGCCCTTTAACACTTACCCTCTCTTTTATTCACTTATCAACCAGGTCCAGGTCTGAAGTATGTCGCTCTTGGTGATCTGTTGATCCTGCTACTTTTTGGACCACTTGCTGTGCTGTTCTCATTTGCTGTTCAAACTGGTCATTTGACCACGTGGCCACTTCTTTACGCTGCTCCTCTGGCTTTGCATACCCAGGCTGCTCTACATGCCAACAACGCTAGGGATGCAGAGTCGGACAAAAAGGTTATTACCTTCGCAAACTTTGTTGCGAAGGTTATGTTTTGATCGCTGTGTATTTATTTATTTATTTGTGCTGAATATGTGTGTTTGTTTGTTTGTTATTCGCATAACTCCAAAAGTATTGAACTGAATCGCAGCAAATTTGGTGGGATGATTGGTTATTATCCAGGACCATTTGATTAGATTTTGGGAGCGATCGGGTCAAGTCAAGGTCAAGGTCATGAAAAGGTCAAAATCGTCTTTTTACCATAGCGCGGTCAATTTGTATCCAATTTGCATGCAACTAATGCCAAAATGTTCAGAATTCAATGCCCCATCTTGTGATATGTGACATGACACAATGACGTAATAACCCTTATTAGCGTTGGGAGTCAAAGGTCAGGGGGGGTCACGACATTGCAAAATGTGCGTTTTAGTCATAACACGGTCAATTCTTATCCGATTTGCCATTGAAAACAAACACCCACAAATGTTGACTGTTCTGTTCCCCACACTCTAATACCAATTACAAAATTAAGAGTACTTTAACTCTTACCAGCAAGACGATTTAGCCAGCGTCAAGGTCGAGGTCATGAAAAGGTCAAAATCGTCATTTTGCCATAGTGCGGTCGATTTTTATCCAATTTGCATGCAACCAATGCCAAAATGTTGTGAATTCAATGCCCAATCTTGTGATATACGATATGACACAGGAAATTTAATGTTTTAAGCCATCATAACACATATGAGATGGCAGATGGTATGGGATTAAATACCCTCACAATCAACGGTTTCTGGGGGGGGGGCAAAATGTATCATTGCCGAAGGTATGCGCTCTACTGAGTGCCCGTTCTAGTTTGCATTTGCTTTCCCAATTACATTCCTGTATCAATGACTGCTGTTTCTAAAAGGTCCTTTAAAGCAAAAAAAACAAACACTTTTTATTCCTCAACATTTCCTTCCCTTCCCCCAGGCTGGAGGCTTGACAGTTGCCATATTACTTGGTAAGACAGGAAGTTACTTCTTGTACTGTTTTCTTCTTTTCTCCCCTTACCTGGGCTTTGCCTGGGCTGCCGGAAGTGTGGCGGGTACACTCGCCCTACCTCTGGCCACATTACCATTGGCGTTCCGACTGGAGAGATGTTGGAGATCCGGGCGTCTATCCGCGTTACCAGCGGCCACTGTACGCCTAAGCCTCGGTGTTGCTGCTTTGCTTTGTACCGGACTGATGCTGAGGCAGAGACTGCCTGAGGTGGGGGCAGTAAAGCAAATGCCAAGTAGAAAGTGAGAGGGAGAGACGAGCTGAAAGATGGACCACAATGATGGTGAAATAATATGTGGAAGAGATGTACTTTTATGACATGAAAACATCATTGAAAATTGTCAATATGTGCCCTTTTGGTTACTTCATCTTAAGTGCTGAGTTTGAGGTAAACCCAAACCCTCGCTCGACTTCCACATCACTTTTTATCCGGAAACCAGAGGTTCCAGATTGGAATGCAGAGCATTTTATTATTCCTCTTCCAAATACTTCACTTGCTTTTTCTCTTCCAGTTGGATTGTATGAGTGGGAGTGAAAAGGTTATTTTCCCCATCCATGAAGGAATGGTCATGTACCGGTGAACCTTGGCGCAGCACAGATGTTAGTCCTTTTCTTTGTAGTCTCCGGCCAGTCATGACGGTGAGTACGTTTTCTGGTGCTTTTGGAGAAGACGTGTTTTTGGATCTAAAATCTTGTGAAAATGGAGAAAAACGCTTTGATTTCACCCTTGTTTCCCATGTATGTATGTATGTGTATGTATATATATATATATCTATATATATGTATATATATATATATATATATATATCTATATATATGTATATATATATACAAACATTTTTGCTCTCAAGCAGGATTTTTGTTCGTTGTGATAGGAATGTTTCAAAGGCTTGTGAAATGGTGCAAATAAATGTTTCCATATTGCTGTTGCTTTTGATTCTGATTTTTCCCCCCAAAACGGTTACCTGCACCGCTTTGTTATCGTGCGAGGACTACTGATTGGTATCAGGCTGCAGTTCTTGGGAAATACCTCATAACTGTTAATTAAATGTTAAATAATTATTGTATGCAGTACAATGCTGTGGGGTAATTGGCTGAGGGCATGAATGTGCCGCTTAAGCTGTGCCTCCTTTAGGTTAGTTGAGGAATTTATAATTTGTTCATGGTACCGGCGATAGCTCCACCTAGTCTTCACAAAAAGGAAACTGGGAAATTTAGCGTCCACCAACTAATGCCAGAAGATGGGACGCCCAGTTTAATGTCCATCGGGGGACGGCACACACACATTGATGAATCACCCTGCCTGTGAAACAGTTTATAGCTGGGTCAGGATTCGAACCCCGGCTAGACAGCTTAGAGGTGAGTGTGCGTACCTTTAGGTCTAGATCATCCTGCCAGCCCTTGCTAAAACATAGGGGCAATACCCCATGGCACTCACCTGGTAGCGGCTGGATAAGATAACCAGGGAACCACTGGTCGGCATGGATGATCCACAAAATATGATCCCCCCCCCCCCCCCCCCTCCCCGTAAACTTCCTTCCTCCACACACCCCAACTTTGGTATGTCATGGGTGATGAAGGTTGTGGTCAAGTTTCATCAAATGCCTCTTTGTATCTCCTTGATAATTTATGGTATAGCCCGCAGTTGGAATTTTTGGAATTCCTTTACGTATAATCTACGGCTTATTTGCGTGAAAATACGTTAAAGGCCAAGCTGTAGAATTGTTTTGGAAATAAGGAATTAAAATAATCTCGTCAAAGTGTGGTTTCTACATCACTTTGAGAACAAATTCACACACACTTCATCATCATTCAAGTTTACAACGGAACACGTCCCATGTATTTTTATTTATTCATTGTATACATAGTCGAGGCTCGTGGAAGAGCAACTACTTTTACACTGAATGGATCAGGACACAACAGTACAAAAGGAACAGTGGGGAGCGAGGGGGGGAAACGCCAACACCAGAATTGAAGGCCAAGACAGAGGCAGACTTGGACAAACACTGGGTGTGGGGAGGAATGAGGGGCAGGATGGGTTGGACAAGATGGATACCGAAGGAAACTTTCAGGAGGGAAAACTGTAAATTTGGAAGGAGGACTTGGGGTGAGGGGGGAGTTGATGATGGTAGAAAAGATCATGGTTTTGGATTGGGAATGATCTGAGATGGTGGTGTTGAGCTGCCTTGAAGACCTGGCGGGACGTAATGAGATTTAAGAGAATATGGAAGTTGGTTCCACCGGGGGAGGGGGGGGGGGAGAAGAGAAACAAATGAGTGGAGGTGAGCAGTGATCCTGGATTTAGGTAGTTTCACACAGAAGGGGTTTGATGGTGCATTGTGTGCCCTGCTGAAACCTCAGGGCAACAAAGCACGGAAAGAAACCAGAAAGTAGGCGATAGAAGACAGAGAGACCACCGACCTGTCCGCGATGGCGAAGTGATAGGCCCATAGACTGAGCTTCATTTCAGGAGATTCCAAAAATCTTGAAGGCATTGGTTTTCCCAACATCAAGCTGAGTAAGGTGTGAGGCAAGGTTGCCAGCCCAGAGGGGAGAGCAGTATTTCATCAAGTTGCGGATGAAGACCTTGTAGGTGTCCATGAGAGTTCAAGTGTGCCAAGGAAGGACTTTGTACGATGGAGGATGCCCACTCGGCAGCTGACTTTGGAGGCCAACTATGAAATGTGGCTTGCCCAAGAAAGATCATGGCTGATGGTGAGACCCAGGAGCTTGAATGACAACTTCCTCAAGAGGATTGTTAAGAAAATATATTGTGAGTGTAATGGGAGGTGGTTACCAGATGGTCCTTTTGGAGAGAGATCGTGAAGAGCGTGAGATTTGTCAGGATTGAAAGACATATTCCAAGTGTTTGACCATCTTGTGATTTTGTCAAGCTCTAAAGAGAGGGAAGAGGCTGCAGCCTGCCTTTGTGAAGGATGAGGGATGTCATGGCAGTGGGTGGAGTCATCAGGAAATAGATAAAGAGGATTTTCCAGAGTCAGAGAGATCATTAATGAATATCAGGAAAAGGACTGGACCAGAACACTGGCTTTGGGCACTCCGGCCTTGACAGGGAGAGGAGATGAGAAGATTGGATTCGACACATTGGCTACAGGGAGAAGAGCCACACGTTTGGCTATGAGAGTAGAGGAAGTCAGTCAGCCATGTGTGGAGTTGGCCATGGATGCCATAGGCAGAGAATTTGGAGAACAAGTCAGGATGCCAGACTATCAAAAGCATGACGTGTCCAGAGAGACCGCCCTGATCTCATGTCTGACATTGAGGGCCTCCATCCATTGTTGGGTGAGTAGAAGCAGCATGTCCAAGGTGGAGTGACCTGGTCTGAAACCAAATTGGTGACATGAGATGAGTTTGTTATGGAAAAGGAAGGATTTCATATCAACTCTGTGATGATGAAAATAAGTCAGCCTGGTGTGAGCTTAATGGTTAAGATGACTGGTTTAATATACTAAAGTCTTGATGTTTTTGAGCCCCTGTCGCCGTTGAATTAACACCAAGTGGGGTTGACTCAGCCCATCAAACTTCTGAGGTTGCCAAAATGAGTACAGTGTATTGGTAATAGAGGGCACTGCATCGACAGCACAGTTGCGCCCCTCAGAAAATGATGCAAGCTGCAGCCACAGGCTGCACATGACAGCTTGTAATTGGAAATAAGCTGATAGGTCTGTAGTTCAGGGGATCCGTTTTTGCACCTTTTTAGCTCACCTGGAATGTAGTTCCGGGGAGCTTGTGGGATGGCGGGTCGTCCGTCCGTCCACAAATACTTACAACTTCTCTGAAACTACATATATGATTTTGATGAAACTTTACCACAACCTTCATCACCCGTGAGGTACCAAAGTTTGTTCACGGCATTAACAAAATCGGGGTCTGAGAGTGTCTATGGAGGGAGTTTACGGGGGCACTGCCCCCCACTTAAAGAGGTATTTGCTTTCTTCTCAGAAATGCCGCACACAATTCCGATGAAACTTGACCAGAACCTTCATCACCCATGATGAACCAAAGTTTTTTCATGACATGAAAAAAA
>CM068953.1:30851664-30888116 GCA_035128595.1 Eptatretus atami | reverse complement strand
ATATGTACTTATGTTTTCTGTGAAATATTTTTCAAAAAATATCTCAATTTTTGATTTTTTGGATTCCTCATCATTATTATTATTATTATTATTATTTTGTTTATTTCTTGTATATTTTTGAGGGGTAGCAGGGAGGTATAGGATGTTTTTTTTATTGTTGGGGTTTCTTTCTGCATTGTGGTGGACCAGAGGGCCGAGAAGGGTACTCCCACCCAGAGTATACCCGCTACTATACAATATAGATCATCTGCGACAAATTGTCTTGGTTACATAATGGTAATCCTGAGGTCGATAATTTAAATTACAAAATTTCATCTCCTGAAATTTTTAAAACAATCGAGTTTGGCCCTTCTTGAATTCACTGATTCAAACACTATGCGATGGTTTCAAACAAACGTACACAGCCATCTTGCTCACCCATGACATGAGGCCCTAATCATCATTGGGTAAATGAAATGTAATTCAGCCTCTGATTTATGGAATGTTCTGTAAAGTTTGGTTTGAAGTTGTAAGAACTGCGATTAAGAATCCCCTTCACGAAACTGAATCGCGAATCTCCTGGTGGTCTTGCTGCTGACCGAAATGGGGGCAAGATATGAAGAGATTGAAATGTAATGTAAGAGAAAGACATGGAAATCTCAATACATCAGCATCATGAAAAGGTCATTGAAAAAAAAATGAAGTGTACATTGGTCACATGGGTTTGAAAAAAACTTTCATCGATAAAAATCTGTCCCAGAAAGACTCGATTCATTCCCTTATCAACAAAGCAAGCGTGATTGACAAGACTAATGTAAACCAAACCATCAGGAAGCTATAAGGTTGGAAGCACTGGGACATTAATGGAAGTCAAACTACAAATGCTTCAGCTGACAAAACAGGAACATGAACAAGAAAATGAATGGGAAGGTAATTAGAATACTTTGCTGGAGACTCGTTCCCTTTGAGAAATAACAATATTAAAGGAGCTAAAGATGGAAAGTGGATCTACAAACATCCCTGTGCTATGTTACCAATTCATGGCAAAAGATAATTAATCAACTCCACTACAGTGTCAGAGTCTACACACATACTCTACCCATTATGAATCCATTGCTTTTTTTCGGACAATTTTTCCTTCCACAATCGGTGTATTACCTTGTCTGCAAACTCTGCATGCAATGTGTATATAACTCATGCATATCAATTTGTGAACTTAAATGGATTGCTTGTTCGGTTACAGTCTACGCAAAGACGAAGCGTAAAACATTCCTTCTGAGAAGATAATTGCAAAGACGTGAAGACAAAATGACAAAGAGGCAGACACGATGGCTTGGCCCAGGTGTGCTACGATTAGAACAAGAAAGCCAGTGATGTCATGGTGACTTGTTCTAACACATCACTCGACTATCTTCTTCAGCTCTTCAACTGCCCCCAACTTCCACCTCCCCCTCCCCCTTCCCCTCTCCCACTTTCCACACTCCTCCTGTGTGTGTGTCTCTCTCCCTCTCTTTCTCTCTCTCTTTCTCTCTCTCTCTCCCTCTTTTTCTTGCTGCCTCTCTGTTCTCTCATTCTCTGCTCTCGTTTGTGCTTCGGCTTCTGCTTCTGCTTCTCCTATCCTTTTCTTATTTTCCTCTAATCTCCATCTTCCGCTTTTCTCTATTTATTCTGAGTGTCTGTCTCCATTTGCGGTCTCTTTTGTGGTACTACCCTGTGGACATTTCTACCATTTATAGCCACCCTCCGGACATTATATCTCCCTCGCTCAACGTGGAGAGAGAGAGAGAGAGAGGAGAGGGTAGAGTGGAGTGCAGAGAGATATGAGGTGAGTCCCCCTTTTTGTATACAAATGTATTACAAGATTTACGGATAAGTAGCTCACGGCATGAAGTATAGGTGTTTGTGGTTGATTGCTATTTTTCTCGATTCTGATATTGATTGAGGAACACATTTTTTGAGCTGAATGCTTGTAGCTTATGCATGTTCATGAGTGCTTTAACCAGGGTCAGATTTCTCATGGTGAGCAAAAAGAGTGCTAATCCAAGGTTTATGTGCCTAAGTACTAGTAAACCATATGACCAGCTGTCTATGTCCAGGTGGCTAGTTGCCAGGTTTTTGTTGCTGCATGTTCCTGCCTGAGAGTTGGCAACGATGCACATGTAACAGAGATAACAATCACTATTAACATCTCTTGGCGTGGCTGGGATGAGACAAGGTTGTTATGTTATGATGTGTCAGGCTTACAGCACTGACGACAGACTAGCTCTTCAATTTCCCCACTCCCCAACTCTTCGTCTTATTCTCTTTAACATTTTCAACTTTCAAAAGTTTGTGAAACTCTCACAATCTTCAGACTTCAGGTGAAATTTTGCCTCCCTGGCCCTCCAGCTTCTCTAAACTTCTCTCAAGCTTCCTAGTTGGAATGTCCTGGATATAAAGACCCCTTTCTTGTTTACTTTTTGTATAAATCCCAATTACATTGTTGAATATCTCAGTCACTCCACCGGCTTGCTTAGTTGATTATTTTTATCATAAAGGTGTTACCTGTAAAGCTCCCAATGCTTCTGCCAAATAGCAGGACACATGCTCAGAATGATAACTGACTGATTGGTAAGTGGAGTAGGTAAATGTTGATTTGATGTAATAATAAACGAGTTTGATGGAAAGCAAATACAGTTTTTAGCACCTGTTGCAACTATTTTAAAGTGGGGATTGAACTTGTAAATGGGCCAAATTTTTTGCATGGTAACTGATTAGCTCATTGATTATTCAAATTAGATATTTGCTTTGACAGAAATTTCCAAATGATTTTTCACAAGATCAATCAGAATACAAGTAGAATACGTTTTTGTAAGGGTGGTAACTGCATTTTATTCCTGAAACATGGATTTTGTGACTTACAGTGCGGGTAACAGAAATTTAGTTATTATTAAGAGCACTAACCGAGTTGACTTATTAACGTGACTTACAGTGTGGGCCATGGCTGGCTTGGCCCAGAAGTTAGTCTGGAACGGGAGTTGGGTCGTGGTGCTTTCGGTCTTGTGTTTCGGGGCCGCTATCGTGGACAGCAAGCAGCACTTAAACTTGTACCAGAACACCTGCTGCAGCTCAAACAACTTCTGCATGAGTTGAAGGTTTACAGGTAAAATATATTTCAATACGCAATCGTACATCTTTATTAAAACGGTGACTGTGAACCCATGTACCACACCAGCACTTGCTCGAAGGGTTCAGACCAACAGGGGGCACCTGCCATGCATCCACCCTGTTTAGTCATCCATTACACCATTTACGTGCTTTTGTATTTTTACAGGGAAAGAAGATATTAATGTTAAAATGCAGCTTCCAATATAGTTACAGTCTCTGAATAATACGGAATCGCCCACTGCTGAAGGCAGTGTCAGCTGCTACATTGCTATCGGCCGCATCAGTCAACTCACATAGGCTTTAGAAACCTTCTTTCTTTTTTTTTAGCAGTGCCAGACCACCCCTTGGGAATCAATCCACGGACGCATTTCTGGCTCACTTGTCATCTCAGTTGAGAGGCGCCTCGCTACTTAGAAAATAAATGTTAAAACAAAACAAAACATTATAACAAAGTGAAGCACGTATGGACCTCGCCTGTCAGACCAACGTACATGGTCAAACAAAGCTTGTCAAACTAATACACACGCACTTTGGTACTCAGGCCAAGGCTGATCATGGTCATACAAAAACTGAAAAGCACATAGTACATCCGAGCCCACAGGGACAAAATGCATTGTGATACAATAAATATTATCTGTTTGAGAACCACTTGGCTTTCTTATAACAGAAGAAGAAGAGCCACTCCTGTTGCGTTTTCAGATGCATTGGGCTTCCGAGGCAGTTTTTCCTTGGCTGGGGAGCACAATCCTGGATGGGTCACGACAACGACGCAGGATACTCGAATGGCTCATTCTTCCGAGAAGCTGGTTCTCATTTTGCCGAACTTGGAAGGAATGACAGGCTGAATCAACCAACCTGGTGTTATTTAACGACATGACAAGGGCTCAAACTCAGAACCCTAAGATCTTAAGACAGCCACCTGAACCGTTAAGCCAACACCAAGCTTCATCTTATGGCAGCCACTCTTTTTAATTTAAAATGGTTAAAAAAAACCACAACATTATAACAAAGCTAGGGATGTGCACCTTGACCCCACGACCAAAGTACACAGTCCAACAAAGCTTGTCAAACTAGTGTTTGCATGTACCTTCGCCTGAAGGCCGAAGCACCTGGTCCAATGACTACACACATCCCTGCCCACAAGGCCACAAGGTATTGTCATGCAATAACTGGGAACCACTCGATTTTTTTTTGAAATGTGCAACTATTGGTCGTACAGCTGCTGAACCACAATCACATCTGTCGCTTGACTCCATCCACCATAGCACCCAGATGAAATTATATGGCTGCCATCTTGGTTTTCTGGTGGGCCTAACGCATTAAGCCTGGAGGCCTCTGCTGATTATACACTGTCCGGCTTTGTTGCGCAACATTTCCATTCGCTTTGGTTGGGTCGAGCGTTACTCATGATGAGGGACCCCAAAAAAAAATCTAATCATTTGTTGAATAAAAATTATTAGTGAGGCAATAGATAAAATAAAAAAAGATAAAAAGAGATAACAGGTTACAGATAAAAAGGTAAACCCCCTGTCAAGGTCACACGCGCCTCCCTAAAAAAGTAGCGTTACATAATATTGGGATAAAAACAATCCATGACCATGTGACGGATCAGCTTGTTCTGATCTAACTGTGACGAATCAGCTGTTTTAAGAATGCTTTAAATGTGCGTTTCCCAATTGGCCCGTTACCGAATTTTAAAATCCAATTCACTCGCGCGCTTAATGGCGAAGTCTCGTACCTCGAATGACCACGTACAGGTGTTTATGAACAAAATGTTTATTACCACGGAGAGGACGGGAGAGAGGGACACACACACACACTCACACACACCAGAGGTAACAGATAAAGAGGTAAATCCCCTGTCTGGAATCACCATGAATGTTATCTATATCTGATCTTATTCATTCACATGGGAACACGGGACAGACACGGCACAAGGTTAATGAGACAGATTAGAGAATGTAATCTGTGTCGTGGGTAATAATTTTTTTAAAGTTTTCTCAGACCCAGTTTTCACCACGTAGACACGTGGGTCACGTGAGTAAGGATGAGGGAATTGAGTGGACAGAGGAGGGGGAAAATATTTATTTTGTGTCACAGGTTGTGACCCACAGTGCGGTCCTTCTTGTTGGTTCACGAGTCAGTAAGTGACCACTATATTCGTTATGGGTGTGTGTCTGTCTGTCTGTCCCGAGCATAGCTCCGTGGGTTTTGATCCGATCCTGATAAAATTTGGGTGGGAGGTTTATATCATGATCTAGTTGTGTTTTCCTGAGAATGGGTGTGCTGCGCCCATTATGGGTGGAGCCACGCCCAAAAAACATGTGTTTTTAGGGGGTAGCCAATTTCAAGTTACATCTTCTCCGAGGGGGTTTGTCGAATCTGGCAGGGGTTTCGGTATTTGGTTAGCCCAATGGCACCTGCATAGCCCCACGGAGCTCGATTTTTCATTTTCGTCCCAAGGTCACAAGGTCACGAACTTAGACAATGTCAAAAAATCAATAAATTGGGCATCGAGCTCCTAGGGTTTTCAACTGTTTCGAATGAAAGTTGGTATGCAAGTAGTGCTCTTCGAGTACTACAACTTTCATCATTTATGTTTTTCCAGATTCCCGCCAGTTTGCCCGTGGCGTCCCGTCGAAGGTCAAAAAATAAAAAAGGAGAACCGTGTACATTGCTCGTGAACCATCGCCGTCTCCAGACTTGTTTACTTTAAAAAGGTTAAAAAAAGAATTCCAAACATTAAAACAGCTTGGGACGTGCACCTTGGTCCCACAGCCAACGGACACAGTCCAACAAGCCTGACCCATGAGTGTTCACATGCACTTCAGCCTGAATGCTGAAACACATGATCAATTGAACACATGCAATCGAACCCAAAGGGCCAGGATGCATGCTCATAACATGCTTCACTTCATGCATGGTCCAAGTTATGCTGATGACTAGCAGTTAGTCAAAAACGGATCTGGAGGTTGATTCCATTCACAAGGTGGAGGCTGGCATTGCCAAAAAAGGCTTCGAAAGCCGATGTACAGTCGGTTGACTGATACCATGGATAGCATGTAGCAACTGACACTACTTTCAGCAGTGGGCGATTGTCTTTCACAGACTGTAACTAAAGCCGGAAGTTCCATTTTAACATATATTCAATTGGATCTTCCAGCTTTATATATACACAGCATCAGCACTCCCACCCTCCCTCCGGGTGGGAGTTCGATGTCAGCCCACCACCAGTGGGCAATCCAAAGTAGTATTATTTCCACAAAGTGATACTTTCTTCGAGGAAAAAAAAACATTTTTTGGAACACACTATAACCGTATTTTACCTTGCTGGATCACACTGTAAAATACCAGCAGGCACTCCCGCCCAGAAGGTGGGAATACCCTTCTCGGCCCACCTTACGTGGGCAATGTGCTGCGGAACATTCTTGGAAATGCACTTTATAATTTTTGTCATTTTTGAAACAAATGTTATTGATCACAATGTATCATACTTAAAATCATAAGATAAAGAAGATGATTTGTAATACCGGCTACCACCCAAGGTGGGCCTATTTCCACCACATATATGGTATACATATATATATATATATATATATATATAATATATATATAATATATATATATATATATATATATATATATATATATATATATATATATATATATATATATATATATATATTGTTACGGCTGTGGAAATTCGCAAACACCATCCAGGTCCCATAGGTGAGGTATTTCTGAATACATGTGTAGTTAGCTCCAAACCCGTTGTATAGAGGGAATTAATGTGATTCATTCGGGCTGCGATACTTTGAGTTAGCGCGTTTTCTGTTCTGCTTTATTTTCGAACCAACCACACTTCAACGCCAACAACGCCAACCACACTTCAACGCCAACAACGCCAACCACACTTCAACGCCAACGACGCCAACAACAACAACGCCAGCCAAGCCACCACTCCAACAACGCCAGCACCGCCACCCTCACAACCACACCACCATCTCAACCACGCTACCTACACCAACGAACGCCATCCTCAGCGGTCTACGTACGACGGTTTGCGCGTTGCAAGCCGTCGAACGCGGAGGTGGGAGGGAACGAGAGGGAACGCCCCCCTTCTCGAAGCGCCTCGAAGGAAGGTGGAGCCGAGAACGGGGCGTGGCGCGGGCGGTATAAAAGGGACGGCAGTGTAGGAGGATCGCCTCTTCTTCGTGTGCTTCGTGCTTCGCTCCTGGTTGAGCTTCTGGATCCTCCCTTCTTCGAGCTTCGTGTCTGGTGCTTCGTCCCGTCCTGCTTCTCGCTCGTCTCGCTCCTGCTGCTCTTGGTTCGGTGCTCGTGGTTCGGTGGACTCGGTCGGTGCTCGGACCGTGGCGTCGGGAGGCCAGCACGAGCAGGCGCGAGGCACGCCGGAGAGGCCTCGCCGACCCCGCTCGATCGGAGTCACGGCCAGACGGGACCACGTGTGACGGCGCCAAGGACTCGACATTCAGGGAAGTCGACTTCCATTTTCTTTTGGGTTTTTGTGAACGTGTGTGTGTGGCGCCGTGTCCGCAAAGTAGAACTGTGTAAGTGGTCCGTGTGTCGCGTATTCGGTGGTAGCTCTGCATTGTGGGTTTTGTCTTTTATTTGATAATGTGCATTATTGAAGCTGTAAATACATGCTGTGCTCTATGTGTCGTCTGTGAATTAAACGTGCTTGTTTGTTGAATTCTTCCCCCGTTTCGCTGCGTCCTTCCTTCGTTGGGTCTCCATCTTGTTTCACGTAAAGGGTTCGTCGTGGGCGCGGCCGCCCGATAATTAATCTGAACCGTCAAGGCCGACGATAACACCGCTCGGTTATCCCGTTAGCCCGGAACGAGCCGCTTAAGCGGATCGTGTCCGAAGTCGGCCTGTGGCGAGGTACAACCCCTCGGTAGGTTACCGCGCGGGTACTTAGGTATATCGACTTTCGGCGATTCACCCTATTCCGCGCGGTAGAATGCGGACTGGGTTGTGGTGAGGCCGAAAGGTCCACCCGTGACTGGATCCCGGCGTTAGCCGGGAGGGTCACGACTGAATTGTCCGTCCGGTGGGCGAGGCGGTCGCGATTCGAGTCACGTGGCCGATCGCACGCCGGCGGGCGCGAATTCGCAACAATATTATACATATATAAATATATAAGCACGGTGTGCTTACACATGGTGTAAGCAGATGAACCGTGCTTCCCCGTTGTCTTGGGTCGCTCACCTGCATTTGATTTTTCATTTATTTATTTTCTTTCTTTTTTTTTCATTTATTTATATTTTCATCTACGGTTGCCTTCCGAGGGTTCTGAGTTTTTCCTGGTGTATCGGCTTCGGTGTCCGTGGGCACACAAAATTACCATGCTTCCCCATTCTCTCGGGACACTCATCTGCATTTTTTTTCATTTTTTTTTTCATTTACTTATAATTTAATTTACGGATGTTGTCCGACGATTCTGTGATGTTTTTTTCTGGTGTTACTGGCTTCGGTGTCCATCGGAACGCAAAATTTCAGCTTTCTATGTCACCCGGAAGGCACCGATCTTTAATACCAGTCATTCAGTCAGTCAGTGGTGAGAAAGAGCTTTATGTATTAGATATGTAAACATACGGTATAATAACCATTCCTTTCACACTGGAAGGTGCATAGCGCTGCCGAGGCAGTTTCACTTGTCTCAGGAGTATAATCCTGGATGGGTTGCCACTCCCACGCAGGATACTCGATTGGCTTATTACCCCAGTAAGCTGGTACTTATTTTACCGACCTCAGAAGATTACAGGATGAGTCAACCCTCCTGGTGTTATTTCAACAGCACAACAGAGGTTCAAACTCAAGACTCTATAAGATCTTAGGCCAACCACATTAACCGTTAAGCCAACACCAGGCTTATATATGCAGTATACTGTATCTTGTAAATATTTTCAAGCATTTGTGTGTTTGTTTGTCTGTTTGTACATTATTCTCTCATGGCCGATCCGTAGCACCGAGAGGCCCCAAATTTTGGGTGTTGGGATTTCAGAATCTGGACAAGGTTTTGAGCTACCATGCGTTGGACTTGACATCCATTTTTAGGCAACCAAAGGCCGCTATGAAGTGTATATTGGGATGTGGTGTCAGGCAGTGCTACCGCTAACCCACAGGCAAAAGTTAACCACCATGAGGCCAATAACTCCATGGCTTTTCAATGTCCAACACATCCCAAAACTACCGCCGGAAAAAGCACAACCAACCCGGCAGTGCCAGTGCTGCTGTTGTTTTTTTCAGGTGCACAGTGTAGCCCCCCTCCTCCTGCCACCAGAGCAGCACCTTGTAGCCCCTGCTAGTATATACATATATATATATATATATATATATATATATATATATCTTTTGTGTACCCACAAAGTTGACCACATATCACTTCCTAGCTCCTCCATGAGCCTCTACTGTATACAACAAAAAAATAATAATAACCAGCATGCACATATCAGCACAGCACTCACATAACAGATAAACATATTTATCTGTTATGTAAGCACTGATACGTGGATGTTGCGTATATATGTGCTCAATTTTGTGGGTATACAAAAGTTTTTGTAATAAAATGGCTCAAGGTGATAAAAAAAGGAGCATGACAAAACTCTAAAGGGGGGGGGGGATGAATATAAAGGTTATATTTATTCTTATTGGCATAATGTTTTTTTAATGCATAAAGTTTTCTTAACCGTGGAACAAGCTACGGAAAGAAAAGGAACAAAAGGAGAGACAAATTTTGGTCCACAAATGGGATTCCACACCTCATCAATATTTTAATCCTTGAAACACAGGACTTCCAAAAAGAATTTTCATCTGTCCAGTCAGAGAGCGATCGATCCATCATGAACAATGATACAGGACAGGGAATAATACAGCCAAACTGTCGCGACTAGAGAATATCATTCATGTGTTATAGCAGGGGCTACCTGGGAGAGGAGGGATACCTGGCACTGCTCGCCTGGGTGAGCTCGTTTCGGGACGTGTTGGACATCGAAAAGCGATGGAGTTATCGGCCTCATTGTGGTGACATTTTGCCGACGCCCAACTCCACATCCCAATATGCACTTTATAGCGGCCTTTAGTGACCTCAAAACAGATGTCAATGCCAGCGTGTGGTCGCTTTTAATCTTGCCCAGATTCTGAAGTACCTACACCCAAAAGTTGGGGCTTCTGGGTGCTGCAGTTCGGCCTTCAAAGAATAACAAACAAACACACAAACACTTCGAAATACGTATATAAATTTGTCGATTTTAGAAAGTACCAATAAACAGATAGTCAAGGATCCATTCCCAAGACTTTGCGAGGGATGTTGAGTACCTATCTGTACAAATCAAATGTGCACAATACATGAATGTCTACTCGTACCAAGAACAAACATGGCTGGCCAACCATGATGAAAATATGGTTCTGCACTCTTTCGAGTTCCGCATTCAAATTACGGAAGCCTCATGAGTAAGAAAAACTTTTGTTGTCCTGATTGTGGTAATGTTTGAGTTGTGGCCTCCAGCTTCTCCAAGGCGGCCTGCTCATCCTTCATCATTGTGTTTAAGTGTTGTCTGCATGGCAAAGTGTTGGTGATATGTTAAGTCATCTTTATCAAGCCATAAAACAACTCCATAAAACGTCTGCAAATCAACTCGAGCTTCTTGTCTTCGTAGGTCACATAAGATGTCCTTCAGCTTTGAGGGCATATTTGCATTGACTTTATGTAAAGTCCTTTCATTTTTCTTCTTTGCTGATGAATCCTTCAGACAGAGTGATATTAATACATACTTATACAAATACATTGCAAATTGTTGATCCATTTTGTGCTGTGGTCCAAGTTTATGCCCTATGGATATTTTGTACCCTCGCCAGAGGTATTGCATTTGGGTCTGTTTGTCTGTCTGTCTGTTTGTCCGCACAGAACGTGAGTACGGTTTTTCTCTGCAAACTCTTGTCGGATTGATACAATATTTTCAGCGTCGGAGCGACTACTCATGTAGAATGTTTTAATGATAATTATGATGCCATACGTCGCGTGGTGTGGCAGCCATGATGAAAAAAAGGAAAAACTTTGGACCTCTATCTCCAAAACCGCACCAAGGAAAAAATTGAAACTTGGCACACGGGGAATAAGAGTGATTTTTTTTTTTAATGATGTCATCGGTGCTTTCGTTATGACGTCATAATTGCATATGTAGAACGCGACATCCGATCAATATGAAAATTTTTGAGGGTCATCTCGGGATAAAATGGTCCACAGAAAAAAAATTAATGGCGTCATCGGTCACATGATTCGGCAGGCGTATTGTTATATAAAAAAAAAACCTTCAAAAATCTTCCCTGAAGCGGCTGAATAGATCGAGACTAAACTTTACACATATGACCGCCTGTCCATGAGGAACAAAATGTTCCCACCCGATGATGTCATAGGTCACATGGTTTGGCAGCCATATTGGTTCAACCTTTTTAAAATCTCTCACTTCATCAAAGTTCAAAGATGAACAGCTTCATCGATCGACGTGAAACGTCACAATTATGATCTAGCAGCGATGTGGAATCTATGTTTTAAATTTCAACCTCATCGGATGCATTTTCTGCAAGCCACAGTTATTTAATTTTCTTGATCTGGGTTCTTTTTGATTTTTTTGTTTTTTTTTCTTGAATAAGGTTCACTCGTCTGTGCCCGAATGGGTTTGAGGGTAGAGGAGTAGCAGCTGAAACCCGGATCCTATCCAGATTCCTCCTGATGAGTTCATCTTTGCTTCTTGCTTGTTCAGAGCACAAACACCACACAAAATGCACGACACAAAACTACATAAACACCACATAAAACAAGTCCTGGTGAAGGTCTGCAATCTCTGATTGCTCTTTCTTCTTCTTCCTGGATTGATGGTGTAAGTTAGTCGAAGCTAAATTAACTAATTCCCCAGTTGAGTGGTTCATTCACTCATTATGCTAATGATATGCAAAGGCTGTGAAACATTTGTCTTTGCTGGCCTCCTTCCAGATTTTAATCTATTCGTTCATTCGTCTTTACTTGCGTTCTTCTATTTTTTTTCTATTACTACTTTTATGTCTAACTTTGCTTATTTGTAGTTCTGCCAATAAAGATTGTTGTAGTTTTAGCACCATTGCCTCTATGGTATAGTTTAGCTTTAAATGTTCTTTGCATTATCTTTACTTTAACTGTCTTTTGTGTGGCTGATGAAGCCATTAGGGTAGAAACTGCTTGTCCAAGGCAGGTGTTAAACATATGTGTTTATGTGCTTCTAGCAAATCCATGTGTTTGTTATACTGTGCCCCTTTTTCATAGTGGTTCATGGTTACATCATTGAGTGGTTTGAGATTTCTCGAAGTGTTCAGAGAAATGTAATTGTTTGAATAATAAGTATTCAGGCCTGTGATGGACATGAACTGACTGAAAGATGATGTTTTGGACAAATTAATTTTTCACTTCCCAAGAGAAGCCTTCACCTATCTACATAATGGTTTTGAGAGAAACGTCGTGAAACATTCAATAATTCAGGTGAATGTCACACATATTTGGTTGAATTGTTTGACATACAGGTAATGAGGCTCGCAGAAGAGCAGAATAGCAGGGGTCGATGAATCAACAGACACAAAATGGAGCGAATGGAAAAAAAGTTAGGAGAACAACACATGGATGCACAAGGGGAGGAATTGCAGGTGGAAGATTGAAACAGGGTCTCAGTGGGCATAGAAAATGTCAGAAGTAGAAATGGGATAGATCATTTGGTGTGGTCGGCAGCGAAGACCATGGGTTGGCGATGTTTTGTTACCTCCGCTACCGAAGGTGGATGGACATTATGTTTTCACCCGTCTGTCTGTTTGTTTGTTACTTACGAAATCTAAAGATTTCGTAAGTATGTTGATGACTTCCGTCCTCTGTTTGTGTGTTTTGTTTTGTAGGCACGATAACTCGAGAACGGAAGAAGCTACCAATGTCAAATTACACCACGTGATTCAGGAGGGTGATTGGCTTAGCGCGTTAGATTTTGGTCAAAATTGGTCAAAGGTCAAGGTCACAGTGAGGTCAAACATTCGATTTTTGATGGTTTCGTACAGAGTCATCGTAGAGACTTCTGCTTTGCGTCGCTACCTTCTCTAGCGACAGCTTTTATTAAACAGAGCGTGAGTTTGGAAGAACGAGGTAAGTTCGGTGGAATTTGTGTGTTAATTCTTCGAGTCGCGGCTGTTTTGGGGGTTTCAGTGTTGGCACCCATGGCGCAGAATGCCTTGCCTGGTTGTAGGCCGCGGCGTGTTTTCGATAAAGATGGGGTTTAAAGGTCATTTTTTATCCAATTATCGTCGCATGCCTGACTCGCTAAGCCGTCGGATTATGTAAAGATTGTTGGTGGATGGGCGAATATTACGTTTTTGTGACTTTGATAAAATAATATTAAATAATTGCGTTGAGAAATGGAGATTTTTGCTTCGGTCGACGTTACTAGTTCGTTTTAACCTGGATCGCAATTCTGTTTTCACTTTTGGTAATGGCTAAGTATGCTTAACACTCGGTTGTCGAAATTCTGGTAAAAATCGGATGTTTTATGAGATTTATGTCGGGTGTCGTGTCTGAGGCTTAACTGAAGATTATGCTAATGAGGGGGATTGTAATACACGGCATTACGCGCTCGTTTTAAAGTCAATTTCAATCCTGTCTTCACTTTTGGTAAGGGTTAAGTATGCTTAACACTCGGTTGTCGAAATTCTGGTAAAAATCGGATGTTTTATGAGAGGTTTGGCTTACAGAAATCATCGTAGAAAACTTCTTGCTTTGCGTCGCTACCTTCTCTAGAGACAGCTTTTATTAGACAAGGTCAGAGGCCAAGTTGACGATTTCGTAAGCACCAGTCTATGACTGCTTGTTTGTTTGTTCGTTTGTTTGTAAGCAGGAAATCTCAAAAAGTTATTGACTGATTTGGACGACACTTGGATGGATAAGTTGAGTAGGTGACAAGAACAAGCCGATTAGATTTTGGTTAAGGTCCGGTTGCAGATATGGCCTATCAGTGGGATACAAACCTAAACTGTTCAGCCTGGCAGAGGTTAGTGCTCTACTGAGTGCTGTTCAAATTGATTTGTGTATTTATCATCTCTCTTCTGTTCCATTAACATCAAAATTGGGGCTGAATAGCCTTCCAGTTTGGGTAGGCCTTCATAAGTTATTAGCGAGGTACCTGTGCTATGCACGGAAGGGGGGCTCGACAGCTGGTTCGAGAAAGACTGGCAAAAAACTTACTGCAGCTGACCCCCAACAGAAGTAATGTGGGTAATGTTTCTATGATGGCCTGGTGTTGGCTTAGTGGTCATGGTGGCGGCTTGGGATCCTAGGGTCCTGAGTTCAAGCCCCGTTGGCCACTGAATTAATACACCAGGAGGTTGACTCAGTCTGTCATCCTTCCGAGGTCGGCAAAATGAGCACCAGTGTACTGATAAGGGGGACACTGCATCAGCGGCATAGCTGCGACCCAACCAATGATGCAACCAGCAGCCACAGGCTGCACGAGAGAGAGAGAGAGAGAGAGAGAGAGAGAGAGAGAGAGAGAGAGAGAGAGAGAGAGAGAGAGAGAGAGAGAGAGATTTCTATGATGTCACAATGGCGAAACTACAAATGCCCAATCCAAGAATGTCACCGGTGGAACCCCTCACATTATTTCCTGATTTTCCTTTAATCTCAATCTCTCTATATTTTCATTCCAAACAGCGTCATTCCAATCACAAATTAATACTGTACCATTAATATAACAAAATACAAAATTACCAGCACTCGTGAAGTAAACGAGAAACACCGTTCTGACGTTACATCCAGATAGGGAGCAGCTTCGTATGGATCGAAACTCGAAATCATAATTGTATTGAGGTATTTATGAAACCTCCCACCCATCTTAGGACATCTGCTGGGACCCCAAAACGTTCCACAGAAGGTTTGGCAGGACTAGCCCCAAAACTGAGGGAGTAGTTTGGGGACGGACAGACAGACAGACCAACAGTCTTACTTTATAATATAGATTTGGGTATGTTGTGTTTTCTTGGTTTGGCCATTTCTTTGCTTTATGTCAATGTATGCACCGAATATCTTTTCCATGAGGGATTCCTCTGAGACCCAAATCATACGGTGTTTACTGTTTATCATACAATATTTAACATCATAATTTATACCCTGTATGCTGCCACAAATTCCATAAAAATAAATTAAAATTCATTTCTTTCACCTCCACTCATTCGTTCTTCTTTTTTTTCCCACCTGTGGAACCGACATCCTCATTCTGTTCAATCCCATCCTTCTCTCCAGGGTTTCAAGACGGCTGTTCAGCACCACCTCAGGTCATCCCCCATCCATACTCATGATCTTTTTTTTATCATCGTTATTGTATCCCGCTCTCCCTCACACACCACCGTTAATGTAACACCCCTAGGCAACCTTCATCACAGTTCAACATCAGCTGTGCCTCATTAACCCACCCTAAGCACACCTATCAGTTTTCCCTTCTTCTTGCTGTTTGAACTTGTATCGAGCTTATTTATCCCGCGTGTCTTCCTCTCCCCTTCCTTTCTCTCATTCTTCCTCCAAGTATCCCTCTGTTCTACTGTTGGTGGTGTTTCCCCGCTCTCTGCTATGTTCCATCACTGATCCGTTCTGCTCTCTTCTGTGTTCTTCTAGCGATTCCTTGAGCCTCATCGTTTTTTTAGAAAAATAGAACAAAGTTTTTAGACTTGTACTAGGATTGTGTTGCAATGACAGATTGCAACTCATGAATTGGCCAATGGCCTTACCCACTCTCGATGGGATGGGAGAGGGTTATGGTGTGTGTGTGTGTGTGTGTGTGTGTGTGTGTGTGTGTGTGTGTGTGTGTGTGTGTGTGTGTGTCATGAGTCCACACACACACACACCAGCTTTAATGTTACACCCCTGGGCAGCCTTAATCACAGTTCAACAAAGCTGTTTAATGTAACTAACATTTTCATCCCATTTAACCATAAATTGATTTCCGACCTTTAATGTGGATTATCTCAAAGTTATGAGCTGTGCCCATTTCTGAGTGTGTTTGCCTGCACCACCCATGGTTTGAAGTATGCTGCAAGGCCTACAGGCCCAACGAGCATGCCCATCGTCCTTCAGCATGGTTCGACAAAGTTCTCCATCTTAACCATAACATTTTTATTTCTCATTTAACCACAAGTTCTTCCCCCCCCCCCTTGAATGTGTCCTATGTCCAAATTATGGACGATTATTGTGTCCTTATAATCTGTGTAGTCTCTTAATTCTATGTCTATCTACATGTTGTTAAGGACCATACTTCTCTCATCACTACTCCTTATAAAGGAGATTTGTCTGTGTGTGAAAGTTGTCCTGCTAGTTTACATATTAATTAATTAATAGTATTTATGAGACAGATTAACTTTTACTACTACATGTCCGCTCCCTACGGGAGCGACAAGAAGGGTCATGTAATTATTCTCTCTGGGGTATATATTGTCGCGGGGGTGGCCGGCCCAGGTTAACCCCCCCGACCCAATTTGTGGTGACGTGCGGTTAACACCACCAGCCCCAGGGACGGCCGAGCGGTTCCTTATTAATAGGAGGTGGACACATTGATCCTCGGAGATTTTAACACATGCTCAAAAGGCATGGGGCGCGATGGCGGACGGGGTAGAGGAGCACGGGGGATGAAATGGATACACAGGGGGGTTATACTCGAACCCCACTACAAATACACGAATGCAGTTTCTTAAAATAAACACATTTGATGAACATAAACAAATATTTACAAAGGACAATAATTCAAAAGGTAATGATAATAATAATGAAGTAAATAAATCTTACAGTCGAGGCACCTCTTCACACAGACTCAAATACAGACAACGGGGAAACAAAATAAAAAGAAAACCCTTCCTTTCAACTATTCTTGTACGTAGCTTGGCCCAAAGATGGTCTTTGTGGGACTTGGAATCGAGGCGTTTCCACCGGCAGGTGCATACGCACGCAAAATGGCGCTTCTCTCGTAGCAGGACAAATGTACGCCAGGCAATCCGCGAGCAGCACTCAACACCAAGGCTCAGAGCCCCCAGTGCAGTTGCTTATGACATACACGAGGCTCGGGGTCCGTTGCTCATGACTCAACCAAGAGCCAAAGGCCAGCGTCTTGCTTCACCACGTGAACCAAATCGCCTCGACACGAATTCAATGGCCATGTCATCCTCCGTGGCGTGTGCTCACCCTCCACTCTCGCCTTACCAAACAATGCGCCTCGTGCCTCCGCTCTGATCACGACTCTCCAAAAATGCGCAAGCTCTCCACCGTAGGGAGTGGGTGCTTCTAGTACACATGAACACAGCATTTGTCCAAGGAGGAAAAACCACTTGCAGAGGGGGGGATATTATTAGTGTTAATATTGCTTTGTAATAACATTAATATTATGCTATTATTGTTAGTGTTGTTATTACTTTTGTTATTAGAACTGAAGCTGATTTGGAAAAAAACAAAAAAACTCTACAATAAGCTATCGACACACCTCAATACGGATTTCCCCCAAGGCAAAAAATCCCCTCGGGAGAGGATTTAATGAAGTCGTTGCAACCTCCATTGTGTGACCCATAGTCCTTCTGTCAAGTTTGGTTGAGAATGGATAAGTAGTGGTCAAACAGACACAGACAGATACCAAATTGTGTATTTTAGTATGATATATGAACCAATGTCTTTTACATACCAGTCTCTTCATATATATATATATATATATATATATATATATATATATATATATATATATATATATATGGATGAGAGAATTTATTGGACGAGAAACACCTGCTCCCTATTTGAGGAAGGGGTGTGAACATGTAATCCTTCAAGTTGGAGGTGGCCATCCCAACTTAGTGGAATGTTCCCGTGCAAACCTTGAGTAGAACTACCAAGTTTCAATGCATTTCGTCCTTCAAACAAACAAACAGACATGTACGTTTAAACACCTCCACCCTCACATCTATGATGACTATAGTTTTCATTATACTATAACACAGACGATTGGCATATTTTAGAATGATTTGTACAACTTCTGATATTTCAATCTACTTTTAGGGATAATATCCAGTTTTCAAGTTACTCTGTCCAGCGGTGCAAGAGTGTAGTTGTCATAATCCGTCCATAACGTTTTGAAATATCATGCTCACAGACGAGCAAACAGACAAACAGGGGTGAATACATAATCTCCGTTGACCTTCGGTTGCGGATGTAACAAATTAGAGGTAGCCATTCAAACTTCGTAGAATGTTTGAAGCACATCCAGAGTGCGATCACCACTTTTCAACTTGTTTTGTCCAGCAGTTTATGAGTGCATAAAATACAGAGCATTATGTAAAATGGCCAAGTAGTTTTTGATTCTACAAGATTTTCATACAGAGATACTATTGTGATACTGTTGTGGGAATTATCGTTAGAGGTTACTGAAATTGTTTAGTGGAACGATAGTTATTTCTTAACATTTGTTTAGATAAGTTTGATGTACAATTTGTACAATAGATATGCATTGTTTATGTGCAGATAGATGTTTGTTTTTCCTATCCTACTGTTTTGTCCTTCCCTCTTCAAACCTCTGGCTGTATGTTTTTAATGTCATTTTCCTCTGGTTACATGTCTTTATCCTGGTGGCTGTGTTTGCAGCTCAAAGTTCACACGAGAGCTTTGCAGCTCAAGCCATGAGAATGTGCAAGTGTGGCATATCTGCGTTGAGCTAGCCGGCCGTTGGCCTCACCACAAGGAGTTGATTGCCAGGTTGAAACAGCATTGAGGAAGTAAGCAATTGCCTCACCAGAGGAGCTTGCTCACGTGGCCCGGCACGAGACCAGATTGGCAGTTATTTCACGTGCAGTAGTCAGTTAATGATGTAGCTGTCACAGAAATGTGGTTGACCATTACAACTGCTCTTGAGAGGGAGAGAGGGGGAGAGAGGGAGAGAGAGGGAGAGAGAGGGAGAGAGAGAGAGGGAGGGAGAGGGACAGAGGGACAGGGAGAGAGAGGGGGAGAGGGAGAGAGAGAGAGAGGGAGAGAGAGAGGAGGAGAGGGAGAGAGAGAGAGAGAGAGAGAGAGAGAGAGAGAGGAGAGGGAGAGAGGGAGAGAAAGAGAGAGAGAGAGCTCAGGGAGGGAGAGAGAGGGAGAAAGAGAGGGAGAGAGAGGGGGAGAAAGAAAGAGGGAGGGAGAGAGGGAGAGAGAGAGGGACATGAAAGCTGAGAGAGAGGGACGTGAAAGCCGAGAGAGAGGGACGTGGAAAGCCGAGAGAGAGGGATGTGAAAGCCGAGAGAGAGGGACGTGAAAGCCGAGAGAGAGGGACGTGAAAGCCGAGAGAGAAGGACGTGAAAGCCGAGAGAGTGAGAATTACCCTGAGAAGAGAGCAGATGTTTGGAGGAACAGCAGGATCGGGAGGAGAATGCTCGGTCTCTGAATATGTGGAGCTGAATGTGCCGGAGGTGTAAATATGTAATTCCCAGAGCAATAAGGAGGGCTTTGAGGAAGTAAAAATTACAGAGCTTGAGGAGTTTATACACCAGGTTGCACCAGAGAGATGGTGATAACTTTGCCACGGGACTCCTGCACAGCTTGCCTCCGGGTTTGCAAACGACCCCTCGGCCTTGTTATTTGTATGCCCTGTCCTGTGTTCTTGTCGAGTGCATGAACGGGGCCCTAAGATAAGAACCGTTAAGAAATCTGCCACGCTTGGTTTGTTCGAGAGCGGTAAGGGTTGATTCACTGATTAATTTATATTTGTTTGTTGCATACTTGTTGCTATTGCTTCATGTAATTGTTCTCCCATGCCATTTAATGTATAATAATAATAAATGTCAGTGGGTTCGTCAGTCAGTCAGTCAGTCAGTCAGTCAGTCATTCAGTGTGTGTGTGTCTCCTCCACAAGTCCAAAACCATGAAACTGAGTGGCCTGAAACTTTGCATGCACACTGGGAAACTCCAACGGAGTGCATAAATGAAAATATGAGTGTTTGGGTTAATCTTAACATCCCTTTTGAAGAAAATTAATGGCCTCATTTAATTATCCTTTATCAAGGCTCATCACTGGTCACCTCGCTGTCCCTCGCTGCGGTCTTCATTCTCCATTTTATTTGGCCTGCTCAACAATGCCTTGACTTGGAACAGGCCTCAATGGTTTCTTCGCGACAAAGTTTTGTTTTTTCACCCTTCCTCACTCATATCATCAAATGCCTGCTCATCGTAACCTACAAATCGTTGGATACATTGCAATGCTTATAAACGCCCAGAGACGCCAGTGTGCTTGGCTTTATTTCATTTCTGCACATGCGATAACCTTTTTTTTTATCTCGAAATCAAAGGAGCTAAATTTCAAAATGTAGTTTCTTAATTGATATCAGCAGCAGTTCCGACTGCTAAAAAAAAGGTGTTCATTTCTCCAATTCGGACATTGCTTGAAATTCCAGGTGTCTCAGGGTGCGTGGTGTTTATGTGACTGATCGGCGATCATGAATCGCTGGCCAAGCCAGCCGTTCCTTCTCAACCCTTTTGTTGGAGTGTTTGTTTGCACGCTTAAGCGACTTGGTGAGTGCTATACAAGCTGCTTGGTTGTTCGTTTCCAAGCCATAGCCATACACGGCAAAAGTATTCGCGCTGTCACTGAATATATCGATCGACTTGAACAAAGTTCAGGCCCTACTCACCTGCGCTTGGCTCTGCATTGTTGTGTGGTCCCACAGGCGGTGGCTCGCTGAAAATGTGCAATTTTATTTAGACGTTTCCCATTTTTGTATGATCTTCTTTCGTGATACGACCTGTCACTTCGACATAGATAGATACAAAAAAATTAAACGTTTCTATTTTAAAAGTTTCTTCAACCATTTTCTTGGAGTGCTTGCTTGGAGCACTCTTCAAGCTCCGATCTCAACAAGCTTCCATGGCGACACCACGGCACTGTTCTCCATTGGGACATCTCCGGAGTTAGGAAGGCAAAATAACTGATGTGATTACAATGAGAAAAATGTTTTCAGTTGTTACAAAGCAATTACTTGCCACATCATGGCAGGATAGCTGAGAGGTATGCATGCTTGCTATAAGCTGTCTAGCCTGGGTTTGAATCCTGACACAGCTTTAAACTGTCATCCCAGTGTTTCACAGGCAGGGTGATTCATTAATTTGTGTGCCGTCTCTGGAATGGACGTTAAACTAGATGCCGCATCTGCAGGAATCTGCCCTCTCCCTCTCCTCACTCTCTCCTCTCCTCACTCTCCCCTCCCCTCATGTTCTCCTTCCCTCCCCTCATGCTCTCCTTCCCTCACTCTCTCTTGCCTTCACACTCCCCCCCTCCCCTCACTGCTCTCATCTCTCTTCTCTCTCTTCTCTCTTCTCTCTCTCTCTCTCTCTCTCTCTCTCTCTCTCTCTCTCTCTCTCTCTCTCTCTCTCTCACTTACACACACACCACTCTCCCTCTCTCTCCTCTCTCTCTCTCTCTCTCTCTCTCTCCCCCACTCCTCTCTCCACTCCCCCTCTCTTCCTCCTCTCCTCCCCTCCATCCTCTCTCTCTCCCTCTCCTCCCTCTCAATCTCTCCCCCTCCCTCCTCTCTCTCCCTCCCATCCCTCCTCTTCCCCCCCCTCCCTCTTTCTTCCTCCCTTAATACTCCTGTCAGCAAAGTGACAGGTTGTATTTGCTAGTTGTTAAATAAATGTGCCTGGTTTTGGGTTTGGATTCTGCTCGTTGTGGTGGTCTCATTTGGTGATTTCGGTATTGTTAGATGAGCTGGCTGAATGTAACTGTTAGACGAGCTGGTGAAAGCGATCCGGGTCAGAGTGCTCGTGAGCTATGGTTGTTAGACCAGATTAGGAAGGTTGCGAACTCCTATCGGCACATCACTCGGTTAATTACACGGTCCCAAGGAATATTGTAACGTGACAAACAGGTCTGGGAACTTGCTTGGGCTGTGGACTAAGCTCAAGGTTGCGGTTGTTTTGACACAACCCACGGAACTTGAACCGGGTAACCAGAATGGGCCGCGGTTGTTACAATTGGTGTCAGGAGTGGGATGTGAACCCGGATCCTCCTCCCCTCCTGTCCTGAGGTGTGAGTAATCACACCTCAAAGCTAAAATGCAGACCCAGACGTACAATTTTTATTTTATTACCAACCACCACAATGTTAAGCCAGGAGGGGCAAAGCTGGTTAGACAACATCATGACCCAATTGGACATAGAGGTGAAAGGACCACTTGAGGGTGCGGTGGAGTCCTCCTCACTACCCAGTAGCTCTATACGTACCCCTTCAAGAAATCCAGTAGCCCCATAGATACCTCCTCAACAAACCCAAAACACACAGAAGCAGCAGGGCGGCTTTACACAGCAGCAGGGAAACAGCCCAGACCTCAGCCAGCAATTTGCGGTAATGATGGCCATGTTTGAAAGAATGCAGGCTGACATGGCAAAGGGTCAGGCTGGCATGGAGGCCAGGCTGGAGGCTAATGGTGACAGGCTGAGACAAGATATGAGTGTGAGTCAAGCAGAGCTTACAGATAAGCTGGGCAGCAAAATTGATGCGGGCCACATGGAGCTGAAGGCTGGGCTGGCAGCCGTTCATGGGAATTTAAGAAAGAACATACAGGAGATAGAATCAATCATGGAGACAAAGATAGATGGGGTTAAACCGGAAATTGAAATGATATGGGAGTCGGGTGAAAATAAAACGAAACGGGACACCGAGTTAGAACGAAGCACGGAAATAGCAGACAGATTAATAAGTTCAGTGACAGAGGGGATATTAAAAGAAATCGCACCCAAGAGTAAAACTGTGGAATGCAAAACCAAAATTAGTGAAAGTAAAACTGGAACAGAGAGTCTGGGAAGAAAGGGGGTTAATGGACGTGCGGGGACAGATTCGTGCAGAATGACACGCATGACCTCACGGGAGACATAGGTGCAAGAATCTGTGCCACAGTAGCCAGCAGGGCAGATTGATCCAGAGGTGGAGTCAGCGGGCATTGCGGTACCGACCAGGTACGTGGGTATGATTGATAATGATGCGAACGGAGAGTTGGAGGTACAGTTAACAGAGGTCTGGACAGGGTCTCTCCCCAGGGTGGTGTCTGAGCCTGTGTGCATACCTGTGAGTGCATGGTGTGCAAGTCCTTTGCGAAAGCTGCTCAAATTCACGTCCAAGGCCGGTGACATGGTGGTGGAGGGGTGGAGGTTACACGGCCGGTTTGCGAAGCATGTGCTTTGGCCTATGGGGAGCAGCTGTGCCGTGGGATCGAAGTCACGTGGCTCGTGCATACTGGCCCTGTTATGGGGAAGGACCATACGTGCATACTGGCCCGGGTATGGGGAAGCTCATGAGCAGGCTGAACAGTGCAGTAAGCATGAGTGATGCCCCTGTGAGTGAGGTGTGTAGCATGGACAGAATGAAAGTAGGATGGAGGGATGCAGGTGGGGGAGCCGCTCTTAGTGATGGACGGTGTAGTGTTAGAGGCAGAGCGATTCCCCCAGGGATTAGTGAGCACGGCTCAGGCTCGAGGTGAGCCGAGTGAGGGGACTGTGCAGGAAATGGGCCCTGAGGGCATACAGATTTGTGGGCCCGGGTACCCTGAGAGTGGACCCGAGGTGCCACGTGCCAGTGAGTGCACGATTGGGGGGGGAGCCAGAGAGAGCTTCCGCAGAATTTGGCAAGGAGCAGTAAAATTCGACGGTGGCTCCAGCGTCCCATTTAAGTGAGGTTGGGAGCTTGCAGATCGAACCACACAGCCCAGCCACGAAATTGTGCTAAAGCACAGTGTGAACAATGGAGGGCGAGGCACAAAATTGGTAGAGCACCAGCACAGCACGCGGCGTGGCGAGTAAATTTAGTTACATAGAACCACAGTAAAGGGGGGTTAAAGTTGAGAACATGTTTTTTAATGATGTTAGGATAGTTAGAGATGCTCCCCTTTTGCACCATTGTTGATGTCTGCAGCTGCCGGAGTTAAACAGAGTGGAGTAAATGGATGTTGAGTGGACCCATTAAGTCACAAATTGTTTGTATAGGGGTAGGCACACCCCCTATCGGGCTGCTCCACCAGCGAGCCTTGTGAGCCACGCTACCTCATTGTTTATTGTCACCATGCATGCCTTGATCTTCATCCCGGGAAATAGTTTAGCTTATGGATCAGTGAGCCCCGGGAGCGAGAGATCAGTTCAGAGGGATTTAGAGGGGCAGGAGCTGGTACGGAATAAAGGGATTAGCATGTGGTCCACCATCAACCCCATTCTGGTGAAACTCCCAAAATCAAGAATCACTGTTCACCTCCACTCATTTGTTCCCCCCCCCCCCCCCCCCCCCCCCCCCCCGGCATATCTTTGATAAAGTAACGACACAGTCCCAGAAAAGGCTTCTTCTTGTATTCAACATGGTTATTCTGAGCTGGCTGTTTGTTGAAGTGCTTAAACACCAGTGTTTTTTTTTTCTCCACTAGCTTGTGTGGATTTGATTCCCACGGCCAATCACTCTCATCAAAACGCACTCAGTACATGTGGCAAGTGTGCCGAACGCCCCTCAACATGAGTTGGAGGAGACTTGTTACTGCAGGGACTGAACTAGCTTGGTTTATGGTTTTTACCTTCGTTATTCCAATGTACACGAGTGATGCTGTTTCACAACACATCTCATACAAACGTAGAATTATTCACAGCCATCTTACCTTTGTAACTGCCATCTTGTTTGAAAGCTTGGTGCACCAGGTTTTTGTTGCTCAGGTGGATGGGACTTTTATGAAATATCAGGTCCTTGTATTGAATATCATCATGATTATCTCACCTTACTATCACGATTTGTACAATGATCAGCTTGAACCCGAAATTGAGTTGTGGTTGAGTCATAATTATTCCCAACAGACTCGTCAGCAAAGCAAATGGTTTGTGCGATGCTAAAAATGCTTCTTAAATTTAAGGAGAAATTACATATCAGGAAATACGTATGCAAGCGATAACGCAGGTGCGGATGTAAAGGTGTTGGTCGGTGTTGCAGGCGGTTAGACCACAAGAATGTGGTGAAACTCCTGGGCGAGCCTTTGAGAGCCGGGGGACATTGGATCCTCCCGTTGGAGCTCATCGATGGAAGTGACCTTGAGGCTGTACTTTTTCAGCCACACACAACTAGTCTGCAGGTGAGGGCTTTTTTTTCTACCAGAGCGAGGCTCATGGAAGAGCAAGGTTAAATTGGCAGTGGGGTAGCAGGCCAACAATTGGGCACAACTGGAAAGAGGATAAATGAACATGAAAGGAAGAGAGAAAGAGAATGGGAGGAAACACTGAAACCAGCAAGTAAGAGGGTTGGGAGAGGAGGGGTTAGTGGGGGGGAATAAAGATCATGGGTCAGGATGGGGGAAGACACGAAGTGGCGGTGTCCTACTCGAAGTCCTGGAGGGAAGAGTTGGAAAGAACAGCCTCTGTGAGGTGGTTCCTTCGACGGGAGAAGCGAAGAATAAAAGTGGTTTTGAATATAGAGTCATTGCGATTAGGGTTAGGGTTAGGGTGTATATCCATTGAGTCCCATTTGAATTCAGGAGCATCCATTTTCATGATTCACTACCTTCATCCACCAAATGTATGATAGCATTCCAGAAATGGCCTACAAGCGTTACGGTGACATAAGCTTCGGAGTGTTCCACTGACTCCATCCTTGTTTGCTTTGGTTTGTTACCGATAAATGACGAACTTGTATTGGCAGTTACAACACAAGTATTCGGCTCCTGGCTATTCAGGCGCATCAAAGGATTCTTCGATCTTGTTCTGATTTGCAAAATGAAGGAATTTTTGTCAAAATTACTTTGTGGGGTAGAACGCTAACTCGCAATAGTCATGCTCGCCTCTGATAGGTCTAGTACTTGCTTTTCCACAAGGGTGTCCCGAGGTTAATCTGCACCTTTGGTCTGTGAAATATGAAATAAAGGTGAAGTTTCGGAAATGTGTCCTATTTTTCAAGCTAAATCCCCAAATACATGTTCACATTTGTCTCATTCGTGTCGTAATGCCTTACCGCTGAAGCTTAGGAAAACAGGAAAATCTTGAGGATTTCAGGATGTCTGCCTTCACGTCCTCATCGCATTGAAATGAGATTCCATTTATGATGCCACCTGAGTGATCTGGACACATTGAAGACGAGTCTGGGTGATCGTAGTAATGCTGTTCAAGCGGTTCCTATCCCAATTGTCTTCTGATCAAATGAGATATTTTGGAACCATCTCTAACCCCTCGCTCCTCTTACCCCCTACCTGCTTCCCCCCCCCCTGTTCGTAACCCACACCACTTTATAGAATGTCAGGTGTATCAAAGAACGGTGATGGCTTGCTCGCACTTCGTTTGTCAGGGTCACTAGACTTCATGACGGTACACTCTTATTTTCATCTTTCACTCTGATGGGTGATCTTGTTTGAAGAGTAAAACACTTTCTTCCGACACCTTTATTTTGGGTAATGTATAGGCAACAGGCAACTGCTTCAAAACGTAACTCTGGTAATGTACATAAAGCAAAAACATGCCTACCGCTTATGGTGCATATCCTTTTCTATAATTCACGGAACCTGGTGTTTGTTTGTCAGGGTGCTCCTTCTACAGTTCTGGGCCAATTCCATCCAGACTTGCTAGAGAGGATCAGCATGACCCCAATTCATGTATCGGGGTGTTTTTATCTTTGCCGGTGGTCTTTGGGGGGTGAGAAGGGGAGATGCAAATTCTCGATGTGAATGTGTATCGTGTAGCGCCGCCTCCAGGTGGGGGAGGGTATTACAAGTCCCCACCATTTACACTACGGTATTCCTGTCCCCACGTTTTCCAGTGCAGTGAGGGGTTTTTAATTATAAGCAGAAGGTATATTTCTGCTTCATGCACGTAACCCAGGTTATTTTTTTTTTCCGATACAGAGCTGTCACTTGCCTATGCACCGCCCAAATAAAGGTATGCGTCAGGAGAACGGGTTGCATGCTTGGAACAAGATCGCTCATCGGGCGGATACTCTGCTAGTACAGTATAATACACTGTGGTTACATAGCTCAGATAATTCCAATTGCACTGGGCCATAGGCAGACACCAGAGGCCTGAAGACTGAGGTCTGTACGTACCGTCGCCTTCACAAGGCCCATGACTTCGATTGGCTCCAACCTTTCCATATTTGATGATCCTTTTAACAGTCACTTTGGTTATTTTGCACTGAACGGAAAACTTATAGGAAGGGTATGGAGATTGTGAATATGACACTTCCGAAGATGTCTTAGGTTTAACAAAATGGCGGACGCATGATTTTTTTTTTTTTCAGGTTACAATAGTGGTTGGTTCGGGCCAGCTTTCCAGCCAATGGGTGAAGAGCAGACAAACATACAAACACTTGCTCCATTATATATATATATATATATATATTATATATATATATATATATATATATATATATATTACCGAGTCACGTCCATTTTAAAATGGTTAACGTTAACAAGAGATGTCATTCGATGTTTTTCAATACGTATATATATTATATAATATATATATATATCTATATATATATATATATATATATATATATATATATATATATATATTAACTTTCATATACGATCTCCGGCAGGCAGGGTGGTTCATGGCAATGCCCTCAGTGCCTTCCCAAATGTCGTCACCCGTTATGTTTTTGTGGTCGTGAAGCAGTGAAGTGGCGGAAGTGTCTTCGTTGACTAAAAACCTTCATATGTGCGTGAAGAAAGACTTCGTTAAAAGCAATGCCATTTCCTCTTGTGTTGCCCTTTTCCACCAAAAACATTTTGTACGATATAAATACTTTCTGTTCACTCAAATATTATAACATGAGTTCACTTACAAGGAACTTGTACACAGGAGGAGGTCGTTAGACCTATCAGCACCTGAGCTACATCGTTTTGCCAACCTATGGTCATTTGTCCCTGCTCTTCTATCCTTTATAAATGATAAGCAGTAAGCAAGGAAGCAGCACATACCATTTTTGAAGGCTTTGGTATGACTCGGACCGGGTTCAAACGACTGATCTCCCAGACTCAGAGCAGCCGCTCTATCCATTACACTGCCGAGTCTGGTTAGCGGAGCACGATAATCTCACACGACTACAGCGGAAGTCTTTAATGAAGGTACACTCGTACTTTGCTCTGGAGAGTGCGGAGGAAGTTATCTTGGTGGGCCTGGTAGAAGTTTCAAAAGTTGAACGTTCGCTAACGATGTGCTTGTCCCGATTAATGCAATTGATGATAATGTTGATCACCCGAAGTGGACATTGAGAAGTGTATTAACTTTGACTTTATTGATGTCTGTCCAACATGTGTACAGCTTTCCCGTGAGGATGAATCGAGGGTCATTCGACACATGTGCCGAGGATTGGCTTACCTCCATGGACAAAATGTTATTCATCAAGACTTAAAACCAGACAACATAATGGTACGAACACACAACTCTCTCTCCTTACAGACCCTATACACCATAGCCTTTCCCTAACTTAGTGGGATGTAATTATTTTTTTAATTTTGATTGATGAGTTAAAACTTCTATATTCACATTACAATCACCCCTCATATCTTCAACTGATAACATATCTTTACGACATGAAATAATTGATTGTCCGTACTCATGTTTCTCATGTCCACATTTGTTCTGAAGTACTTACACCATGATGATCTTGACATTCTTCAAACATCTCCATTTTTTTGTCGTAACTCTTTCGTAACTCAACTTTTTCAGATATCACGTTATACAGCGTATCGTTTTTCGCCCCTTCACTCAATGGTGAAGAATCACTTAAAAAATTGTCGAATCCGGATCCGAATCTTCACTAAATTCCAACCAATTCACCCTCGTCGCACACCCTACCTGCCCACCAAATTTCGTCCGAATCCGTCCACAACTTTTCAAGATATCATGCACACAAATAAACAAACAGGGTGAACACGTAACCCCCGAACACCTTCGGTGGTGGAGGTAACAATGGGATGTGGGATTTGCACTTGAGATTCCAGTATTATGAGCCAAGTGCTCAGATGGGAACGCCAAAAAAGGCTAACTCGATCCATCAATCACCCCGTGCTATCTTAGCTGAGCTTCCTAAAAGAAAGTTATTAAAATTATTTTCAAAGCAGAACCAGAGGAAATTCAAGGATAGGGACATGTTGGAAATTCCAGAGGTGAGAAAGAATGAAAAACTCGAAAGATTTTGAGATGATAAAACATGTACGTACACAGAGGCTTTGGAAAGTATCGAACAGTTCATATACTGGTTACTATTTCCTCTCTCAGGTCGAGTCAAGGACCAGAAGAGCGGTTATCGTGGACTTGTCTCTGTCCAAACTTGTTCGCTACTCATCCGCTGGAGAGAGACACAGCGAGGGAGCTACAGGTGGAAACCAGGCTTACTGTGCTCCAGAAATACTTAATCATCAGGTGGGTCACAATGTTATCTCCCCAACAGAAGCTGGACGGAGGTTATGTTTTCACCCCTGTCCATCTGTATGTCTGTTTGTGAGCCGGATATCTCAAAAGGCTATTGGCGTATTCGGATGAAATTTGATGGGCGGGTTGCGTGTGTGACAAGGAAGAATTGGTTAGAGTTTGGTGAAGATACATGAATCTCATAAGCTATTCTTCACCATGAAGAGGGAGGGCCAGAAACGATGCGTATGCACTCTCTACCAAGTGCCGTTCCAGTGTTAACATTTATTACCAACACAAACATGGCAAACAGAATTGACATCCCCTTCCCCCAAACCCCAACCACCTCCACCGCACCACAACCATACTCTTCCATCCCCGCATCCGTCGCTTGTTGGATGCAAGCCCTGCCCCTCTCAGCAAATTTGAAATGATTTATTTAATAGATATCGAAGGAATAAAACAGTCGTTTGTGTAATGTAGGTGTTCACACATATGACTTCACAAAGAAGATGTGTGGCTGACCAATATATACTGTTCGTTACAAAAGAAAATCCACTGACCTTGCAGTTGATGCTTACTGGTCCATTTTCTTTCTTATTTATAAGAATATGAGGTGTAAAATTTGAGAATGACCAGATCTAGTAATTGTAGTAATTGCTAGTTTTTGAAATTCGACTTTCATTTCACTTTTAATATGTAACCAGGGTGGGGGGGGGTTGACAGGATGCCCTAGACTCCCTAGAGGTATGCACACTCGCTTCGAAGCTGTCTAGCCTGGGTTCGAATCCCGACCCAGGTATATAACTGTCATCCTGGTGTTTCACAGGCCGGGTGATTCATCACTGTATTCAGACAGACGTTAAATTGAGCATCCCATCTGCCAGCATTAATTGGTGGATGGTGAAGAATAGGCAAGGTTACGTCGGCACCATCTTACTATAATTCATCGTCTGTCTGTCTGTCTGTTCCCAGGTACCGCAAAAACGGCTGAACCGATCGCAACCATTTTTTGGGTTTGTAATCCCGGGACCCCTTGGAGTAAAATAGGCATAAATATAATAACATGACCCCCTTGACGGCTCCCGTAGGGAGTGGGTGCTTCTCGTCTTACTAGAATTCACCGTCTGTCTGTCTGTCTGTTCCCAGTTACTGCAAAAACGGCTGAACCGATCGCAACCATTTTTGGGGTTTGTAATCTTGGGATCCCTTGGAGTAAAATAGGCATAAATATAATAACATGACCCCCTTGACGGCTCCGTAGGGAGTGGGTGCTTCTCGTCTTATTATAATTCCCGTCTGTCTGTCTGTCTGTTCCAGGTACCGCAAAAACGGCTGAACCGATCGCAACCATTTTTGGGGTTTGTAATCCTGGGACCCTTGGAGTAAAATAGGCATTGATATAATGACATGACCCCTTGACGGCTCCCGTAGGGAGTGGGTGCTTCTCATCTTACTATAATTCACCGTCTGTCTGTCTGTCTGTTCCCAGTTACCGCAAAACGGCTGAACCGATCGCAACCATTTTTTGGGTTTGTAATCATGGGACCCCTTGGAGTAAAATAGGCATAAATATAATAACATGACCCCCTTGACGGCTCCCGTAGGGAGTGGGTGCTTCTCGTCTTACTAGAATTCACCATCTGTCTGTCTGTCTGTCTGTTCCCAGTTACCGCAAAAACGGCTGAACCGATCGCAACCATTTTTGGGGTTTGTAATCTTGGGACCCCTTGGAGTAAAATAGGCATAAATATAATAACATGACCATTGACGGCTCCCGTAGGGAGCGGGTGCTTCCCTAGTGGAAAGAATTCCAAATTCCTGCCCTAACTACTGCTGGGAGAAGGATGGCAAACTGTCTAGCATGCCTCTTGGCCAAGAAACTGTGTCGGCAGAACCAACGCTCTGCAACAGATTATTTAGAACGACAACGTGCTGTTTTTGATTCCTGCATGTTCAGGAGTGCATGTGTGTTTGTTTCACGAACAATACAACGTCTTGCTTGACTATCTCTGCTTGCGTGTATCCCTACCGCATACCCTCATGACCCATCTCCTACAAAGCACTGCTCCAAGAAATCGGATACATGGGCACTTGGTAAAATGGTTGCCGAGGTTCGCCTTCGCAGACGTTTAATGCTTTCAGGCGGCGTGGGGTTAGATGCACTGCGTTTCGGCCTCCTGTCTGACCCATACTCGGATCTTCTGCTGTCCATGTTGGATTCATCCCGAGACAGACGACCGGACATGGAGGACGTTGCAAGAGAAACAGCTCGGATAGCGAGTCTCATCAAGAAGCAGTCGAAGGTACGTAGAGTTGTAAATATGCTGAGATTTTGAGAAGACGATTGTTCGGTAGTCGTCACATCAATATCTTGTTATGCTTTCTTCCATCTCCAGATGCAGAAATCTACAGTGGCCACGCCGGTGTTGGGTGGAAATCCAGTCGGAGAGAAGAAGCAAGCGCTCGGCTCGCCCGTCTGCCGACCGGTCCACAGGCCACCCGAGGCATGGGGCCATTTATTTAGGCATTTACATGCTCAGAGAATGCATCATTCACCCAACCATCACCACCACCACCATCACAAGCAACAGCATCTTCCACAAAAGCAACAGCAGCAGCAACAACAGCAACAGCAGCAAAATGGTCGCCCGGTCGATGCTCAGCCCAAGGCCGCGGCTCCTCGTTTCAACCTCCTTTGTTTCCTGCAAGCCTTGAGAGCACACAACCAGGTGGCCGGTCGCAGTCCCGCCCCAGCTGCTCTGCGCTGGCCGGGTCGTGAGAGAGCAGTCGTCCTGTGACGCACTGCCTGAACCTGCTCCTGCTTTTCTCCATTTTTCACAAGGCTCTGTTTGTGCTTTCACGTTCTTCCAGCTACCTCGTAATCTTTCAGCTCATCTGACCGACTGTTGGTCCTCCTTTTAATCAGACTGTTGTTGGTCCTCCTTTTAATCTGTCACCTCCTCTACGTTTGTTTCTTGCCTTGCGCAGTTCAACAAGCTTTCTTATTAGTTCGCCCAATCCCGATAGTTTGACTATCACCACCATTTAAAGTTTCATTGTGACGTCATTCCACATCCGGTATGTCGGCCGTCCGCCATTACGGAGGAGAAGGGCCGGGAGGCAAGATTTAATTCGAGCGCAAAACAGCTTGAAACGGTTTTCGAAGTCATCGTCACGTATTTATCAACAATACACCAAATTATCATTTTTGTACATACTTTTGTTCGTTTTGCGGCTCATCCAAAATGGTGGTCGACCAGCGAACGGCCTGGATGTAGTGACCTCACGGGGGGAAAAAACGATAAATTGACCAGTTTCAATGAATCTTCCGCATCTCGAACCCCTATCCCAATTTTCTTGACTCGATCCTCAACTCCTTGCATAACGTGTTTTAAAGAGAATGACAATGAGAGATTTATGGGCACACAGCGACCGGTATGCTGTATTTATGACAAAGACATCGAGACGGACACAGCGTAAAACATGACGGATCAATTTAATCAAATATATTATGCATGTACAAAGGCAGATACATAGACAGGCAAACAGACACACGGACATAAATACAACTTTTGTACATAGACATAATGAGAGAGAGAGGGGGAGGGAGAGAGAGATAAATATCCTTTGCAGAGTATATAACATTTTAAGAGAACAAGTGCCCGATGCTCTAGTTGAATGTAATACAATAAAGTATATGTAACGTTTGTCTAATACTGTATCTGCATTCACAATTATTGATCGTTTGATTGATCTGGAAGAAGGTGAGTGGGGCTAAAAGTACAGCTTTCAATCCTGATGATGTGCACTCAAAGTGGTTGACATCGTGGTCCTATCAGGTGGTTGTGGTGCTTTAAACTAACCACAGCTCAGTGGAATGGATATTATATAATGGTCATGTTACCATTCGTTCATATCTATTTGCGTGCAGCCGATGGCTGCTGGTTTGCATCATTTATTGGTGCGCAACAGTGCCACTGATGCAGTACCTACTGCTGGTGAGGGCAGGCATTAGTAATTTGTTCAGGGTACCGGCGATAGCTCGCCTACTCTTTGTGAAGGACACCATGGGATCTTTAACGTCCATCAACGAATGCTGGCAGACGGGATGCCCGGCTTAACGTCCGTGCGAGGGATGGCACGCACACTGATGCCTCCCTCATCCTGCCTGCGAAGCAACATTGCTTTTCGTAGTCCAGTGGGAATGGAACTCCATTATGGATTGTACGTTTGACACGATAGCACATTCACCTTGGATGTGTCTAGTCTGGGTTCGATTCCCGAACTGACTGTAAAATGCACAATTCGTTAAACATATCCCACGATGTCTATGCAGGGACACTTCGTCTTAAAAGTCTGAAACCTCTTATGATAAAAGGTGAAAAAGAAATAAAACTTCAACAATCAAAACAATCCAACTCATATAAAACAATAACAATCTGTATAATTAACAAAAGACCGTGCGCCCTGAAGCTCACCTGGAACAGCAGCAACAGTCACTCAAACCCCCCCCCCGCAAACCCCTCAGACCCTGAATTTAATTAATTTTATGACGTGAACAAACTTTCGTACATCACAGGTGATGAAGGTTGTGGTCAAGTTTCAATGAAGTCTGTGTGTAATTTTGGAGAAGAAGACAAACACTATTTTGGGTGGCTCAAAGCCCCCGCAGACCCCAGACCCAGATTTTTTATGCCGTGAACAAACTTTGATACATCACGTGTAATGAAGTTTGTGGTCAAGTTTCATCGAAATCATGTGTGTAGTTTTGGAGAAGAGAGCAAATACCTATTTTGGAGGGGGGGGTCAAACTACCACCCCCCGAAGACCCCTTAATGAGTGCAGATTGTGATGCGGTTGATACACTTTGGTACATTACAGGTGAAGAAGGATGAAGTCAAGTTTCATTGAAATCGTATGTGTGTAGCTTTGGAGAAGATAGCAAATACCTATTTTGAGGGGGGGGGGTCAATAATCCCCTGTCGACCCTCTTAATGAGCACAGATTTTGATGCGGTCAATAAACCTTCGTTGGGCATTACAAATGAAGCTTGTGACCAATTTTCATCAAAATCCTGTGTTTGGTTCAAGCGATAAAGACTGAATGACTCACTCACTCACCTACAGACATTACGCGATCGCATAAGCTCACCGGACTAAAGTCCAGGTGAGCTAGAAATTGACAGTGTGATTGTGTGTATGTGTCTCCTCCATAACTCTAAAACCATGAACCCTAACCTATAGCGAACCTAAAGTGTTCATGCATAACTAAGGGAACTCCAAGAGAGTGTATGAATGAAAACTGGGTATTTGGAGAAATTCAACCATCCCTTTTGAAGATAAATAACAGAATTCTCATCATGAAAAACCAAAAAAAGCCTTACCAAGACGGTGGCGCACATCTTTGTCAGCTCACTTTCATGTCGCAGAAGACATCACTTTGTTTCGGCCAGATCAAATATCCCTTGACTTGGAACAGGCCACGCAAGCCTCTGGTCTACATTTGAAGACTGAACAACACGTTTTCTATCATTAAATGAAGGTACCGTTTTGAGGAACCAAAGGTACATTTTGATTACAACTCATGCAGAGGAAACGAGGTAATGCATGATTTGTTCACAGTGATTACGGCAGTGGTTTAATATGACACCGCCCAATGAAGGTACATTCTCAAAATACAGAGGAAAGAAAATAGTGAAATCCTTAATTTTTAAAAAACTTTTGGCTTTTGCCAAACTTTTCAAGGCTGAATATTGTGCATGTATAGGGTTTATAAGCAAACTGATGGGCATGTAATTCACATATCATGTGAAGTAAATAAACATTCGAGGTGATGATAATAATCGGCTTGGTCGTGAAATGCCTGCACACGTCATGAATTAGTCGGGAGGCCAGGGAAATTCCAGGAACACGATATTAAATATGTATTGATCCATGAAATAATGCACTTTCACTTTTATGAGCAAGGGGAGGGGAGAGGGAAGAGTTGCGGTTCGGAGGGAGTCTTGGCACCATATGGAAAAACATGCAACATTTTCTATCCTGAAGCTCTACAAGGGTTTAAAAAAAAAAGTCAAACTGATAAAATGTGATAGAAAATTCGCAGGGCTGAAGAAGAAGGCAGAAAGAGAAGAAAGAGGAACACAAAAGAAGGAGGAAGATAGAAGAAGAGCAATAAAAAATTAGAAAGACACTTGGGAGAGCGCATACCTCCGCCAGGCTGATTAGTTTACGTTTTGTTTCCCACTGATAGGCCGGATCTGGATTCGGACCTGAACTAAAATCTAATCGGCTTGTTATTGTCACCCAACCAACTCATCCACCAAGTTTCATCCTTGGGTCCTGAGTTTAAATCCTGCTTGGCTGTGGAATTAATACCAGGTGGGGTTGACTCAGCCTGTCATCCTTCTGAGGTTAGCAAAATGAGTATCAGCTTTCTGGGATGATTGAGCCATTTGAGTATCCTGTGTTGGAGTGGTGACCTGTCCAGGATTGTGCCCAATAGCCCAGGAGACTGCTTTGGCAGCACAAATGCTCTGTACAGACTATGGTCACAATGGTTGCATGGATGATAATTATGTATAGTTTTGGCCCTATCTCTCAATTTTCGAAATTAGGCCTATGTTGACCTTTTGACCTTAAAATAGTAGGTGGTTTAATTCACTGACCTGAGATGCAAATCCTGTTCAAATTTCATGTCAATCAGATGAAAATTGAGGATTTTAGAAATTGTACCAAGTTGTTGACCTTTGGCCTATGTTGACCTTTTGGCATATGCTGACCTAAAAAAATAATTGGTTGTAGTCAGTGAGCTGATATGAAAATCCTGTTCAAATTTCAAGTCAATTGGTTGAAAATTGACAATTTTAGAATTTTTGCCCGATGTT
>CM068953.1:30803377-30815851 GCA_035128595.1 Eptatretus atami | reverse complement strand
ATCCAATGGTTTTTGAAGTGTGTGGGTACAAAACACAGTACGTAATAAATAGATATATCCGATGGTTTTGAAGTGTGGTGGGTACAAAACACAGTACGTAATAATAGATATATCCGATGGTTTTGAAGTGTGTGGGTACAACACACGTACGTAATAAATAGATATATCCAGATGGTTTTGAAGGGTGTGTGGTCAAAACACAACAGTACGTAATAAATAGATATATCCGATGGTTTTGAGGGTGTCGTTGAACGTTCCATCCCCACGTTCGGTTTCATTGTCATGAGATGTGAAGAAGACAAGTGAAGGAGAGAAATTGATGATGAAATGTTATTAAATTAAAAAAAATAATTTATTCTTCTTGATATTGAACTTTTGTACAAGGGGGTTTGTAGATGGAATGATTAGATGAGGGACAAATGGTCACTTACTACACACATCGACATGGATCTGATTTACTCAACTCAAACTTCATTGGTGTGTGTGTGTGTGTGTGTGTTGTGTGTATGTGTTGTCTGTGTGTTGTGTGTGGTGTGTTGGGTGTGTGTGTTTGTTGTTGTGTGTGTTTGTGTGTGGTGTATTGTGTGTGTGTGTGTGTGGTGTTTGTGGTGTGTGTGTGTACGTGTGTATCTGTTGTGTGTGTGTGTGTCATGTGTGTGTTGTTGTGTGTTGTGTGTGTTTGTGTGTCTGGTGTGTGTTTTTGTGTGTATGTGTGTGTAACGTATGTGTGTGTGTGTATTGGTGTGTTTGTGTCTGTGTGTGGTGTGTGTGTTGTGTGTGTGTGTGTTGTGTGTGGTGGTTGTGTTGTGTGTATGTGGTGTTGGTGTACTGTTGTTTGTAGTGTACGTGGTGTGTATGTTTGTGTCGTGGTGTGTGTGTGTTTTGTTGTGTGTCTGTGTGTGGTGTGTCTGTTTTGTGGTGTGGGTTTGTGTGTATGATGTGGTGTACGTAATGTGTGTGTGTATGTGTGTGTGTTTGTGTCTGTGTGTGTGTTGTGTTTGTGTGTGTGTGTGTCTGTGTGTGTGTTGTGTGTTTGTGGTGTATGTGGTGTGTGTATGTTTTGGTGTCTGTGTGTTGTTGTTTTTGTGTGCGTATGTGTGGTGTATGTGTGTGCTGTGTGTGTGTGTGTGTGGTGTGGTGTGTGTCTGTGTGTGGTGTTTGTTGTGTGTTCAGGGGTAGGGGTTTGGTGGCTAAAATCATGAACCTTCTTTCGAGCGGACTTTCAGGTTGCTTGTCTGATGAGTAGAATAATGCGCACCCTCAAAACGTTCATAGTCATCGATTCGCGGATCGACATTATAGATTGGGAATTCCGTGAGATTATGGGAGTAGTGGCTAGGGGGGGGTCGGTCCCGAAATTTGGTGGAGAGATTGGGTGTGTGACAAGGATGAAATCGATGAGATTTCTTGGTTGAGGTGCGGATGCAGATCAGCTGTTGGTGGGAAGTACAGCACTTCGAGGTTAGAATATGAGTTCTAGTCTGATGGAGGATGAGTTGCGACACTAGCCACCACCGAAGTTAGCCATCTTCTATGTTTCAGTTTTCTGTCTCTTCGAGAACTAGCCAGCCTCTATTTGTTATTCTCTCCCCTCCACGCTCCTTTTTCTTAAAAGCTGTCTTTCAAAAAACTCTTGTATGGGGCGAGCATTATGCTAAATCTGTCCTGCATGCACGCTCGCTGCCTCGCTCCAAACAATGTTTGGGGGCAGTGTCCCTCAAAAATTCACTCCAAACCGTGGTGGCTCGTTTATGAATCACCACCTCCCTCCTGCTTCTCACTCTCACTTCTATCTGTTCTTGATTGTTTGGCGGTCTCGCACGTATCTGCATTACGACATCAGTTTGTTCTCCTTTCATCCTTCACACGAGCCTCGATCATGTATATTCAAAGTTTTGGGAAACGCAAACGATAAGACTTCAAGATACCTAGAATGAGAAAAAGACTCCTTCTTGTCCCTGATCTTTATTACCTTATGTGCAGTATGGGGTGTGAAGGGGGTCAAACACTATGGAGGAATAGCAAAGCGACATTAATAACGCGACGCAGAAATTGATAGAATGATGAAACCATTCCCTACTTCGCGAACCGCAATTACACAGGGGCGGCATATGGCTAGCCAGCAACGTTTCCGACTCGAGCGAGCATTGACGCGTTGTAGGCATACCCGATAGCAGTAGTTTTATTGGTGCTCCATATAATCATGTGGCAGTAGGCTAAAGAGACCTGATGATGGAGAAAGAAGTCTTTTCTGGTCAACAGTGTGTCCATCGAATGTTTCATGACTGTGATGACATGTTCAGTCCACACTTATGACCGTGGATCTGACTATGGCCCCATTTGAACACCGACACTGAATGATTCGGAGTTGATGTTAGCAGAGTTGGTCGGGTCGTTAGACACTCTTCCAGATGGGCGGGAGTGTTGGTGGGCATTTGGATCTGATGGCTTAATGTAGACCCCAGGTGGTTGACCCGGCCTCAGCCTGTCCATCTCTCTCGAGGTCGGCATAAATGGAGTACCCCCCCACACCAGCTTGCTGGAATGATTCCGAGCAATTTGAAGTTATCTTCTGTGTCGGATGTGTGACCATTCCAGCAAGGATTATGTTGCCCGCCAACAAAAGTCCAGGAAAGCACTGTGGACTGGCTTTGGGGAGCACCAACGGGCTCTGGCCAGAGTATGGTCCCCAGATGGATGGATTTTGAACGTTCCATCCCCACGTTCGGGTTTCATTGTCATGAGATGTGCAGAAGACGAAGTGAAGGAGAGAAATTGATGATGAAATGTTATTAAATTAAAATAAATAATTTATTCTTCTTCATATTGAACTTTTGTACAAAGAGGGTTTGTAGATGGAATGATTAGATGAGGGACAAATGGTCACTTACTAACACACATCGACATGGATCTGATTTACTCAACTCAAACTTCCTATTGGTGTGTGTGTGTGTGTGTGTGTGTATATCTGTCTGTCTGTGTGGTTTGGTGTGTGTGTATGTTTGTGTGTGTGTATATCTGTTCTGTTCTGTGTGTTTTTGTGGTGTGTGGTATGTTTGTGTGTGTGTATGTGTGTGTGTGTGTGTGTGTGTGTTTGTGTGTGTGTGTGTACGTGTACGTATCTGTATGTGTGTTGTGCATGTGTGTGTACATATGTGTGTGTGTGTGTTTGTGTGTCTGTGTGTGTGGTGTTGTGTGTGTTGTGTGTGTGTTTGTGTGTATGTGGTGTGTACGTATGTGTGTGGTGTGTATGTTGTGTGTGTTTGTGTGTCTGTGTGTGTGTGTGTGTGCTGGTGTGTGTGTGTGTGTGTGTGTTTGTGTGTGTGTGTCTGTGTGTGTGTTTGTGTGTGTTCAGGGGTAGGTTTTGGTGGTAAAATCATGACCTTCTTTCGAGGACTCAGTGTGTGATTGGACCCCAATTCTCTCCATATAAATATCTAATGTATGGAGTATCGCTCTCCTGGTGGGAGTCGTCAGTGTATTGTGTCCACAGCACCATACTTGTTCCTGAGAACAGCAGTTATTTTCCCCACGCTTTTTTAACAAAACTGGGGGATATTGTAATCTGTCTGGCACGCTGTCTCCTCCGAAACAGTTGGGCAGCAATTCACCAAACCTGGTGGTTATGATCACCACATGGTCTGAAGGTGCAAGATCAGTCATTTTTGGACCTGCTCCCTGCATGGTGTGAAAGGGTCAAACACTGAGAAATACAATTACGGGCACAATTTGATGATGATGAAACCATTCCTTTCGCACCATAAAGGCGCATATGGCTGCCGAGGTAGTTTCATTGGCAAGTTGTACAGCCCTATGCCTGATATCGGCTGAATGGTTCGGGTGGTGGGCTTGGGATCCTGATGTTGAATGAATACCAGGTGGGGTTGACTCAGCCTGTCATCTCTCCGAGGTCGGCAAAATGAGTACCAGCTTGCTGGAATGATCGAGCCATTTGAGTATCCTGTGTCGGAGTGGTGACCCATCCAGGATTGTGCCCAAAAGTCCAGGAGACTGCTTTGGCAGCACCAACGCTCTGCACAGAGTATGGTCCCAATGGATGGATGGAATACAGTCCTGGACAGGTTACTGCTCCAACACAAGTTACCCTGAACGGTTATTACTCCATTACACTTGGACTCATTTGACCGACCTCGGAAGGATGACAGGCTGATCCAACTTCACCTGGTGTTAATTCAATGTCCAACAGGGGCTCAAACCCAGGACCCTGAGGTCCCGAGCCAGCCACCTTCGCTGCTTCGCCAACATCAGGCTTCACGGACACATTTTAAATACTTTTAATGAAACCATGTGTGTGCAATCAACGTTGGAAGACGCGTGAAAGATGTCACAATATTTTTGGGTTTGACCTCTGGTTTATTCCCCAGTGGTTGGGGACTTAAGCTCACAGGGGTCAAAATGGGGGAAAATAAATTTAAATTCAAAAGTTGCTGTTGGGTCATTCCTGGTGGAACTTTTTGCCATCTTTCAATTTTACTTTCGGTGGGAAGCATTGGGATTTGCCATCCCATCGACATCGATCCCATGGGCACGCCATCGATTACACTCTCGGTTTGTGTCATCATCATCATCATCGTTGTACGGCCCTTTCCATGCTTGCATACGTGTTAGCCGTGGTTCGCCTAATGTCTGCTTTCCAGGCTGCACGATCCCTTGCATGTCCTCTTGTGAGGCCTTTCACTCGAAGATCATCTCTCAGAAACACATCCCATGTTTTCCTCCGCCGGGAGGGGCAGGGCACAATGGCGGAGGGGCGGAGGAGAACAGCGCAGGGGGCGCTGCACCAGGACAGAAAAAGGGGGTTTATACTCGAACCCCACGAAAGATACATGGCTACAGTTTCTTGAAATGAACACATTTCATGAAAATAAACAAATATTTACAAAGGACAATAATTCAAAAGGTAATGATAATAATGAAGTCAATAAATCCAAAAGTCGAGGCACCTCTTCACACGGACTCAAATACAGACAAAGGGAAAACAAAATAAAAAGAAAACCCTTCCTTTCAACTTTTCTTGTGATTCACTTGGCCCAGAGCTGGTCTTTGTGGAACTTGGAATTGAGGGGCTTCCACCAGCACGTACAGACGTGCGCAAATAGCGCCGTCACTTCTCTCGTAGCAGGACAAACGTAAGCCAGGCACTCCGTGAGCGGCACTCAACACCAAGGCTCAGAGCCCCAGTGCAGCTGTTTCGTACGTCGATCGTCCTCACTGACCCGCTATGACATACACGAGGCTCGGGGTCCATTTCTCACGACTCAACCAAGAGCAAAAGGCCAGCGTCTTGCTTTGTGCGTGCGCTCACCCTGAACTCCCACCCCTGACTGACTAACGTCGCCGAAACCACCGTTTTCTCCTCCGAACTCTCTTCTCACATGGGCTCTCTCTCTCTCTCTCTCTCTGCAACCAACCCTTTCTCTTCGATGTCAAGCCAAACAAATCCTCCACCTCCGGGGTGTGGCCTGTTCGCACGAAAACCTGGAAAGGCAGGGCTTCTGCCTGCTCGGCACGTTTGCTTGTTTCTCATCATGCTTTTGGTTAGAAATACATTGGGGAAAGTCACATGGGGGGAATTACACACTGGGTAAGCTTACTCTTAAACCCCAGCTAATTAACACGACACCACTCCCCCTCCCCCACCTCCCCCGTGTGGTGACACGTAACACTTAAGCTCACAGTTTCCAAACTTAATTACATAGAGTGATGTCACACGTCACTGACCAAGTCATTCCATGCCAAAAATTTTCCGTAATTCATTCATCTTCCCCGACACCACATCAGTATTACAGAGAATAATCAATGGACACTGTGAAACTTGATTGGTGAAATGACCTGTAAGTGTCATAATGTTGCAATGATGGTTGCAGGCCGATCAAAGCCTCAGATGGAGGGAAGAGATGGGAGAGTTTGGTCCGGATGCGGTAGCCCAGTCACACCTGACTTTTTTTAAGCCAGGCTTATGCCGATTTTTGAAATATTGTTCTAAAAGCGCGTTGAGGCACACTTACGAATACTTATGGGGTAATTTTGGAAAAACATTGAGAGCACGCTGAAAAAAAACATGCCATTACGTCGTAGTATGCTGCTTTCATCGTGTCTACTTTGCGGGTTGTCATCAAATTTAGGCATCTTGAAAATTTGTTTATATCTAATACTTATGCCAGCGTATACTCACAAGTTCCGCTACAGCTGGCCTGAATTTGTAGGCCGTTATGCGATCGTTGACACACGTCAACACACGACTTGTAAGGGGTGTAATCATCGAGTCACGGAACTCGGTACCGTTCACGGCCCGTGGTACTCGGGAACCTGGAGTTCTCATTGCATCCTGCAGGTGAGACTCCACCGTTTAAATGTATCAGACTGTTTTAAAAATGGCCAGGAGCAAGGAATCAATCAGAATGAACAAGTTAATATTTTCTATTTCAGGTTCTGTTTCTGCCCCTCTCAAAGTTCAGACCTAAGAGATTGCCGAACTCTCCAGAAAGAACAGCGAAATATTCTGACAATGTACCCTTGAACAACCAGGTATGTTATGTCTTGGCCACCAAGATGTGTTTTTGTTTTTCTTTCTTCCTCCTGACAACATACTTTATCCTCTGGAAATTAATCACAACTAGAAGAGTTTCACACCGACGGGCTATCTTGTTCCATGCATGTAACATGTTCTTCTGATGTATCTCTTTATCTGGGCGGTTTGGCAACTGAGAGCTCTGTACAGGTAAAAAAAATAACCCGGTTACGTGCATGAAGCAGAAACAACATACCTACTGCTTGTAATTCAAAACCTCACTGCACTGGAAAACCTGGGACAGGAATCTCTTCTGTTCTTGCATATGACAGCTTGTCTGCCAGGTATCTATCATTTCTTGGAAATGCACAGTTGTGCCATTGATGCTGGCTCCTCTTCCAGTGCACTGGTCTCATTTCAGCAACCTCAGAAGGATGACAGGCTGATTCAACCCCACCTGGTGTTAAATCAGCAGCAATGGGGTTTGAACTCAGGACGCTGGGATCTAAGCCTGCCACCGTAATCACTAAGCCAACCCCAGGCTGGGACAGGAATACAGGACTGTAAATTGTGAAGACTTGTAATCCCTACACACTCGAGGCGATGCTACACGATACAAATTTACTTGGAGCAAGTCTGGATGGATATAGCCCAGACTGTTGAAGGGAAGCACGACAACAAATACCACAAACAACGGTCCATGAATTATTGGAAGGATTGTTATTTCCAATGGACATCCTTCATTGAGAGGACGATCCTGTGTGAAACCCTTGCTCGTTTTACCTTATTTGAAGTGTAAAGTTTCTTATAGTGTCTAATCCATTGCCTCGACTGGCTCTCGTTCCATGATTCGATGTCTATTGACCATCTACACTGTGACAGAGTTGTTCTTTGCTGTGTATTTCTCTATTTGCAGGAAACTGCAGCACACAACTGGGTTCGTCAAAGCCTCAGTGATGTGCTGCAAACCATGGCCAATCCACAGATCCTGGAATGCCCTCCTCGAAAGAACGAAAACCTGCAGCCATGGTGCAACCTCTCGCGGTCAACGTACCCTGTCATCCTTCAAAAAGAACGAGCAAAAATGCTCAACAGGATATGTCTAATGTGGACACTTTGCAGACGAAGAGCTTGCCAGGCTGCACCAGGCAGATGAGCTTTTCAAAATTTGAACAATCTCTCGACTCTTTGATGAAAGCGAGAGTGAAGGAAGTGATTCTTCGCAGTACGAATAGATAATAGGAGTGCCTGTCGCTGGTGTCACGCTCTGTCTCGTTGACAATCCGTAGACTCGATATGAGCGCATATGGATAGTTAGGTGATGTGGACTGAGAGTGTGTTCCATTGGATCAAGTCAGGTACTTTTGTAGTTCTTGGTTGGATATGGGACTTTGATTCAATGTAAATGCATGTAATTATCTTTGCTTAGATGGCATAAAGTGTGATTAAGAGTATGAAACCAATTTATCCGACTTATCCCCTTGCGTCGATGCCGATGACTGTTGCATTGTGCATATTTGCAGTAAATTGGATCCGATGTACGAGGAAATGGCACAACAGGACCCACAGGAGGTGCTCCAGTTTGTGTTGCACCAGGTGAAAGAAGTGTGCCACCTTCTTGAAGCTGCTGGTGTCATCTTGGCAGCTGAGAAGGAACAACTTGAATTGTTACGGAGAGAAGGACAAGAAAGCGATGGCTGTGATACGCTTGAGGAAGCCCCGGCTAAAAAGCATCCAAAAAGACGGTTTAAGAAATGGAGATCAAATGTTGCTCGAGGATTCCGGAAGTTGTGCTGCTCATCATCACGTAGTGCGGCGGCGCAGGAATGTGAGTCCAAGAAGGAGGAAGCCAAAGAAGGAACAGATGACTCAGAACCCCACATAAAGGAAAATAAAAATACTGAAGGAGCAACTTATGAACAGACCTCCAGGCAATATGGTGAGCCAACCAGAACAGCTGAAGAGAATGGATGTAATTGATGATAAATACACAAAACGATGATGAAAATTGTGCCTCACTGATGGGCCTTAGTCACATGCATGGGGCTGTACCACTTCTAAAAATGCTACACAGTTTTCTCTTTCGCTTGTTCCTTTTGTGACATTAATTGTGGTGTCTCTTTCTCATCGCCGTCTGAAGGTCATAATGTGTTTTTGGGACAGTCGAAGACGACCACCTGTTGCTTGAGATTTGGGAACGTCACATCACAGGATGAAGACCTCTTCGACATCGGACTTAGTTTTCATCCCGGTTGGTCTTGTTTTCCTCACTGAAAACTTGTGTCTTGTTTCTTGTGATTCCTGTTTTGTAGATGCTTTTCTCAACGGTTATCGAATGAGGAACAAACAAACTGTTCGTGATGGCATCTCCTTTCTTCTCTCCCTCTGAACGCTTGCAGACATGTGGAATAAGAACGACTCCGAACCAGTCCCACTTCAGTATTTGTTGAACTTTTGGGCTCGCCAGGAACACCTTGATGGAGAGAACATGCTTGTGTGTTCATCATGCAAGTTGAAGGTCATGGCAAGTTGTTCCTCATCGATCTCTACACTTCCTTCAATGTTGGCGTTACACCTCAAGCGCTTCAAAATGGACAGGTAAACCAGCAATCGCTTCATTCACGATCAAAATACCATCATATTCGGTCTGTTTATGCTCACCCTCAGTTCATGATGAGATCAGCTTCGTTTATTTTGTGGCATAAGCTGCAACCGTCCCATACCACCAAGAAATTGCCAATCATTTCCATTGGCCATTGCTTGTTATAATTGACGGGATGGAGGGGTACTCCGCAACATAATAGACTTGTGATCGGGTGGTGTTTGATCATGTGTGTGCAGGCTCTCTTGTATTGAACAAGATACATTCCACCTTGTTGAGAGTTTTGTTATCTGTGTTCCCTTACAAGGATCTTCAAGACTCTGCCGGGGTTCGAACCACCAACCTCCCAGACTCAGAAGTCAGAGCAACCTCGGTGTTATAAAATCCATTGCTACTTAAGTATTTATTAATAATGATGGAGCTCCACATCATTAGATTGCCTTTTACTAAAGCAGAAACCTTGACAAGATGGGCCGTTCAATTATATTCACAACATGGGGAAATGTGATTTGGTAAAATATCATCCCTCATTTAATCTACCGATACCTATGAGTTGTTGTTTGTCCTAACAACCCACCCTTTACACAGGAATGAGAAAGCATCGAAGTTGTTGGTCCCTACTTCCATTCCTGAGCACCTCTCAGTCAGAAGATGGTGTTCCCCCGAGTGCATCACCGATGATGGAGACCCCCGGTACACACTCTACGCTGTCATTGAACATGAGGGTCGTGACCTCAACTGTGGACATTACACCACATACATCAATGCCGAGGCAGCCCATCGGGAAGAGTGTCACGGACCCGACAGTCGGGTCAAATGGGTCCACTTCAGTGATGAACATGTCACAGTCATGAAACATGATGACATGCAGAAGATTCTTTCTCCATCAGGTGTGCACATTAAGACACCATGCATGGTATGCTACAAGCGCAACGCGTGAGTCGAAACGTTGTCCGTGGGTCGATTGTCGCTGCATAAGGTAATAAAGATCAGACAAGAAGGGAGTCTTTTTCTTTTCTGTTTTTGTATACATGATCGAGGCTCGTGGAAGAGAACAAAATGGAAAGGGGCAAACATCAAGAACAGAATAGAAGTGAGAGTGAGTAGGAGGGAGAGGACACATGGGGATGAATGAGCTGCATACAAGCTGAAAGACAGCAATAAAAGCAAGGGGGGAAACAGGGGATGAAACAGAAATGGAACTAGAACGGCACTCGGTGGAGTGCATATCTCCATCAGGCTGAACAATTTACATTGTGTATCCCACTGATCTGCATCCGCACCTCAACCAAAATCTCATCGATTCATCCTTGTCACACACCCAATCTCTCCACCAAATTTCGGCCCAATCTATCTATGACGTTTTGAGATATTCTACTCACAGACAGACATGGGGGGAAACAACCTTCGTCCACCTTCAGTGGTGGACGTAACAAAACAGCCGACAACTGCAAATGAAAATGGGTGGGATTAAAATACCTGGAAAAAGGGAGTGCTTGAGAATGGGGTTATTTGGAGTAGAAGAGATCATGATTATGGATGGGGGAATGGCCTGAGGAAGAGGTGAACAGCTGTCTTGAATCTCTGGTGGGAAGAATGGGACTGAACACGACGGTTATTTCTGGACCAGATCTGTCATGTTGTTCTGTTATATTTTCGTCCCTGCATTGCTGTTTGTGTTTTCATTCCAATTTTCTTGATGAAACTGTACCTTGTTGTGCTGTGTTGTCAAATGTGTGTCCCTGTGAGTGTTTAACCTAATCGCCATGGACTCTGCTAGTTAGTGTGCAAATTCTGTCTCGTTGCTTTGATGCCGCCTGCCTCGTTCCAGTTATTTTCTCCCAAATCTCATTTCACCTTCCTCAACATTATCCATTCTAGAAAGGTGTGTTTCTTTCCGAATCATGGTCCCATCAATTGAATTGGCCACAGGTGGACTCCAATCAAGTTGTAGAGACATCTTGAGCATGATCAAAAGAAATTGGATGCACCAGAGCTCCGCTTGGCGTGTCTGTCATGGCAAAGGTGTTGATTACTTTTTGACGTAAGACATTTCAGCTTTTCATTTTTAGTTAATTTGTGAAAATTTCTAAAAACAAGTTTTCACTTTGTCATCATGAGGTGTTTTGTAGATCGTTGACAAAAAATTTAATTTAATCGATTTCAAATTCAGGCTGTAACACAACAAAATGTGACAAAGGTCAAGTGATGTGAATACTTTCTGAAGGCACTGTAGATGGAGTCGTCACTGTTTGGAGGACGGTACAACACAGACGAACAACAGTTGGGAGTGGAGGGGAAGCCGCAGCTGGAGGTATTCCTGAGAGTTGGGATGTTCAGGCTTGTCAAACCGGAAAAGAAAGAGGGTAGTTGGTGGGGGAGCGTGGAGAGGGGAAGGCAGGAGGATCTGGGGACACCGATTACTTGTGGGGGAACCCAGGTATGAAGGGTACTTTCGTGGGGGGAGGGTAATGTCGTGAAATAATTTGTCACCATCGTCACACACACAGCATTAAAAGGGTTGGATTTAAGGATTCCAAGGGCAGAGAGACAAAGACAGTATGTGAGGATCAGGATTGGCATGGGAACGACGATTAAAGGCACGAAGAAAAACAACACAACGTGAATATGATGGTGTGTGAGGTATGGGTTCTGAGTCATCCAGGGATGGAGAGAAGGGGATAATGGAAAACAGAGTGGAGAAAAGTTTTTGGAATCAATTACAGTATGTGAGAAGCTTGAACATTTTCAAATTGCAAGAGTGGCGGACAGAAGAAAAATGGAGAGGAAAAAAATAACTTTTTTTTTTTTTTTTATTAAACAGAAGAAAGAATTCAAGCGAGGGAGTGAATAATGGGACAAAGGGGATGAATGCCTTGGCAATGGGTATGGAAACAGTTGGCCGAAAAAATCGTTGTAGGCCAAGCTATCCGAGCCTGAAACGCAGGATCGGAATACATAGAATGACCAGGAAACGACTCCCATTTGGCTTTATTCGACGTTTTCTTTTTTGTTGTCTCTTTTAATTTCAATTATTCTGTGTGATCAAAATTGCTTTCTCTATTTTTCCATCTGAATGATAAAATGTCCAACAGAATAGGTTTATTTATTTCAACGCATTGTTTTTGTTGAATAACTTTATATATTTTTGAAATCAGGAAATTATTTCGTCACAATGAAAGATATATACACAAATGTGTGCTTGAAATAGAGCACAAAAGAAAATCTCCTTTTGTACTTTGCATCACTTGTCTTTATAAAGAAAAAAAATAATAATGAACCCAAAGCCTGCAGCCATTTTATAGGCAAACCTTATGAGGTGACACAAAGCAAGGAGATG
>CM068953.1:30771018-30788757 GCA_035128595.1 Eptatretus atami | reverse complement strand
ATATCATTTGGGTAGTTATGTTGCATTGTAAAGTTATATTCATTTGGTAGTTATGTTGCATTTGTGAGTTATATTCATTGGTTGTCAGTTGTAGTTGTTTCATATTGTAGTTATCATTCTTGTAGTTCATTTGTAGTTTATAGTTGCATTTGTAGTTATGTTTTTTGCATTGTTAGTTTATAGTTCATTTGTAGTTATGTTCATTTGCAGTTATGTTCATTTGTAGTTATATTCATTTGTAGTTATATTCATGTTGTAGTTATGTTTTCATTTGTAGTTGTATTCATTTGTAAAGTTATATTCAATTTGTAAGTTATATTCATTTGTAAGTTATTTCATTTGTAGTTATGTGTCATTTGTAGTTATTTCATTTGTAGTTATATTCATTTGTGTATGTATGTTTCATTTGTAGTTATATTCATTGTGTAGTTATAATTTTCATTTTTAGTTATATTATTTGTAGTTTGTTCATTGTAGTTCATATTCATTTGTAGTTTGTTCATGTTGAGTGTATTTCATTTGTAGTTATATTCATTTTTAGTTATATTCATTTGGTAGTTATGTTCATTTTGTAGTTATATTCATTTGTAGTTTATGTTCATTTGCAGTTATGTTCATTTTGTAAGTTATATTCATGTTGTAGGTTATAGGTTCATTTGTAGTTATGTTCATTTGTAGTTGGTATGTATTTGTGTTATACTTATGTTGTAGGTTATATTCAATTTGTAGTTATATTCATTTGTAGTATGTTCATTTGGTAGTTATGTTCATTTGTAGTTATAATCATTTGTAAGTTTATATTGCGATTTGTAGTGTATGTTCATTTGTAGTTATATTCATTTGTAGTTATATTTGTCATTTGTTAGTTTATATTCATTTGTAGTTATGTTATTTTGTAGTTTATTCATTTTCTAGTTCATGTAGTTATGTTTAGTTAATGTATCATGTGTAGTATTATTCATTTGTAGTTATATAGTTGCAGTTTTGTAGTTATGTTTTCATTTGCAGTTATGTTCATTTGTAGTTTATATTCATGTTTATTAGTAGGTTATATTCATTTGGTAGTTATGGTTCATTTGTAGTTATGTTCATGTTTGTAGTTTTATTCATTTTGTAGTTATTTGTTACATTTGTAGTTAGTGTGTCATTTGTAGTTATGTTCATTGTGATTTGTAGTTATATTAATTTGTAGTTATCATTGTGTTATGTTCATTTGTAGTTATATTCATTTGTAGTTATAGTTCATTTTTAGTTATGTTCATTTGTAGTTTATTCATGTTGTATAGTTCATTTGTATTCATTGTTGTAGTTATTTTCATTTGTAGTTATAGTTCATTTGTAGTTATGTTCATTTTGTATTTCTTATGTTGTAGTTATTTCATTTGTAGTTTATGTTCATTTGTAGATTATGTTCATTTGTGAGTTATATTCATTTTGTAGATTTTCATTTGTAGTTCATGTTGTAGTTAGTTATGTGTTCATGTCTGTAGTTATATTCATTTGTAGTTATATTCATTTGTTATGCATTTAGTTATAATTCATTTTAGTTAATTCATGTGTATGTCATTTGTAGTTTTGTAGTTATGTTCATTTGTAGTTATATTCATTTGTAGTTATGTTCATTTGTAGTTATATTCATTTGTAGATATATTCATTTGTAGTTATGTTCATTTGTAGTTATGTTAAAATGTGGTTATGTTAATTTGTAGTTATATTCATTTGTAGTATCTGTTTCATCTTGTTAGTTATATTCAATTGTATTTGTGGTTTCATATTGTAGTTAATGTTAATTTTGTAGTTTTTTCGTACGGGCACGCACTAATTACTTAAAAGGAGGTCCAACACTGCACTCCCCCTCATGGGCTTATCTGGGGACTCCCCCTTCTAATAAATTCGTTTGTGTAAATTGATGTCAAAAGAGGATCGAGTTTCAAGTGAAAACGACGACCCTGACAGCATTTTGTTCGAGTACAACAACGGCGTTGTTTGCATCGGAGGACGCCATGTTGTTAAGCAGTGCCGAGCATGCCGTTCCGTTGGAGCGCTTGCTTGAGCGCTTTGAATCGAGGAGGCCGCTTGTTCACGTAACGCACCCCAGGTTAACGTTAATTTCTGAGGTAAAATAATTTTCTGCTTTCAAAACACAAAAAGGTAAACATTTTATCCCGAGCCGAGTAAACAGCGAACCGGAAACAACGCACTTTGTGCTTCCGCCTCACCCCATCATGGGGGAGGCTGCGGATGCTGCGGACAAGCGAGGTGGGCGCTGTTTGCAGGCAGCAGCGAAGGAATCCAAGGGAAAATGTGGTACGATCATGTTGTTTTTAATGGACAAGCATATCTTTTGGATGAGTTTATTTCTATCTCTCCGGGTGTGTGTGTGTTGTGTGACCGAGTAAAACGAAGGCCCACAAGGCACAGGCTATTTTGGGGTTACCATGAGACTCCCTCCCGACGCGGCCACCGAGATGCTGCTGATGCTCCTTTTAAAGTCCCGGGTACTTAAAGAAGATGTGTTTTCACGGACTTGTTAAACATTTTTTGCTGTGTACATTGTTGCTCATTGTCCTCTGATTTACTGTATATATATTTGAGACCTTCCCGTTACCACACCACCACCACCCCCCCTTCCTCCTTTCCCTCACAATTTTCCTCCCTCCTGATTATTTCGTCGAGATGTTGTTCTGTTGAAACTGATCGTTCTGAGTGATTCTGTTCACGAGAAAGCAATCGAGGAACGAAATGGGCGACGGGAATGTCTCAGGGACTTGTGTATTTTATAAAATAATAAATAAATATTGTGTTTTGTGAAGTTTCACTCTTTCACCTCCTCTCCCCCCCCCCCACCCGCCCGCCCCCAAAACATTCTTCCCTCCTTTTGTAAAGCTTCATGGATGTTCGTGTGTGTTCAATTTTAGCCTCTGCACACCCTCCCCCCAGAACTCGTTCTCTGCACACCCTTATCCCACTCTCCCTACACACCACACCCTTATCCCCACTCTCCTACACACACACACACACACACACACACACACAACACACACACACCCTTATCCCACTCTCCCTACAACAACACACACACACACACAACACACACACACACACAACACACACCCCTTATCCTACTCTCCTACACACACACACACACCCTTATCCCCACTCTCCTACACACACACACAACACACCCTTATCCCACTCTCCTACACACACACCCTTACCCCCACTCTCCCTACACACACACACACCCTTATCCCCACTCTCCCTCTACACACACACACACACCCTTATCCCCACTCTCCTCTACACACACACACACCTTATCCCCACTCTCCCTACACACACACACACCCTTATCCCCACTCTCCTCTACAACACACACACACACCTTATCCCCACTCTCCCTCTACACACACACACACACACACACACACACACTTATCCCCACTCTCCCTCCACACACACACTTATCCCCACTCTCCTCCACAAACACACACACACCCACCACACACCCTACTCCATCACTCAGCCCTCACCCTTCAGATGATGATGAATGGGTTCCAAATGACATCATACTGTAGACTGTAGAGGTTTTACTTGCTTCACCTGGTTAGCAGCAACTCCCGCTCTATACTTGCGAGTTGTCTCATTTATTTTTCCTTTGACCTGATTGTTCATCATCTTGATCATTCCCACTGACCATAAGTTAATAAGTTTACGGAATGCTTCGGAATGATTATTGGTTCATCCTGTTTTTTTGTTTGTTTGTTTGTTTTTTTAAGTGAAGCTGCTGTCATCGGAGTAGTTGGCAGAAGAATCTGTCTCGGGTTGTTGATCCATACAAATTGCGCGACTGTACCGTACTTTAAAATCCAGGTTCTCTTTTTGGAACATGCTTGGGATTAATACTGTTAGCGATTTGGAAGCCTCTTGCACACAAACAGCCAGAGTCCCCGCAGTTCAGTTATTTCGATAAGTTTGTGTTTATAGTTAGGGTCCCGTCCTTCTGTCTAATGGGTTAATTTCATGTGTGCGCTGTGGGTTTCTTTTATAGTCAGGTTTTTTACATCTTAAATCCATCCTTCGTTCTCCGCACCATCGCCACGTGCAACGTGTCCCGTAAAGGGGTGAGGTTCCTCCGCCCACCGTGAGCTTGTCCAATCGACAGCGGCCGGCCCGACAGCCGACCCGAGATCGCCCCTCTCCGCTACAAAGGTGGATGGAGAATAGGGTGCTCCCCTGGTTGTTCGTTTGGGTTCTCAGACACGCACGGGGGAGGTGGTCGTTGCCCCTCCCACAGACCTCTCCAATCAGGAGGCTCATCACCTCAGGGCCGACTCCGCCTTAGCCAGATGGAGTGTTCGGCCCGACCAATAAGGGGAGGCCACTGATCACCCAACAACCCCTTGTCCAATCCGGAGGCGAGTTACTCAGAGCGGTTCCCTCGACCCGTGGAGGGTTGCGAGCTGTCGTAAAAGAGGGAGAGTAGAGTCGTCGTCGTGGTCTGCGGTCTTTTGTGGGGTTCATCGTGGTGGTGGTGGTTGAGCAGCCAGGACCGTGGTGCTCGATCGTCGTTCGTGGCAGCCAGGATCGTGGGCTCGGTGGGTTCGAGTCCACCGTGGTGGGTTGGAGTCGGTGTGACCGCACTAGGCGGACAGGTACCCGCCAGACTCTGTCCCCCAGCTGAACTATCCTCCTCGGCTGGAGGACCGAATAAAGACCCGGCGGGGTCCATTTTCTTTGGGTGTGTGTGTGTGGCGCCAGTCTGTTAAGTAGAATTGTTAAGTGCTTTTCGCTCACTGTACATTGCCTGCCTGATAGTCGTGATTAAGTCTGCACTGTGTCTTATTATTGTAAATAAATATCTGTTAAATGTTCCAGTTCGTTGCCTGTCGTTTCTACCATTGACCCAACACGATGCGGGCCTGAGAAATAGTGAGGCCGTCGTTGCCGTAATTGTTCATTTGGTCCGGCGCGGCTTTGGTAACTTCTGCACGGTTACGCCGGATCCGAGTCGGTGATAGCAACTCGGTTCGGACAAAGTCGGTCGAGGGTGTGGCTTCGCCGGTAGTTGGACGGCCTGGGTACTTGGGTAAATTGGAATTAGACAAGTGGACCCTACCTCACGCCGTCGAAATATTGGCGACCACGGTCCTTTAAGTGACCCGTCGACTCCGGAGTTATCCGGGGTGACGACCCTTTAATTCCAGGTGTTCGGTGGGAGACGGCCCTATTGCTCCGTCTAGCGGTTGTTCCTCGCCACCGACCCCCGGCCCACAATAATACTACAATATATTTTTGTTTTTGTTTTTCCTTGGTACGATAATAACTGGAGAGGTAAAGTTACCAAGATGTTCAAACAAAAGTTAAAATGTAGTTTTATAAATGTAAATGAAGAGGATCTTCTCGACCGGCTTCATGTGTTGGCGCGGCACGTATTGCTCCAACTCCACACGTTGTTGTTTCCCAGTATTAATTGTTATTTTTACTTTCCCCATCATGTGCAAGATGTCAGCCATTGATCTTTTTATTGAGATCAAACAGAAATCTTGTCCCTCGCTTCTCATCACAGCCATGAATCTTGTGATCAAACTCCTGCTTCTGTTTCACACTTGGTTCTCCTCTGTTCATTTACCACATCAACATGTTAGATTGGTTGTTTATGGAGATGAGAAACACACGCTCCCTACTGGAGAGAACAGGGTGAAGGGGTCGTGCATTTTCAATATTTATCTTAATTATACATTTTCTCACACTTTGATGTGTGAAAATGGTGTTTTAGACTCTGATGGGACGTTTGGGGGGAGGGGGGTGTTGTTGTCCTGTCTGTTATTATTGATATTATTCTTATTTATATATTATTATGCTATTATCGTTATTGCCGACGCTCCATTTTGAACGGATAGAATGACCTCCGAAGATGAAATGCTTGATGTCCTGCTTCTTCTTCACATGACATACAGGCGGCAGCGTGTTAATATTATTATTATTATTAGTATTATTATTAGTATTAGTATTATGCCATTACCATTGTTGTTTTTAATTTTGTTGTTGGACGCAACTTTGGGGGGTAAAAAAAAGCAGCACGATACCGTAAAACGATGCTGAAGATGGCGTTATTACTTTTGTTAATACAAGCGGCCTTGGAAAATCGGCAAAATTAACTATCTTAACACGGGTATATACACCTTAACACGGATTTCGCCCGAGGCAGAAAGCACCCTTGGGAATAGGGGGCAAATGAAGTCGCTACAACCTCCATCGTGTGACATTTAGTTCTGTTAAGTTTGGTTGAGATTGGATAAGCAACGACCAAATATGGTTTGTCACGATCACGTGATTGTCGCGATCAAAAAGGGAGACGGATGCCAAATTGCGTATTTCAGTATGATGTATTTTTGCAACAAGGATGCACGTGTTGACCTCAGGAGAGCCAGAAAATGATATCTGTCCAACTTCACGAATGAGCTTTTCAAACTTGTTTCCCTCCTCGAAAACCTGGTGTTAAGTCCATCTCCGGAGTATGCTTCCCTTCCATCCCTTCCCTCTCTTCAAATCGCACCACAGCCGACTGCTTGTGAGAAGACCGAATGCCTCAATTCTGTGTTTGCTTCCAAATCTTGTGTTCCCAACTGCACTCCCTCATTACCCATCCTTCCCATCTGTGCCCAACTGCTCCTGGACTTTGTCTTTTGCACCTGAGAAGGTGGAGAAGGTTCTTTCAACCCTCAACTCTGACTCTGCTACTGGATTGGACCGCATCAGTTCACATGTCCTCAAAACCTACTCTGCTACTATTTTCACCCTGTCATTTGCCCAAGGTCATATTCCATTTGCTTGGAAAACTGCCAACATCACTGTATTACACTAAAAAAGGTGTAAACACCGATCCCCTTAACTGCAGACCTATCAGCTTCCAATCATGAACAAGGTCATGGACTCCATCATCGCAGTTGATATTAAATCCTTGCTTTTCAACCACAACCTCATCTCAGATCATCAATTTGATTTCAGGCCAGGTCGCACCTTGGACATACTGCTTCTACTCACCCAACAATGGATGGAGGCCCTCAAAGTCAGGTAGGAGGTCAGGGCTGGTTCTCGAGACATGTCTCGAGCTTTTGATACAGTTTCACATGCTGCCTTACTCTCCAAACTCTGTGCCTGTGGCATCCGCCAAGGCCAACTCCACTCTTAGGTTACTGACTTCCTCTACTCTCGTATCCAACATGTGGCACTCAACGGAGTCCTTTCATCTCCTCTCCCTGTCAAGGCTGGAGTTCCCCAAGGCAGTGTTTGGGCCCAGTCTTATTCCTAATGATCATCAACGATCTCTCTGACTGGAAAATCCTCTTTAGATATTTGCTTATGACTCCACCCTCTGCCGTGACATCCCTCATCCATAAGATAGACAGGCAGCAGCCTCTTCCCTCTCTGCAGACCTTGATGGAATCACAAGCTGGTCAAACACTTGGAATTATATCTTTCAATCCTGACAATTCTCACTCTCTCAATATGTCTCTCAAAAAAGACTGTCTGGCAAGCCTCCATCCCGCCCCCAATCTTCATTCTTAACAATCCTTTTGAAGTTCAGTTTCTCAAACCTCAAACTCCTGGGTCTTACTGTCAGCCATGATCTTTCTTGGGTAAAACACATTTCAAAGTTGACCCCCAAAGCCAGTCGCTGACTGGGCATCCTCCATTGCACAGAGTCCTTCCTGGGTACACCTGAACTCTTATCCACTGACGAGGCCTTCATCCGCAGCTTGATGGAGTACAGTTCTACCCTCTGGGCTGGTGTGCCCCTCCCTCACATCTTGCTCAGCTTGTTTCTGTGGAAACTAAGGCCATCTAGATAATTGGAATGTCCTTTGTTGAAGCTGAGTCGATGAGCCTAACACTTTCCCGTTTAGACAGGTCGGTGGTATTTGTATTGTACCACCTCCTTTCTGGTCTTGCACCCTCTGCTCTTTCCGTGCTTTGTTTCTGCAGGGAGCAAGCGGTCTACCAGCAACCCCCTTCTGGTGAAAGTAACGAAATGCAGGATCACTGCTCACCTCCTCATTTGTTCCTCTCTTCCCCCCCCCCCCACCTTTGGAACCAACTTCCACATTTCCTTCAATCGCATTCTTCCCTCCAAGTTTTCAAGACAGCTGTTCAACACAATCTCAAATCATTCCCCATCCTAAACCATGATCTTTTATATGCCACCCCCCTTTCACCCACCTCTTTTAACCCTCCCCAAGCCCACATTTTTTTTTGTTGTTGTTTGTTTCTTTTTCCTGCGACTTTGCCACTGTATCCATCTTGTTCACCCCCTCTGTCCTTTGCCTGCCCCCTTTCTTCCCCACATCTCTTATTTGTCGAAGTTTCCCTCAACCCTGTTGTGTCACCCCCTTACCCCTCTCTTTTTGCTGCTCTTTTTGTTCTGTTACGGTCTCATCCATTCTATGTTCTAACTCCTCAACGAGCCTCGATTTTGTATACAAAAAGGAAGCCATTTGATATGTCATTATTTATCTACCCTTGGTAATCAGATGATGTACGAAGTTGGCAGGTCGGTGGTGCTGTATGAAGTCGACATGGATGTGATTTGCATGATTGATCGTGGCTCCATCGTTCTTTTCTGCTGTTGTGTTTTGAGATTGAATGGTGAAATTTCTGATTTGATTTGGTAGCTTCAAGAGGAACCCGAATGCAACTTTTTGTTTTTTCTTCTGAAAACCGTTGACAATCATTAATCACAGTCTAATTTGAAGGGATTTCAAAAAAAAAAGATTTCGATCACAAAGTGCCGAAAAAAAGCCCTAAAGTGTCGATTTTTTTTGATTCAATTTCACCAGTGATGTCGCACCTTGATCTAAATGGCGGCTTACTTAGAGAAACGGTGTACAGTATTTTGAGCTCGGATTGCAATACAGATTCCACCGTCATTAGGGGCATTCCATGTCAAGTGTACACACCCTCCCGACACTAATACCTCATTTTCTCCCCATATGTGATCATTTATTCACGGGTGAAAAAACTCAAAATACCAACTTTTAGACCTGTGGGCCCATCGGGGCCCATTTTAGGGGCCCCCCAAATTTGGGCGCCCCCGGCTGCCCCACAATCTTCCAGAGGCCATATCACAGGTTGTAGTGGTCCGATTTGGCTAATCTTGGTATCAAAATGCTCGTAAAAGTGAGATCTTTCAAATCGCGTAAAGTAAAATCACTCCGAAACTAATTCAAAAAGTTATAGTTTGAGGCGCCCTTTGACCTTGGGCCCCCGCTCCCCAGCCAAACCGATGGTCCGATTTTTCGTGTGAGAATACCCCTTCATATACTCCAACACCTCAGCATAAATGAAAATGGGATCTCAATGGGTTCAACTGTGATGATGGTTTTATTGTTCGATGATGGCCACAATACATAGCACAATATTTGAACACAAGATTTCCAATACACTATATCAGTATATTGTACATAAATTTTCCACATGCACATGCAGGAACTGGAAGCGATACTAGTATGAGTAAGAGTTTTTCCTGGTATATTATAGTCAAGATTTTTTGCCAACCAATGTTTATTTGACAGCTGTGTTTCTTTTTTACTGATTGTGTAGGTTCTACCTGTAGCAGTTTTTGGTTCTACCGAAAGAAGTATATCAGAAATGTCTAAAATGCAGTGATCTTCAGTGTCAGGAAAAAATAAACTATTTGCGGGCCTGTTTGGATGAAGAAAATTCACTTTCACTTCATGAGTGTCCTGAAAGGCTTCCATGATGCAGGCAAGCCAACTTTTCCATCATAGTGCACTGTGACATAACCTGAGAGTTTCCCGTTAAATGTTGGTGTAGATTTTGAAATAGCTGACTCGATACGGTGTTCCTCGCTAAGGAGATTCGCGTACTTGAAGAGCAGTTTCAGAAATGGGGATGAAGCATGAAGTTTTTGAGTTCCAGCTATGGTTTTGGCCGTTTTTAACCTTTCTTCCAGATTTCGTTCTCCTCGTCATACGGCTCTTGGATCCTGTAACCGAACTTCATTTCATTCAAACCATTTTCAGCAAAGGTGAAAAGATCTTTTGGAGAAATAATTTGACTGTCGTAAGGTCTACGCAGGCTCTCACATGTTGCTTCTCGTTTGACTGTACCTCCCACGCCATCTGAAGGGCCCTTGCATGACTTGTGCAAAAAAATGCCATTCTGCGTCAATACCATACTCTGATTTGTGACGACATAGGTTTATGAAGGCTTTGCAATTCTTATATTGGCAGCGCAACCGTCTGAGAAATAGTAAAGTTTCTTTACATTTCCAAAGCTAGATTTCAAGTGTTCAATGAGCATTCTTTGGAAGAGGTGGACTGAGACAACGTCGTGAGTATTGCATTCTGATATAATCGTGGTTTAATTTGCCATCGTCCGATTTGAAATAGTAAACCCAGGGGTGAATTGTCACTTGAGAGCAGTTCCAATGGAATCCTTGGGCCGCATCCTGTACGACAAACGAATAGTTCTCTGAGAAGTCTCCAATAATGACAAATTCTCCTTCACGATTTCGTCTTTCTTATTTTTCAGAAACTGAGATTGGGCCTTTGCAATGAAGTCGTGTCTCACTAATTTCACCGCGCGTTCACAGAATTGATTAATGATTCTTTCCAAAGGCAGGACCATGGAGCTCAGTTCAGATCTGTCGGTGGATGTCCACCGTTTAAACTGAATTTCATCAATACCTCTAGTTCATAAGCACTCAGTAGCTCGGTTTTGAAGTCTTCACTTGATGGGCACACTTTCACAAGTTCTAAAATAACATGCCGGTTGTGCTGGGTTACAAACTATGCATGCTATCACATTATGATAGCTAGGAAGTTCGGCTATCTGTGGCATTTTGGAACCAAACATCATGAGTTTCACATTTTGATGTATCGTACATACACATACACTGTGTGTACCGCCTGAACCGGCCAGGACACATTCCGAGGGACGGAGCATGGCGAACCTCGCGAATCCAACTTTCAAGCCAGGGTTCTTGTGTTTGAATTCTTGAAACAGTTCCTTGAGATTGTTTAGTACCAGGCGCTTTTGAATTTTGTCTTTTCCATGTCCATTCCTGACTACCACACAGTCCTTTTTTCCCGGCATTATTCGGCTGACTTCATCACTTCGGTAAAATTCGGTTACGGCGGATTTCACTTCGTCAGGCAATATTTTACCCTGTTTGGGATTTGGAGACGATAGCATACCATTTTCTTTCTCTATCTTATTGGCTTGCACAGCCATCTTTGGGAGCAACTGAATTCACTCATCATCCCTCTGATGCTCATATTCCTAGCAAATATTGTCAGTATAACGTATTTACTCTGAACGGCTCGAAACAACGTATTTTTCTTTCAGGCTTTTGATCACCTCTGGCATGCAGTTTTCATCATATTTTGACGCTGTATTTTGTTTTTTCTCCGCAGTGCTTGGTCCAGCAACTAGTTCTATTTATTTCGCACAGAATCTTCTACTTTATTTCGCTTTTCAGGAACGTACCCTGGGTTCCTTTCCGCCTTTCGTTTGTCGAATGGGCTTTCGCCTATCATCGATAACAACTGGTTTAATAGGTCAACTTCTGCTTCTCGCTCAAAAACCTCCTCGTCCTCATCTGTCGAAATAGATTCTGCAATACCTTCGATATTACCTTCTGATGATAATTTCGAACTGGTCGAAGATGATTCTTCGATACGCTCTGGTGACAACTGAGAAAGTTTTTTTTGCACGAAGTACAAAGTCTGTCATCTTTTTTCACCTTTGAAGAAAATTTCATCAACATATCATTTGACACATTGCGAAGTCTTTTCGTTGTTCGTTTTATGGCAGCTGAACGGATCGCAACAGTATTTTCGGAACTCCTTTCGATCTTCAGTTGCCATGATTACTGCATAATATGCAAAAACTGAGATTAGCCCATTTATAACTGAATTCGATGATGGTTATACAAAAAATGTACACTTAAAAATCAATAGACACAATAGGCAGAATAATTTTTTCGCAAATGAGGCAATATATACAGTATATATAGTAGTCCCAGAGATGATGATTGTCAATTTCAGACATAAAGTCGCTGCCAGCAGGCTGATGTCATTGGAAGATGACGGCAAACGTCGCCCAATGTTTTGAATGCAAGAATTAAGTTATATGTGGGACCCGAACAATAACACCATCATCACACTTGAACCCATTGAGATCCCATTTTCATTTATCCTGAGGTGTTGGAGTATAACTGAAGGGGTTATTCCTCACCACGAAAAATGGGATCATCGCTTTGGCTGGGGGCGGGGGCCCAAGGTAAAGGCGCCCCAAACTATAACTTTTTGAAATTACTGTTTCGGAGGGATTTTTACTTTACGGATTCGAAAGAATCTCGCTTTTAGCGAGCATTTTGATACCAGATCATCCAAACGGACACTACAACCTGTGATATGGCCAACTGAAAGAATTGTGGTCACCGGGGGCACCCCAACTTTGGGGGGGGGGGCGAAAATGGGCCCGAGGGCCCAGGTCAAAAATTGACACAGATTTTACCGTGGATACACACTTGCAACAAAAAAAAAAGTGAAATCTGAGACGGTGTCAAAATTTCGCTGAAAAATGTGTACACTTGACATGGAACGCCCCATTAGTAACTCTGATGGTTCTCAGTATGTTGAAACTGATCAGTGGGATTTTGACGAGACTATTGGTTCACGAAAAAATATTTTCACGAAAAAAATAAGTGACAACTATATTCGTTATTGTTGTGTGTCTGTCTGTATGTCTGTATGTCTGTATGTCTGTCTGTCTGTCTGTCTGTCCCGAGCATAGCTCCGTGGTGTTTTGATCCGATTCCTGATAAATTTTGGTGGGAGGTTTATATGATATCTAGTTTGTGTTTTCCTGAAAATGGGCGTGGTGCGCCCATTATGGGCGGAGCCACGCCCAAAAAACATGTGTTTTTAGGGGTAGCCCATTTCAATTTGCATCTTCTCCGAGGGGGTTTTGTCGAATCTGACAGGGGTTTCGGTATTTGGTTAGCCCAATGGCACCTGCATAGCCCACGGAGCTTGATTTTTTCATTTTCATGTCAAGGTCACAAGGTCACGAACTTAGAAAATTGCGAATTTTGACATAAAAAAATTTCTTCTTCCGAGGGGTTTGTCGAATCTGCAGGGGTTTCGGTATTTGGTTAGCCCAATGGCACCTGCATAGCCCCACAGAGCTCGATTTTTCATTTTCGTCCCCAAGGTCAAGGCCACATCGTCACGAACTTAGAAATTGCGAATTGTGTTTTTAGGGCGTAGGCAATTCAATTTGCATCTTCTCCTAGGGGTGTCGAATCTGGCAGGGGTTTCGGTATTTGGTCTAGCCCAAATGGCACCTGCATAGCCCCACGGAGCTCGATTTTTCATTTTCGTCCCACGGTCAAGGTCACAAGGTCACGAACTTAGAAAAATTGAGAATTTTGACATTAAAAAAATCATACGGACCGCCCAAACTTTGAGAGCTAGGATGACAATATTTTTTATGCATAATCTTGAGGTCATTCCCCACCTAAAGCCGCTGTCACACCTGACGATTTAGCCAGCGTATGCGATTTATTTAAAAATTTGTCTAAAACGCTGGCACACGTCGAATACGTTATGGGTACGTTTTGTATACGTTAAGAGCACGCTGAAAAACACTGCCATACGTCGTAGTACGCTGGCTTTAAACGTTTTACTTTTGGGTTTGTCCTCAAATTTTGCATGCTTGAAATTTTACGACGTATGCCGGCGTATGACTCACATGTTCCGCTACGCTGGCCATAAGTTGTAGGCACATTATGCGATCGTTGACACGTCGACTACACGTTACTTGTAAGTTACTCATAAGTCGAAACATGTCGAGGTAATGTTTAGCGTACCCGAAACTTATTTCTAACCTCATGAGTAACGTTTTGTAAGCACGCTACACGAACGTTGGTTCACACTTCGCAACACGTTACTTGAAAGTTCCTCATACGTCAAACGCGTCAAAGTAATGTTTAGGGTACCCGTGACTTATTTATAACCTATGAGTAACGTGCTTGGGAATTATTTGTAAAGCATGTCCTACGGCACAAATACGTATGTAGACATATTTGACGTTTTAGGACGACCACAGAACTTACTGAACGCGTTTCTAACTTACAGATACCGTATAATGGCGTATTGGCAGCGATTAGGGGAATTGGTATATAAAAAGCGGGGCTTCGCAGGAAGAACCCGTCTTTTTTTTAGGACTTCGTGGTGAGTACATGTCCACGTCATTCCGAGAGATGGAGGATACGGCAAGGCTGAGACGACAATACCTACCTGTCCTCGAACATCAACATGACCTCATCGAGTTGACGCTGCACAGTTGCGTGCCAATAGAGCCGGGAGAAGAAGACGTGAACGGAGGAGAAGGAACTGGGTCAGACCATGGATCGGGAGGCGACCCCATTACGGCATATATGACCAGCTCATGGTGGAACTCCGGAACGAGGACCATGGCATCCTTCATCAAACTTCCTGCGAATGCCCCAGCGATGTTCGACGAGCTGCTAGCCAGAGTGGGTCCAAGGATAACCAAGCAGTACACCTTCTACAGGGATCCGCTTGAGCCTGGCATGAGGCTGGCACTGAGCCTGCTGCTGTTGGTGCCGTGACTGCAGTGCTGTGGAAGCGATTTAACTCGTTCAATGAAAACGATTTAAATTGCCGAGCCACCAGCGTCCAAAAAACAATAGCGAGTGACAGGCCTTTATTAAAAGTGAAGTTGCAGCCTATGAATAGAAAACCTCACGTAATCGTCACGATACGCTGTCACGCTATGCATACGTTAGACTATCGTTGGGCATAGGTTGTGAACGCCTAAAACACGCTAATCAATCGTTGGTATAACTTATCTATAAGTTATCGAAGCGTTCTGTGTTCATTACTAGTACATTATGCATTTGTCCAAGTCGTTTTGAATACTTTTAAAAACTGAAACAAAAAAAATAGTTCATCGTGGGAATGAGAAAAAAAAAAATTAGCCGAAAAGAACATCGAACAATGGTGCAAAGTAGTATCCTATTCGTGGACGCAACGAGGATCCATCATCACCCACACCCTCCCCATCACTCACCGACTACTACTGACATGGACCTACTACTATACCAATACTACTACCACTACTACTACTACTACTAATACTACTACTACTGATACTACTGGACATTGACATCTAGTCAACATGGAGTCTGGAACACTGACGGGTTCCTCTTGTGAAGCCCATTTGTATATACCGATTCCCCTAAACGCTGCCAAATCGCCATTATACGGTAGATGTAAGTTAGAAACACGTTCAGTAAGTTCTGTGGTCGTCCGGAAGACGTCAATCAAATTCGTCTACATACGACAATGTGCGTTTGAGATACGTTACACATAGGTTCAAAGCACGCTACTCATAGGTTGAAAGCACGTTACTCATAGGTTAAAAATTAAGTTTCGGGTATGCTAAACATTACCTCAACGTGTTTCGACTTATGAGTAACTTACAAGTAATGTGTGTCAACGATCGCGGAGCGTGCCGAGAACTTATGCCAGCATATGCGGAACTTGTGAGCCATACGTCGAGTACGTCGTAAAATTTTCAGCATGCTTGAAATTTCACGACATACTAGACGTACCACGGAATATGACAGCGTACTTCATTGTTTTCAGCGTGCTCCTAACGTATACACAACTTACCCATACCGTATTCGACGTGTGCCAGCGTTTTAGACACATTTTTCATAGGTCGGCATATGCTGGCTAAATCGTCAAGGTGTGACTGCGATGTTGACACTTCCAATTTTCAGGCGGTTATGATTTAAATCGGCGTGCGGCAGGTTTTTAACAGAGAACGCCACGAGTTCATCGGCATACGTGCAGCGCGCTATGCCTAAGTTAAACTATCGTTGGCATAGGTTGTGAACGCCGACAACAGGCTAAGCATTCGTTGGTATAAGTTATCTATAAGACAACGAAACTTCTGTGCCTGTTACTAATGCATACGACCAACACGTTATGAATACGACCAAAACTTTAAAAAAAACCTCAAAACTTCAGCGTACGCCAACGTTTTACATACATTTTTATACGTTGCCATTGCTGGCTAAAACGTCAAGGTGTGACAGCGCCTTTAAGTCTTGAAACCATTTTGCTCTATCTCGAAACCCTTGCCCGTGGCGCCTCCTTCAAGTTTGTTTTTACGCTGATTTCATCAAAGTATGGATAATCCGAGGAGTGTGAAATGCCATATAGCCTATATGACGTTAAATTGTTCCTGGAATGTTCCAGAGACAGTTTGCACCAAAGGTCATAATCCTTGACCTTTGACCTTTAAAGTTCACAAAGGTCAAATTTTCAGAATTGTTGGAATCGAACCGGGTTTTCGACCTTCTTCGACGAACTAACTCCAATAAGCTATAGCACGAATCCTGTTTCCTTATTTAATGTCCACAACATTGTTTTGTGACCTTTAAAGGTTATGCAAAGGTCAAATTTTGAAAGTTGTTGAACGAAACGCGGTTTTCGATATTTTGCAAAAGGGCTAAATTTAAAACCCTGGGTTTCCCCCCCCACCCCCTTCGTTAACCCCCAAAAAAACCCCATTTTTTTTCCCATTGTTTTGGGAGGACCCAAATTTTTGTCATAACTTGCGTCAAAAATTATCACATTGTCTCATCCTTGACTTCTGAAACAATCTACATCATCAAATACCGCTCGTGAACCATCGTCGTCTTCAGACTTGTTGGAGACAAAATTAGTGATGGAAACACTTTCGGGGGAATTATGAAACTTGTCGCTTCGAGCCTTATCCGAGCGATTCAGATGAAGATGGTGATCAATGGAGGTGTTGGTGAAGATGAAATCGCCAGTCGCATGTTAACTACAGATTGGTCCGTTTTGTTTTTCCATTAAAATGACTGTTAAGGGATTTTGTATCAATTGATAAATCGGTTAAATTACTCTAACATGGACATGGCACAGACATGCCAGTGGGACACGGACACTGCCGACAAAATGGTTGACGAATGCTTGGTCCCACCGTCACAGGCTGACCGGGTGTCTTGTATGTTACGAGATCGTCCCATTTCATACTTTCTCGGGACGCTATTTGTATCTGTGGTCGTGTCCGTGCTGTGTCCCACCATCGAAGTGGGTGGTGGCGAGGTGAGATCAGTCACCGGCAGGCAAACACAGGTGTTTGATTCACCGCTCAAATAGCCTGTGTACATGAACTGGGTATCTGTGTAGAGTGGTGTTGCAGTTTCGAGCGACTGCTGTTTCTTCAACTTGATCATGGGGATTGCATCCTCTCTCAATCGTGGTGGATAACCACAAGATGTAGCCATCTCGATTGTATCACAACAATGCTCTGTAACATGTCCTGAGCATAAAAGGCCCGATTCCACTCGGGTATTTTGGACAAACCTCGTCCAATTTCTGGGCAAACTTAGGGTCTTTTTGCCATTGGTGTCGCATCAAACCATCTGGGTTTGTATTACTACAAGCACCAAGGAAGCATCAACTTGGCATATTTGTGGAAAATTGAAAATTATTCGCCATTTGAGTTAAATCATACCGCGATGTAACCCGTATACAGTACGAATCTGGCGGTTGACTTCCAGGCATGACGTCACGGCTAAGCGTGAATAAGACGACTTTTGACTTTTAATCGCAAAATTACCTACTTTATAAATCACAAGTT
>CM068953.1:30745883-30759449 GCA_035128595.1 Eptatretus atami | reverse complement strand
TTCCAGAAAATTGTTGAAATTAAAAAAAAAAATCTTTCAGTTCCACATATGTATTTCTTTGGTTTGCAGTGGAACAAAACAAAAAGAGCTGAAATAATTACTCACTCTTCGCTTATTCCACACACAAATCCTAAAATGGCCCGGACAATATATTTGGCACCTTTTATAAGTTGATAAAAATAACTAGATTTCAAGCAGATGATTTTCCTTTGCTTTGGAATTGAACTCACCTGTGGTAAGTTGCAAGTTCCTGCAATATAAAAAATCCTCATTCAACCAGTTTGAATCGAGAAATGGAGTCATTGTGCTGTTCTGTGCCACTCTGTGTACCACAATGAGCATGGAGAAAGGAAAGAAAACCAGAGAATTGTCTGAGGAGGTCAGGCACAAGATTCTAGTCAAGCATGGACAATCTCAAGGCTACAAGTGCATCTCCAGAGACCTTGATGTTCCTGTGTCCACCGTACGCAATGTTATCAGGAAGGTTAAGGCCCATGGCACTGTAGCCGACCTCCCTGGACGAGGGCGCAAGAGAAAACTTGATTGAAGATTGCAGTGAAGGATTGATCGAATGGTGTAGAAAGCATCTTGATCAACTGCCAAGCAGAATCAAGTTGACCTTCAGACACAAGGTATGATAGTTTCAACTCACCATCTGTCACCAAACTCGATGAAAGAGGGTTTCTATGGGAGGAGACCCAGGAGCGACTCCACGAGAGAGAGAGAGAGAGAGAGAGAGAGAGAGAGAGACAGACAGACAGACAGACAGACAAAAGAAAGCCCAACTGGAGTTTGCCAAAACACACCTGAACAAGCGAAAATCCTTCTGAGAGAATGTCCTGTGGACAGATGAGACCAAATTAGAGCTTTTTGGTGAAGCACATCATCTCTATGTTTACAGAAAACAAAATGAAGCCTTCAAAGAAAAGAACACCTTCCCTCCAGTCAAATATGGAGGAGGTTCAGTGGTGTTTTGGGGTTGCTATGCTGCCTCTGGCACTGGGTGTATTGAATGTGTGCATGACATCATGAAATCAGGAGATTACCAAGGAATTTTGGAGCACAATGTTCAACCCAGTGTCAGAAAACTGGGTCTCCATCAAAGGTTATGTGTCTTGCAGCAGGACGATGACCCCCAAAACACTTCAAAAAGCACCCAGGAATGGTTCAACACAAAACGCTGGACTGTTCTGAAGTGGCTACCAATCAGTCCAGATCTAAATCGCATTGAATACCTGTGGGGGAGATCTGAAAACAGCAGTTGAGAGAAGGAACCCTTCAAATCTGGGAGAACTGGAGCAGTTTGCACAAGAAGAGTGCGCCAAACTGCCAGTAGAGAGGTGTAGGAAGCTCATTCATGGCTACAGGAAGCGATTGACTGCAGTTATAACTCCGAAGTCACTTTTAAGCGATGGATTACTGTATATTACCCAATGCCAATAATTGAGAAATTTGTCCTTCATGCCAAAACAAGAGCAAACATTGCTTTGCAATACATGTACCCTCCTGATGTGATTTTTGTTGTTGTTGTTGTTGTTGTTGAGTCCCATAAGGGCATAACTTTGTGAGAAATTCACGAAACACCCTGAAGCTCGAAATTGTTCTGTAACTTTTAATAAAGCCATGTGCCAAGTTTCAGTTGAATATGTTAAGGTATGGGGAAAAAGTCTGGAAAAAAATTACAGGTGGGACGGATGGAGAGCAAACCTATAGTCCCCTCCAGTGAAATCAGTAGGGGACTAATAAGCCGTACAAATGACTATCGCACTGTTGATCCATACAAACTGATAGCACTACGAGCTTCAGGTGACTTCATAGCATTCTCACCTTTGCCATTGCCAACTTTCCCTTCTTATCTGGCTCTTGCATCAATCCTGCTGTTGACTCACCCGTAAGGACGGCTCAATTGGTGTTGGACTTTGTAAAGTTTTACACAAAGACTGGAGAAGCAACTTGTTACCTCTGCCACTGAAGGTGTACGGAGGTTATGTTTTCACCTCGTCTTGTTTTTGCTATCTGTCTGTAAGCAGGATATCTCTCACAGTTGTGGAAGGATTCTGGATGAAATTTGGTGGACAGGTTTGGTGTATCTAATCAGAACTAATCAAATCCATTTTGGTGAAGATCCAGATCTGGAAACCAATTGTTTTTTTTAATTTCCAAAAGTGGTCGATTTCACCATTAATAGATGGGGCCAAAAACGATATATAGCATGATATTTCAAAAAGTTTTGGATGGATTATGACACAACTTTTGGTGGATGAGTTGGGTAGGTGATAACAAGCAGATTAGATTTTGGTAAGGTTCGGACGCAGGTCCAGCCTATCGGTGGGATACAAAATGTAAAATGTTCAGTCTGGCGGAGGTATGCAGTCTCCTGAGTGCCGTTATAGTTGGCACTGTGGTTATCTCATTCAAAGATTGACTTGGCATCGATTGGTCCATTCCGATTCCGATCAGTAAAGCGATTCCAACATTCAATTACTTTAACAGTGTAAACCTTTTCAACGATACATTTTGGGACTGAACCTCTAAGTTGTGTAATATTATGGAAATGTTGGTTAATGAAGACCTTGGTGTATGATTTATTTAAAAAAATTTCTTTAATTCTTTCATAGCGGAAAATGGGCTGCACATTTACTTACTTCCCTTGACGTGGCGTTGTGTACTGTCCGAGTATGGAACCCCATCTGCATGTCCGAATCGTTTCTCTGGCTCCCTCATCAGCAGAGAGGCTTTCACCATGACACAGGTTTGCAGGGGCGGATCCGGGACTGGGGGGGGGGCACCCGGCTTCCCTAAACCCCTCCTCCCTCAACCCTTCCACTCCCATCAAAAGCAATCGTTTTTTTCACATGTAATGAGGTGTGTATAACCGAAAAAGCAGTCTCGGAATGTGGGAAAGGAAACCAGTCTTTACAGTGGTAATTGTTAGGAAAATTCACTGCACGAGACAAATATATAGTAAGGTAGGGAAGCCTACCTTATATTGCGTTGCGTTTCAAAAAATTTAAACGTAAAATCTGCAATGATTACATAAAAAAAAATGCTTTCAGTGTTTAATTGTTTGTTTTTGAAGTATACTATTATGTGTGCCAGTCAATAACTAACCTTAAAATATTTTTCACAAATTGTTTATTGCATGTACTGTACATGTGTAACAACTGTTATTTTTCAACATCATCTCCATTGCGTTCAATGCATTTACTAAGGCCTGGATTCCTCTCGGAAAATAAATAATATTTTGGCTGCTTGTGTAAGCATTCATGCAACGCCTCTTGGACCTTTTCGTCAGATCGGAAAGTGGTTCCACCAAGCGTCTCTTTAAGTGGCCCAAAGATGTGGTAATCCGAAGGAACGATGTCTGGGTGGATGAAGAAGACACTCAAAATGCATGTCCTCGATTGTTGCAGCTGTAGCACGGGCAGCATGGTGCCGAACATTGTCATGCTGCAGCAAAACACCGGTAGTGAGTAGTCCACGATGTTTTGATCTGATTGCTCGTTTCAGATTTTTTTTTTAAGGAGGTCGCAGTGTGGTGAATTGGTGACTGGTCCCTCTGGGCATGCAATGCTCTACAAGTGGGCCTTGGCTATCCCAGAAGAGCGTCAGCATCACTTTTCCAGCGGACGGCTGTGTGCAGGATTGTTTGGATTTCGGTGAAGTTGAAATGGAGCCACTCTTTGCTTGCCCTCCTCCTTTCTGGCTGAAAGTAGTGGACCCAACTTTCATCCACAGTCACTATGCACTGTAAGAAAGCATCGCCTTCTGTTTTGTAACGTCGCAGAAGTTCTTCACATGCATCCACTTGCCGTTCTTTCAGTTCGGGTGTGAGTTGTCTAGGCACCCACCTTGCAGACACTTTGCGGAACCCCAGCACGTTGTGAATGATATGGTGTGCTGAACCATGGCTAATGTTCATTTCGGAGACCACTTTATCCAGCGTAATGTGATGGTTTTCCCTTGGCACATGCTCAACTCCTTCAACCATTTCTGGTGTGTCGGCTGTGTGAGGTCGGCCCGAGCGAGCAGCGTCTTCCACACTGGGCACTCCACTTTTAAACTACCTGTCCCAGTCGTACACCTGCAGCGATAAACATGCATCACCATATTGCATCTTAAAATGATGCTTGGTACTACAAAACTTTAATATAGACATAAACAGAGACATTTTGAAGGACATTATCATAAACAGAAAACCACAAAGCTTTTCGTTGTGCTCTCTTCAGGTGAAATTCGCACAAAGTGAGTGAGTAATGTTGAAGAACAGTCTAATAGACACCTATCAACAAAGTCTATTTGATTGGACGTTCTCTTCTGATGCGACATCATCACCTCCAAATGGTCGAGGTAGGAGGAGCCTGTTCAGTGTTCAGCTCTCCAATTGGAGGTTGCAGAGTCTGAGGCGGAGCCACTGAGGCTGTTGTGTGTTCTTTGCAACTGTGCTGAACATTATAATGTGGATGCATTCAAGATATTGAGTAGAGGACGAAGTATAACACATGTCCGATTACTAGAAGCGACATTTATCTATTCCACGGACCCCATGTTATGTCGGCAAAAAGAGTTGGTCCACTCGCTTTGCTTATTTGTGCAAAGAAGAAGAGGAACACCAACTCGTCTCATGATCCAGGCTGTTATGAAGAAGATCAATGAACACATTACTTTTGAAATACACCACCACACACACACACACACACACACACACACACACACACACACACACACACACACACACACACCACACACACAACATATTATGAGCATTGAATAAACATGTAAATGAAATACAGTGTAAATTAAACAAAAACCAACTTTTACCTTCTTATATTTGTTAAAAAACATTGAGGTGGGTGATTGTAAACATATTACATCCTCACAACTGCCTCTTTCTGTAAATAGAAAACACAAGATTTAGCTTGGGATGATACTGTTAGAGGGGGGAGGGTGGAGTGGATTCGGGGAAGGGGTGAGTGGGGAAGGTGATTCAGCAAACACGGAAAAGCAGCTTTAGCTTTACAACGAAGGCACCTGCAGCATTGCCACAACATACAACGGAGAAGGGTAACACAATCCTGAAATCACCTTACTTTGAACTACGATCTTCTCTGCTTGGGGACCAAGGTGCGAGATGACATCGTCTTCCATCTCATCGGTGTTGAAAACCTGTTCCATTATAATTCCCTTTGCCTCGATTTATTTCATGAGCTGCACATGAGAATGTTTGAGAACGGCGGTTCAAATTTGAGAGTCGGAAATGGAGTGTTTGGCAATAAGGTTCGAATACAGACTTGGGGAATGAGATTGGAGGGTTTGAAGGACAATGAAGGTTTACGAATTAGGAAGAGTACAATGGGGAAGATTCTACTGACAATCATTGACCCCGTAATGGCAGACTGTACAGATGCCGCATTTTCTCCTATGTAACAACTCGATATTTTTGCCCAACGTCATAACCTTTCTCTGCCTTTTGGTACAACTAACTTTATCCATCGCTTTACATTTGGGCTCATTAAAAACGGTGCTCGAGAAATTTCACAATGCTCGTAATGGAAGGTAATCATTCACGCATGAGGTGGATTCGTCCAAATGAAATCCTGCGATAATGGAATCGGAACACAATTGGTAGGAACCCCCGATTATTGGAGGGTTTCTTGTACATATTTTTAAATAAAAGTTCCATTTTCCAAAATTTTGTGAAGAATGCAATTGTCCTGCAGATATTCTATTTGTATGCATCCACAGGACATGCGCAGACGATTCAAGTACTTGGACCACATCCCCCTGGGCTGTTCGTTCGTGTTTTATGAGCTGGATATTGATTCTTCAGTCGTTTCTCCTGAAACGCTTCAATGCTTTTCCAGTAAGAATCGTGCTCGCATTGCCGCAATCCACATCCGTGCACATCTCACGCTGGTTTCCCTTTCGTTATCCATTTGCCGTTAACACTTGCACGCATCATATCCTCGTGGCTTTATCGTCTGGATTGCTTGTAATCATTCCTTTATTCTTTGCAGAGGAAATGGAAAAACGAAAGCTGTCGAGGGCGCGGAAGGAAAAGGTAGAAAAACGCAGAGAGAGGCGACTAAAGTTGGAAGAAGCAAGATTATACGGCACCTGTTGTGAGTCTGAGCTGCTTACCACAATTGGTTGTGCATGGTCACGTAATATAAATGGGGAAATAAATAAAATCTGGGGAAGGGAGGAAGATGACTAAAATAATGTTACAGACGTCACCAATGGATAACTCCAAGAGAGCAGCGTGTCCTGAAAACACGAACGCTGACTGCAACGCTTAACTCGGGTTAGATCCTCGTGCCCAAAGTCACTTTAACGTGCCAGTAAATTAAGTGTGGCAGATGGGGAAACCATTACCGTTGGGAACTTGGACCACTTGCCCACCAGGAGCATTATTTGGACCGAACCCAAGCAGGATAAATCGGGACACATTCAATACTTCAATAATTTACGACACAGCAAGCAAGGCAATCAAGAGTGGAAAGTGACGGGAGGAATGGCAGTTGGGGAATTTCAAACGAGAAATGGCAGGGAAATGAGGCACACAAAATGGTGGTAAAACATGGAACTTGCATGGCAAGTCATTTACACTACTAGAAACACATGTACATTTTCCCTTGTGCTCTCCCAATCATACCCGACCCCAGAGCACTTGTGAACAATTACTTATCACAAAATACATAAATGGATCCAGACGTGAGGAAGGGCACAAGGAGGAGGGTTGAGGGAGAAGATCATAGAGGTAGATGAGAGAGCAAGTTTAAGGGACTTTGTCGTGCCCATAGTACACCTGAGTTTGCTCCGGTTAGAGTGATCTTGCCACAGCTCAGCACACACTTTGCACCTCGTGTCTCCCCTTGCAACGGTCTGGGGTCCTGGGTTGGAACCCGTCCGGCCAGCGTGATGTTCCACGGGCTCAGGACGGCTAGTTCCGTGCAAATGTCGGCAGGCTTTGGCATTTGGAGTGCGGTGCTGTCCTCCTGGAGGCGCTGGAAAATACTGCACTGTCACTGTGTCGTGTTAAACATCCCACAGAGAAAAGTGAAGAGGAAGAGGAGGTGCAGAAGAGAGGAAAATGCGTGTATGAAATGAGAAAGGCATGAGGTGTGAAAGAGTGGAGTGAGGGTACAGGCTGGAATTGCGAGTGGGGGAAAGGTCATTGATTAAAAGCTGTCTTTTGGTCTTCGCCTAATCAAGTCCATTGGTGAGAGAGATCTTGGTATGATCAGGTCCGTTTCTTGGAGACACCGGAATCGGCCCAGCTCTACCCCACGATACTTTTGTCGCGTGTGGGCTGGCACTTCTTGAACCTTTCACTCTCGCCGGCTTCTCATTGGCCCATGCTGCACCGCATGACCGCCGGCCCCGCTCTGGTGCAATTGGTGCCAGCGAGGCAATGTCTGTGCGATTGTTGTTGCAGGGAATTGTGTTAAATGAGGAAATGTTTATGAATGTGTGGATGGCAGTGAATGGTGTTGGTTGGTGGGGGTGGGAGGAGGGTGGGGGGGGGGGGGGGTTGAGACAGAGAGGAGTAAGACCCGATCTGCTCACAAACGCAATGCATATTGTTCACATAAATATGATTTACCTGACCCTAAACAGAATACTAAATAAATAACTGACTAATATGTATGTGTGTGTTAGCTTCCATTCCCTCGGGGGGGGGGGGGGGGGGTGGGGTTGGCATGAAGTCCAACCTCGGGCCACAACCGTCACAATATATTTAAATTGGCTTTTAAGCCACAGCATCGCGAAATGTTCTTTCTGCAGTTGTTTAGGCTCGTGGAAGAGCTGCCGTGCACACAAATCTCTCGCATGCAGACAGGAAGTAAACACAGGACTTGACATCAAACACATCCATTGACCTTGGAGGAAGTAACTTCCGTGAGCGCACAAAATGGAGGCGCTTTCTCTCTTCAGCCATGTGAGCACTTTGAGGGAGAAATCTCCCTTCCCATGGGATACGAGCCCATAGGGTTTATTGGTGCTTTATCCTCTACATGCTGAGCATCAAGCAAGGAAGCAGCACGTCCCATTTTTGAAATCTTTGGGATGACACTGCTGGGGTCGGAATCGAACCGTCGACCTCCCAGATTCAGAGCGGACGCTGTAACCCCAATGCCACTAAATCTGGTATCAAATGCCATACATGTTACAAAGTTCAGCAAAAAGAAAACGATTTAACCACTTTTATAGCTTTACATCTGCGTCAGAATGGCGACCCATCCAGGATTGTGACCAGTAGCACAGGAGACTGCTTCGGCAGCACCGACGCTCTGTACAGAGTATGGTCCCAATGGATGGATGTGGATAACTTTACATGCATGTGCAAGTCTTGTGGTCAATATGCACACTTACCATTGAGCTGTCTATTCTGGATTTGAATCCTGACCCTGCTATAAACTGTCATCCTTGTGTTTCGCAGGCAGGGCGAGGCATCATTGTGTGTCCTACCTTCCAGCATTCATTGGTTGCCATTAGTTCCCAGGTTACAGGTGGACGTCCAGCCAAGCAGCTTTACAGCTCCAATGAAAACCTCTCAACCTGATCCATACAACAACATTAAGTGAACTAGAGGGGGAGCACTCTGTAGAGTGCAAAACCTCTGCCGCCAATACTGCTGGGTCACTTAAGTGAACCTGATATCCTATTCATTGTAGGTCAAAACGGATCAGACTCTACTGAACCACGATTGAATAAACTAAACTAGATCGACGCGCATGTAGAAATGCCAAAAAAATAAAATCGAAATTTTTTTGAAAAAAAAGTTGCAAAATTTGTTTTTTTTCTCTAACAAATTTTTTTGGGGGGGTTGGAAATCACTTAAAACATGTAGAAATGCAAAAAAAAATTCAAATATTTTTTCAAAATGGCCGCCATAGCGGCCATATTGAACTTTGGACCAAGTCCAAAATCTAATGGCATGATCCTTAGACCATACCTAATCCCCCCACCAAGTTTCGTCGAAATCCGTCCAGGAGTTTTTCCGTAATACTGTTCACAAACAAACAAACAAACAAACAGACAGGGGTGAAAACAGTAACCTCCGTCCATCTTCGATGGCGGAGGTTAAAAAGGCTTCATATTGATTGCATTTCGCCAACTGTTTATTATAACAATTCTGATAGTAACATAAAATTCCACCAAATGTCATGGCACGTTCCTTTCCTGTTGTGATGATTGCCCACACACATAACCAAGTCTAATTTGCATAACCAAGAATATCAATGGATCTCCAACGAGAAATGATAATCGGGAGTCTCTTTCGGGATCTGTGGAAGGAAGAGGGATGATACCACAAAGACTTTCAGGAAGGAAAACAGGGAATTTGAAGGAGGTGGGTTTGGGGTGGATTAATGGGGGTAGAAAAGATCAAGATTTTTGGATGAGGGAAGATATGAGATGTTGGTGAACAGTTGTTTTTGAAAACAGCTCTGAGTACAAGATATGTTCAAATGCCAATTTCAGGTGTGTGCTTGTGCGCATTTTTGTTTTCCGGTAATCCAAGCAGGTTGTTCATTACCTCCACCACCGAAAGTGGATGGAGGTTGTTCAACTTACCCCTGTCTGTGAGCAGGATATCTCAAAAAGTTGTGCATGGATTCGGACGAAATTTCATGGACAGGGTGGGTGTGCGACAAGGACCAATTGATTAATTCTATTTTGATGAATATCCAAAACTGGACACGGGAATTTTTTTTTTTTTAACTTTGTAAGTAATTTTTCACCATTAGTGGGGCAACTTAGCATAACAAATTGTGCATTTTGTGAGGAAAGCAACCAAATTTGGCACACTAGTAGCCTATCATATTATGAAACATGTTTGGATATTGGGCCATCTCAAAATTTTTGATGGCAGTGGAAAATGGCTGCCACAGCCATCACCGGCTGAATTTGAGATGCCCAATATCCAAATCTGTTCATAATATGATAGGCTACTCGTGTGGCCAAATTTGGTGCTTTCCTCACAAAATGCACAATTGTTATGCTATATTTAGCTAAGTTGCCCCACTAACATTGAGAGATGGGCCAAAACAATATATGGCATAGATATTTCAAAGCTGTGAAATGGGTTATGACAAAACTTGGCGGATGAGTTAGTTCGGTGACAAGAACAAGCCGATTCTATTTTGATTTAAGGCCAGATCTGGATCCGGATTATCAGTGGGATACAAAACGTAAACTGTTCAGCCTGGTGGAGGTATGCACTCGACCGAGTGCCATTCTAGTTTAGTATTAGAATATGCAAATGCTAATCTGCATTGTGTTTGTTTCTGCATTCAGATACAGAATACTGCCCGGCCCTTGGCAGCTACACCCATTTTCCTGAGATTAAAAGTTCAAATCATCCCCTTCCTGCTCCATTGGATCCATCTGATTTTCCCGCCAGCCTTTCCTCCTCCCCTTGGGCTGCCGCTGCTGCTTCTTCTCCTCCAGCTGCCACTGCTGCCTCTTCCCCTCCAGCTGCAACTTCCTTTTCCTCTTCCCCTCCAATTGTCACCTCTTCTAACCAATCTCCTTGCTTCTCATTTGCTCAGGTACGTTTCGTGTATCATTTACACTTTCCTCTCCTTTACGGCATTTGTCTCTCTCCTCTTCTTTGTCTGCAAGTTAAACTCTCCCACCTTCTCTTGTCCAGGCTTTGAGCCAGGGCCGAAGCCAGAATAGCTCTTTCGTCGGCCAGAGAAAGGAGAGTGAGATCGAGAGCGATGGAGAGAGTGACCAAGAGCACATGAATGCTCCCACGTACAGTGATTCATTCAGCCTTGCCCTTTCTTCGACATGCCCCCCTCTTGATCCATCTGCAAATGCACACGAAGAGGACAACCAAAATGGTAGGACTGAGGTGATATTTAAAGGTAGGGGTTGGTGGATTTGGGGAAACGAGACAAATGGGTTTGGAATGTGAGGATTTGGGGTACTTGTACCTTTTCCAATGAAGATGACTGCAAAAGGAAAAAAAGAAAATGTGACTTGAAGGGGTTGGTGAGAATTGCTTTTGGTTTGAATGGTGTCGTGAGTGAAATAGGACTTGCATTTTATTTGTGGTTATATCATTCCATTCTACAGCCTAGTGTTGGATTAACGGTGAAGGTGGCTGGCTTTAGATCTTGGGGTCTTGAGTTTGAGCCCCTGTTGTGCCGTTGAAATAACACCAGGTGGGTTGACTCAGCCTGTCATCCTTCTGCGGTCAGCAAAATGAGTACCAGTTTACTGGTAACGGGCTGCATCAGCGGCATAGCCACGTTTCCAGAAATTATGCAACCAGCAGCCACAGGCTGCGTATGAAATGACAACAACATTCCATTCTACATTCTTGAGCAAGTTATGTGGAAAGTCATGTTTTTGAAAATCCTATTTCTTGTAAGTTTCCCCACTTCTGCGATGGATTAACTGAAATACATACGAAAGTTGATTCTTGTTAATATCGCGAATTAGAATGTGGATGATCCCATGCTCATAGTTTGTTCATCTATCTATAATTCCAGCAATGTGTGTGTGTGTGTGTGTGTGTGTGTGTGTGTGTGTTGTTGGACCGCTGTTTTCTCGACACACATGGTCGATCTAATTGAAAACTTGCCAGGTATATTGCTGGGGACCTGAGGATGTGCCTTTTCAAGGTTTGATATTTAATTGGACAAGTGCCCTCCAAGTTATGGCCATTTATTTACCAACCCAAATGACAAGACACTTGTTGCGTGGGCGTGGCCGATGGGGAAGGGAAGGTCAGCCGCGTTCTCCATTACGGGTTACAACGTACGGCTTCCGGAAGAGTGATGACTTCATGTATCTAATAATTTCTCGATTTCTTATGCTCATTATAGATAACACACAATGCCCCAGTCATGATCGTTTTCATATAGACTGTGCATAAATTTCGGTAACATCAGAGTGCTGGTATGTCTCCGAACCAGGAAGTAAATTTTTTCTCTCTCTCTTCTCTCTTTTGTGTTTTTCCTTGCGACGACATTACGAAAAGGTAAAATACGTTGCGCTAATTGAATAATTGGCCATAAAACCTAAATTGCGAATAATCGTAACTGTGATATGCGAACTTCCGGGGCCACGCACGTACGGCACGCGAGAGCGAAGAACGGCCTGTGTGGTTGTTGTTTCTTGCTCACGGTGGAATTTAATTTTTTTTTTTTTTTTTTTTACGGCACGTACTAGTATGGAAATAATTGCAGGTTATGATGTTTAAATACAGTGTCTATCGAGAGTCTCACCCCTTTTCAAAAATTTTCACCTTTTTGTTGCCCTATCGTCTGGATTGTATTGCATTAAATCAACTTTCCACCTTTATTTACTCATCGTAGCCCCAACTTCCAAGTGAGAACAAATTCTACAAATTTCAGAAATTAATTAAAAATACAAAACTAGAATATCTTGTGGGGTTTTATGTGGCGTCCGGCATCATCCGTTGGCGTTGCAGGCCGTATCTGAGCCGAGCGGGACTCTGGCTGTGCACACTTTCTACGCAGTTGGCACTAAACACTGAGACACTTATCCATCTTATAGACGCCGCAATCACCACGGGTCATGCACAAATACCAGGAGACCAAGTGAATCAACAAAGGTGTGTATTTATAATAAAACGCAGTGACAATAATAAATAAATACATTACCCACGCACGAACAGTACGAAGCATACAAACGGGAGATATGATTTAACCTGTGCCTTCGGTCTTCATTCAAACGACAGGATAGAGACTGAGGACATGCAGAGAGGTTGTCAAACCTGATTGGCAGAGCCATGCAGGAACTGAATGCGTCCTGACCGAGGCAGGGTAATCGTTCCGGGCCAATGAGAGAGGAGAAACAAGAGTGGCAGCACCAAAGCAAACTCAAGCCTTCCCTCATTATTTCACAACCTTTTTCTCCTCCCCAAGGCACAACCTTCTCCCCAGATATCTGGCGTCATGTTCTTTTATTTTATTTTGGCTCATGCACCCTTCTGCTCTTTGTCATTGGTTGCAACACAACTGATGGGCAGTTATATCATAAAGTGAGCGTGTTTTGTTTTTAACAAATCCTAGAGATAATCCAATTGTTGAATCCATCCTCAGTACTGGGTAATCGGGTAATCACAAGCCACGAGCCGATTTTCTCCTCGGGTGTAAGTGCTGGGGCTCGAGCCGTCCAAGGTCGTCTGGGCACCTTTTTACAGCCCTGGTTGGTTTTCCCCACCAACCTCTTCCATATGGTGTCTGGTGCCCACTCTAAGAGAACAGAGAGGAGATGCAGAGGAAAGAACAGAAAACATAAGCTCACATGGAAGAAATACACCGATGAGCCAAAACATTATGACCACCTGCCTAATATGCTGTTGGTCCTCCGTGTGCCGCCAAAACAGCGCGATCCGCCGAGGCATGGACTCCACAAGACCCCCTGAAGGTGTCCTGTGGTATCTGGCACCAAAACATTAGCAGCAGATCTTTCAAGTCCTGTAAGTAGCGAGGTGGAGCCGCCGTGGATCAGATTTGTCGGTCCAGCACATCCCACAGATGCTCAATCGGATTGAGATCTGGAGAATTTGGAGGCCAGGGC
>CM068953.1:30699998-30714083 GCA_035128595.1 Eptatretus atami | reverse complement strand
CACCGATGTCTAAGGGAATTATTCGTGTAATAGGGCTGTGAATCTTCAGTTAGCCGTTTTTCTTTTACTACCTTTATTTTGGAACAACCGCTTCACAACCACCACCTCCACCACCAACATCGCTCTCATCGAGCGCTTCACAATAACCACCGCCACCACCAACACCTTCTCCACCACCGCCTTCACACAACCAACCCTAACCACAACGCCCAACCACACCACCTCACGACCACCACAAAACGCCAGCCACGCGACCATTACAACGACCATCGTAACCACCACCACGTTGCCACCTCAGCAGGGTTGCGAGAAGCCTGGCATTGTCGGGAGGAGAGAACGACGACGGCCTCACCCCTCCCCCCTAACGAAAAACACGTGCGGAAGAGACGCGGGGAGGAAGAAAAATAATGTCAGTTATCACACCAAAAGAGCCGACCCGAACTCTCCTGGAATTTTCTCCGCGCGCCGAGAAGGGGGGGGGGAGGCGCGGCCTGGTTATAAAGAGCGCGCTGAACGCACGGTCGAGGTCTGCAGGTCGTGGTCGCTTCGCTCTCTGTCGGTCGGTCTCTCTCTACCTGGGTCTCTCTCACTCGCGTGCGCTCTCTGAGTCGTCGGCTGCGGGAGGTTGTGGAGGCGTGTGGAAAGGAGAGAGAGCGGAGCGCAGCTGAGCCAAGGCGCGGGGCCTGCCGAGCCGTGCCTTACCGTGGGTCGTGGAGACGGGACGTCGCGGTCACCCCAGCGAGGTGAAGGTAGCCAGCCCGGTCTCGCGGAGGCTCTGCGGTCTACACGGCTCCATGTCAATAAAGACCCCAAGGGGTCCAGTCTACCCCTCGTCTGTCCTGGGGTTTTTCTTTGCTTTTGAATGAATGTTGTGCGGCCATGTCTTCAAGTAGAACTGTTAAGTGTGTACATAATAAATAGACGGTGGTAGCTCTTTGTCTTGCTCGTGTTTTTGTCCTTACCCGCATTTGCTTTAAATAACTGCATAACTGCATGCGTGTTTTGCATTGAGTGCACATGATTGCATACGTGTTGTGTGTTAAATAAATGTGCTTGTTTAAATGTAACCCGTTCGTTGCGTCCTCTTTCCTAATTGAACTGCCATATTGCCCTCGGAATATAGTTGGTTTTTAAATAGCGGTAAAGTGATCGGGTCCAACGGGAGTCGCGATAACACCCCGCTCGGTTATCCCAAAACGGAGCGAGCTGCTTAAGCGGCTCGTTTCCCACGCCCCGTTGAGGTACAGTCTCTCGGTAGTCTGCCCGCGCGAATAATTAGGTATATCGACAATTCGGCGATTGACCCTGTCGCGTGCGTAGAATATTGACTAGGCTGTGGTGTGCTTAAAAACACACCCGTGGCTGGTTTCCGGCGTTGATCCGGAAAGCCGCGACTGGATTGTCCGTTCGGTGGGCGAGACGGCCGCCATTGGCTAAACGCGGTCGCTCGCACGCTGGCGGCGAGATCCACAACAATATATATTATATATATATATATACAGTGGGAGAAACAAGTATTTGATACACTGCCGATTTTGCAGGTTTTCCCACTTACAAAGCACGTAGAGGTCTTATCTGTAATTTTTATCATAGGTACACTTCAACTGTGAAGGACGGAATCTAAAACAAAAATCCTGAAAATCACATTGTATGATTTTAAATAATTAATTTGCATTTTATTGCATGAAATAAGTATTTGATACATCAGAAAAACAGAACTTAATATTTGGTACAGAAACCTTTTGTTTGCAATTACAGGGATCAGACGTTCCTGTAGTTCTTAACCAGGTTTGCACAGACTGCAGCAGGGATTTTGGCCCACTCCTCCATACAGATCTTCTCCAGATCCTTCAGTTTCAGGGCTGTCGCTGCGAAACACAGACTTTCAGCTCCCTCCAAAGATTTTCTATTGGGTTGAGGTCTGGAGACTGGCTGGGCCACTCCAGGACCTTGCGATGCTTCTTACGGAGCCACTCCTTAGTTGCCCTGGCTGTGTGTTTCGGGTCGTTGTCATGCTGGAAGACCCAGCCATGCCCCATCTTCAATGCTCTTGTTGAGGGAAGGAGGTTGTTGGCCAAGATCTCGCGATACATGGCCCCATCCATCCTCCCCTCAATACGGTCAGTCGTCCTGCCCTTTGAGAAAGCATCCCCAAAGAATGATGTTTCCACCTCCATGCTTCACGTTGGGATGGTGTTCTTGGGGTTGTACTCATCCTTCTTCTTCCTCCAAACACGGCGAGTGGAGTTTAAACCAAAAAGCTCTATTTTGGTCTCATCAGACCACATGACCTTCTCCCATTCCTCCTCTGGATCACTCAGATGGTCTATGGCAAACTTGGCAAGACGGTCATTGGCAAGACGGGCCTGGACATGCGCTGAGCAGCAAGGACCTTGCGTGCGCTGCAGGATTTTAATCCATGATGGGCTTGTGTTACTTATGGTTTCTTTGATACTGTGGTCCCAGCTCTCTTCAGGTCATTGACCAGGTCTGCCGTGTAGTTCTGGGCTGATCCCTCACCTTTCTATGATCATTGAGGCTCCACGAGTGAGATCTTGCATGGAGCCCAGCAGACCGAGGAGATTGACTTATCTTGAACTTCTTCCATTTTCTAATAATTGCGCCAACAGTTGTTGCCTTCTCACCAAGCTGCTTGCCTATTGTCCTGTAGCCCATCCCAGCCTTGTGCAAGTCTACAATTTTGTCCCTGATGTCCTTAGACAGCTCTCTGGTCTTGCCCATTGTGGAGAGGTTGAGTCTGAGATTGATGGTTGGACAGCTGTCTTTTATGCAGATAACGAGTTCAAAACAGGTGCAGTTAATACAGGTCATGAGTGGAGAATGGAGGGCTTCTTAAAGACAAAACTAACAGGTCTGTGAGAGCTGGAATTCTTACTTGGTTGGTCGGTGATAAATACTTATTTCATGCAATAAAATGCAAATTAATTATTTAAAAATCATACAATGTGATTTCAGATTTTTTTAGTAATTCCGTCTTTCACAGTTGAAGTGTACCTATGATAAAAATTACAGACCTCTACGTGCTTTGTAATGGGGAAAACCTGCAAAATTGGCAGTGTATCAATACTTTTTCTCCCCACTGTATATATATATATATATATATAATATTATGAATTTCGCCCGGCGTGCGAGCGATTGCGTAACTCGAATCGCGACGCGTCGCCCACCGGAACGGACAATTCAGTCGTGACCCTCCTGGAACTACTGCCAGGAGCCAGTCATGGGTGGGGGTTTAACCTCACCACAACCCAGTCCGCATTCTACCCGCGCAAATAGGGTGAATCACCGAAAGTCGATATACCTAAGTACTCGCCCGGGGAACCTACCGAGGGGTTGTACCACGCCACAGTCGACCCGACACGAACCGCTTAAGCGGCTCGTTCCGTCGTACAGGGATAACGAGCGGATTATCGTCGACCTTGACGGTTCAGATTAGTTACCGGGTGTTTTAAACCCACTATCAATCCCTTACGTGATGCAAGATGGAGATTCAACAAAGGAAAGACGAAGCGAAACGGGGGAACAATTGGACAAGCACACTTTTATTTCACACACACACACACAGGCAAGCACGTATTCACAGCCATACAAAAATGCACATATAACAGTTAAAACGATAAAAGCAACGCAGAGCTACAACCGAATAAAAGGCAATTATTTACAGCACAGTCACTTACACTATTCTACTTTACAGGACACGGCGCCACACCATTCATACAAAAACCCAAAAGAATGATGAAATAGCGTGACCGTAGGGAGCTCCCCGAGCTGGTGTCCACCGTGATCCGGCTCCGCCAGCACGCCGAGCTCACTACGACTCCCCTAGGTCGTGGTCCGGAGCACCCAACCAGCACAGTCTGGTGAGCGAGGTCTAGTCCACGAGCCTCCGCGTCCGCTCTCGCTTCTCCTCAGGAACTCCACTCAGCTCTCCACGCTCGTGTTCAGCCTTTTCCGCCGAGCTCTCCTCACTCGCTCGCGTTCACGTTCAGCCTTTCCCGCCGAGCTCTCCTCACTCGCTCGCGTTCGCGTTCAGCCTTTCCGCCGAGCTCTCCTCACTCGCTCGTGTTCGCCTTTTCCCGCCGAGCTCTCCTCACTCGCTCGGGTTCGCGTTCAGCCTTTCCCGTCGATTCTCCTCACTCGCTCGCTTTCACGTTCGCCCTTTTCCCGCCGAGCTCTCCTCACTCGCGCGTTCAGCCTAAAACTCAACTTCACTGTCCCTCGCGTTTTCGTTCCGCCCCTTTTTCTTCAGCAAGCCCCGCCCCTTGCGCTCGCGTTCTGCCCCCTTTTTCACAAAGCCCCGCCCCCTCTCAACTCCCGCCCTTCCTTCCAGAACATGCTGGAAACTTCCGGAAGGAGGGGTCTTCCGCCCAATCGGCGACGCTCGCACCGCCGTGGCATTCTTCCTCTTCCCTCGCAGGGTGAAATCCACCGGGGCGGCCCATTCGTTCGGGGGAGGGGGGGGGAACGGGGGCCGCCTGCTTTCCCTCGTCGAAGGCCAGGCCTCTGGCAACCGTGTGCCGAGTCAGAACGCGGTGGTTGTTGAGGTGGCGTAGTTTGGTGGTGGTTGTTGTTTGCGTGGAGGTTTGTGGCAATGGTGGCTCAAAATAACGATAGATAAAGAAAAACGGCTAAATAAAGCATAGCAGCCCGAATGAATCGCACATATTCCCTCTAAACAACGGGTGGGCCAACTACACATGAACTTATCGATATATCTCACCTGAGGACCCTTTATGTGTGATTGCAAATTTCCACAGCCGTAACAATATATATATATATATATTGTTACGGAAATGGCCCTTATTGGACTACTAAATAAGGATTACTCAGATCCCATTAAATGCATGTTTAGCTAGGTGTGTGGTAAAATGGACGTTACATGTGTCGGGAGGTGTAAGAGGCTTGATTATTGTTTGTGTGTGGTGGAACGGGAGCTCCCTCTTCTTCTTCCCCATCCCGGACGAGGCCCCGCCCAGCCGGCTGAGAGGTTGTGGCCAAAAAGAGGAAGTGAAGCTAAGGGAGGAATTTGTCGGCTTCGTAAAGGGCGAGGAGCCAGTGGCTCGCAGCGAGCAAACGAAGACCTCATGAAAAGGTTTAGTTTGCAGAAGTACAAAACTGCAGTCGGTTTTGAGAGGCGTGCTCAGGGTCGAAGGAGCGAACGAGAGAGAAACGAAGGCTTCGTATAAAGGTTGAGTTTGTGGAAAAGTCGGGTTTTCGAGGCGTGCTCGGGGTGGCTTCGACGCGAGCGAACGAAGGCTTCGTAAAAAGGTTCAGTGTATGGAAACAGTCGCTCTCGAGGCGTGCTCGTCTTCGAAGCAGCGAACGAAGGAAGCACAGTGTTGGATCTGCCGGGAGAGACGCTGAACCTGCCTGCACGTCGAGTCTGCATTTTTGGCAGTAAGAGAGGCTGCCTGCACGTCGAGTCTGCCTTTTTGGGCAGTGGGAGAGGCGGCCTGCACGTCGAATCGTGGATTGACTCTTATGAGGGTGTTCTGCCTCTCCGGTGTGACGGACGATAGCATACAGCTAACCCCCAACCGCCAATGAACTTAACGTCTAACAACCATGCTGAGGCTTAGAGTTTCTTATTCTTGACGTTGGTATGAGTTGTTGTGTAATCGCTGTAACAAAAACAAAATAAAATGTTATAGTAAGTTGACACAGATATTACGGTGATCGTTATACATGTACAAGATCACTGATCAGAGTAACGGTTCAATAACAAATTAGAGTCACTAGAATAGACCGCAGAGCTTACATTTGTCTACACATCAAAGTTGCAAGTTCTTTCCTATAGGTTGTTGTTGTACACAATTGTCGAAGTTCGTCGGTAAAACGAGAGCATCGAACTGTTTCATGTCGACATAAAGTCACATACAAAATTCTGGTGTTGAACGATAAACAAAATGCATCACTCACACTGTTGTTGGCCACAGTCTGGCATAAAACGCATTTTTCATCGCAGCGAGCAAAAAAGCACAAAGCAAGCGACATTTTCTTTCTCAACAAGCGTGGTCATGGCTCACCGCCGTTTTTCAACAAGCGTGGTCATGGCTCACGGTAGGCGAGCCACAGGGAAGCAACAACAATGCTCAACAAGCATGACTAGTCAACCGGCACAGACGGTGTGGCGCACAAGGGGGTGATTCTGCCATAAGAGAGACGGCAGCCGGCTTTGAGAGGCGAGCGTGGAAAAGGAAAGAAAAAGGTGATTCGACAGAGAGAAACTGAGAGGGCGGAGTTGGGAAGTCGGGCTTCGAGGCGGGAAGGCAGAGAAGGAGATGACGGAGCCTCTGACGGTCCCTGCTCACACCAACGGCTCGACACGTTTGCCAGCGCTTGCCGGAGCCTGGCGCCTCGATTTGGGCCTTGTCTGGTGAACAGGCCAGGCCTGGATTTGTATGCTGGACTTGAGAGAAATCAGCTGAGGCCCATCGTCGACCTTACGCGGGGTGAGAGCGCGTGGCGACCACGTGCGGTGCGGAAAGGAAAGAGTGCGGCGCCGCCATCTTTCCACGCTTGCGTTCGAGCTGGGGCTCGAATCCCTGGACATCCGCCTGTTGCGAGCGACATTCGTGCTTTTGACACTGTCCTCCGTCCATGAAACATCACCAGTACTCTGTCTTGTCTTGCATGCTGTCTGTCTGTCTGTCTTTGTCTGCACGTGTTGTATAAGGCATATCTCGGTAGGGACCCCCTCGAAACCTGTAGTCCGTAGTTCCCTAGTTAAGAACGGGTTAAAGATTGTTAATAAAAGCATTGTCGTGAATGTTTTGCTTGTGTCGTGTTCCCCGATGTTCCCCAATAAATCTGGTTGGTTCGTATGAAGTTGCCGCTATGGATTAATTCGTGTCACGTCGAGGAACGATCCGTTTGATTGGCATATAAAACCAAAATGGTTACAGACTGGCAGAAAACGCTCGGCATCTGATACAACCAGTCTGTAACCGGGTTCTATTTCCCCAACTGGTAAGGTACAAGGATTACGTTGGTATCGCGATTGAAGACCCGTGATCCGAGGCCGTGTGCTGAGCCGGCCGGCTTTATAAACCCCGGAGACGGCGGTGGTGAGGTGGCGCCAAGAGTCGGGCGAGAATCCCGCCACCCCGGATACCGCAACAATTATATATATATATATATATATATATATATATATATATATATCTTTACTCTCTCTTTACCTCTCTCTCACACCCTCTCGTACTCTCTCGCACTCTCTCCATATATATAAATATATATATATATATATAATGCCTGGTGTTGGCGCAGTGGTTAGGGCAGCGGCTTGGGATACAAAAGGTCCTGAGTTCAAGCCCCGTTGGGCCACTGAATTAATACACCAGGGGGTTGACTCAGCCTGTCATCCTTCGAGGTCGGCGAAGTGAGTACCAGTATACTGGGCCGGTGTATACCCCGGTTAAAATAGGTGTACCATATCCCTGTGTCGTAAGAGGCGACCAGGTTGCGTCAGGAAGGGCATCCGGCGTAAAACATGTGCCAAATCACTATGCGGATCATACGGATGATCCGCTGTGGCGACCCCTAACGGGAGTAGCCGAAAGAAGAAGAAGAAGATATAATATACTATATATATATATATATATATATATATCTTTCTTTCTCTAACAACCTTATCTTAGTCCTTCTTCACCTATCTGCAGCTTTCTCCCCATGTCTGTACTTTCTTTATTATCTTCTCCACCCTAGAGTCTAATTTTGGACAGTCTCTCAGGCCTTCGGCGCTCAGAGCTTCCAGTACTTCCCACAGGACTTGAGCCTCCAAAGATCTTTGTATCCAGTTGGAATCGAGGGGTAAGCTGAAGTTCTTGCCCCAGCCGTCTCCTTCAAACCATTTTCCACATTATCCCCACCTATGGATTGTCTTCCTTGCTTGAGCCAATCCATGTTTTTTTTGTTTGTTTTCTTTCTAGCGAAAAGGAGAAGCAGAGAGCTCAACCATTCGTCTTCTTTCAGTGGGAAGGTTACCCAGACCCCAGCTGTCATTTCCCACACCTCCAAACAACTCGAATCGCCGCTTCCTCCCTAAGCTTCAATCAAAACCAAATGCACTTTCTCCTCTCCCATCAGGTTTGTGGAAGTAGTTGTGCAGGTGATCAAAAGGGGGAGAGTGGAGTGATCGAGGAAAATTTGAAGATGTCGCTCAAATTGAATTGTGTTTTAATGAGCCAACACCACATTACCTCTGAGTTTCTCGACTATGCTATCTCATAATTACATATGTCCTGTGACATTCTCTTGATCCATGTTATCAACATCAGTGAAATTTCTTCTAATGACAGTGGGATGAGGAGCCATCCAATTATTACAGATGCAACTAGAGAGTTCATAGAACACATCACCCGACAGTCTTGAGAAGAAAAAAAACGAACATGGGAGGGTCGACGAGCAACAAATTTCATTGGTCGTGATGACGTAAAATTCCGTAATATTTTGTCCTAGTACTGCGAAACGGAAGGTTTTTGAAAGTGACAAATAGGTGATTTGTTTTCTACAGTGTTCAAGTATATAATTCAATATAAATAAAATTAATATTTTAAAGATTGTCGAAGAAAAAAAAAATTCCTGGAATTTTACCGTCATTGATGCAGCGTCTTTTACACCATCTTATTTAACACGTTCCGTTAGTTATTCGTGCCTGTTTGTGTCCTTTATGATGTCCTTAAAAAGTAAACGGTAAGTTTCCTGTGTGGAATGATGATGATGGCGATTTTTGTTATACAGTCTTCAAATACTACATATAATTCAATTTAAATAAATATTTGAAGAGGTTTAAAGGTGTAAATATAAATTAATTCTGGGTTTTACCACTGTTTTCTCCAGCAGCTATTACATCACCCGATGTAACACATTACATTCGTTCTTTGTGCCTGTTGTATGCATCCTTTGACATCCTCAAAAAACCAGAAAGTTTCCTGTTTGGAATTATTTTAAATTTTGTTTGACTTCCAGATATATGGTCGAAATTTTTTTTTCTTTACTCCGCTTGCACGTACACAATGGAGAAGAGATTCTGTACAATTTGTCAAATTCTGAGACAAAGAGCAAAATTCCCAACAATGGATGGAGTCTTGCATCCTGTGCTGGTCTTGCACCCTCTGCCTTCTCCGTGCGATCCCCCCCCCCCCCGCAGGTCTCTACAAGATGCATGTGGTTCATCATTAACCCCCTCCTGGTGAAACTCCCAAAATCCAGAAACATTGCTCACCTCCACTCATTTATTCCTTTTTTTTTTTTTTAACTGTGGAACCACCTTCCACCCTTTTTTCAATCTCATTGTTCTCTCCAGGTCTTAGAGACAGCTGTTCACCACTATCTCAAGTCACCCCCCCCATCCAAAACCATGATCTTTTCTACATCCGTTAAACCACCCCCCCCCCTCCCAACCTCTTGCTTCTGTATCCATCTTGTCCAGCCCTTGCGCTCTCCCCTACCCCTCGTCGTTAACCTGCATCCCTTGTTTGTCCGTATCCATCTATTTTCTCTCTCCACCCTGCGTCCCTGCTGTTGGCGTTTTCCCCTTCTCCTGCTGTTACTTTTGTTTTGTTGCGTCCTGATTCGTTCTGTGTTCTAGCTCTTCCATGATTATATTATATCGATTATAAACTGACGTTTTTGGCCACACAGACAGACAGTGAACTAATTGCTTAACTCCACTTTGTGCACATGGGGTAAAAATGACATCCCCCAACTCTCTCCCCCTTCCTACAATGGCATATTCTCATTCTCTGCTCTTTAGTGTACAATGGAAGCACAGTTTGTGACTCTTTTAAATCGTCTGTTGCGGTAATGGGCAGAAGGCCAAAGCTTACAATATAACCTAAAAGGTTGTACACGAAAGTTAAAATGCACATCTTCTTAAAATGGCTTGGTCATGTATTTTGTGCTTTGATAGAGCTTTTGGAATGGCAGAAAAAGGAAGAGAAAAGAAAAATGAAAGATGAAGAGGAACCACATCCAGAACTGTAATGCTGCTTTTTGCTTCATCGGTGTCCACCGCTCCCAGCCCTTTTGTTTTCCTTTGGGAATCCCACCTCAGCCCCTCGTACCCGTTCTCTGCCTCGGCCCTTTGTGTCCGTCCTCAACGTACCTTGTTCCCCTTCCCTTGTTTCATCAGCAGGTTTTAAATTGCTGTGTCATCTTTCCTTTGCAGTTTTGTGCATCCTTATAAGTATGAAGTAGAACAGCTTGAAATGCCTGCACATCTTCTTGAAGCACCTACTCAAAAGGTATTTCATACGATAATTATTTAACGCGACCTGCCCCTTATCATGCATCTCATATTACTCTCTTAGCTTTTAACCAAATATTTGTTAACCCATCCCACATATCTTCAACAACGCAGCTTCCTCCTTTCTCACCCGTTCTTTGTCGGTCTCTCTGTTGTCGTCCTCGTCGGTTCCCAAAGGGACGAGAAATGCCGTCATTGTGTGTTTGTGTGTGAGTCTGCATGCAGACCTACTTTTAATAGAGATCATTCATTCTCAGATAGATCCTGTATTGTAATCTGTATAACCCAGAGAGGCACTGTATTGTTAAATGCTTTGTCTTGTTCTTTCTTTGTTTTCCTTTGTATAATTCATCAGCCCCCAGACCCAATGGAGGATGGAGGTTGTGAGATAGTGCAGGATCCAGAGAAGTTGCAAGCTGTCCTGGATGACCTCATGAAGTACAAGGAGATCGCTGTGGATGTTGAGGTAGTTTTTTAATAATTGGTGCACTTGGAAGAGCAATCGGAGATTGCAGACCCTCGCCAGGACTTTTTTGTGTCGTAATGAAGACACGAATGGCATTTGTGCGGTGTGCAGACGATGCATTGACGGCGTAGGTTTGTTCATACAGTGGACAAATTGATCTTTTCGGTGTTTTTTTGGATACTTTCTGATTCATGTTCCAATGGTAGTACTTTATAGATGTACTCGCATTCTAGTAGGACATACTTTATAGACGTAATCCCATTCTAGTGGTACGTACTTTATTGAGGTAGTCGATTGGAAAAAAGATAACATGTAATACTGGCTACCACCAGGTGGCAATTGTAGCCTACGACAGCACATGTGCAGACATACAGACAGACAAACAAACGGATCCAAATGCAATACATACCCTCTGGCAAGAGTAATAAAGGGAAATACCGGATGGTATGTGCTTCCATATGATGCCAACCTTTCACAAACAATTCGCAAAATAACGTGTGGTGTGTGGATTGATGTGGCATATAAACCTTTGCACACCATTCTTAGCTTCATTACCAAATTAATAAACAAGATTCCCATTGGCATCACATCTGGAGTGATGTATTGCACCACCTGCAAGGACTGTGTTACATCTCAGTCAGTGAGACTGGGAGAAGTTTCATAATTATGATCACGATAACAAAGAAGGCCCATGTGGTTGCGTGAGGCAGGACAGTAGTCGGCAGTAACACGTAATTATGTGCAGTCTGGCCATGAGTTTGACCAGGTGGAACTCTGATCTCGGACGCCATGCTGAATCAACATTGGCGATTGGTTCTGCAGGCTTGGCACGTGGAAGGCCGGGAGGTTGATTGGTTGTGGAGGTGAAACGATTGACGTTCATATGCAACAAAACCCATTAATAGATTTGGCGAAAAGTGGATAGGACGGATAAGGTAAGCGGACAACGCTGACCTGGCATGCATACACTGCCACAAGAGTTCACCATTTTACAACTTTACCCCAAACAGCCTCTCGCGCACTCTCGCTCAAGCCACACCTGCTCGCCCACAAAGCGCACGACCATCTTGCCAGCACGTTTTACCTATACATCCACCCAGGGAACCTGTAAATGAAGAGACAGCAAAACGGTGCTCTCCTGGAAGTGCTTGAGCAGAAATATACTTGCATAACCCATCACGTACATCCATGTAACACTCGATCATGCCAGTTGCGATGTTGGAATTAGCAGACTTCCCATTGATGGTGGAGTGGCTTTAATCTTGACACCCCTAAAATTCCATTCTCAGCCAGATATTAATTGCAAATTGGACAAAAACATGGCTGCATGCCTGAGCTGGAGTGTAGCCTTGCGGAAGTTCTTGGACCATGGATGAAATGTAACCTGAGGCTAAGTCTGAGGTTGCGTTGGTTATTACTTCCACCACTGAAGGTGGACGGAGGTTATGTTTTCATCCCCGTCTCTGTCTGTCTGTCTGTCTGCCTGTGAGCAGGATATATCTAAAAGTTATGGACTGATTCAGCCAAAACTTGGCGGACAGCTTGGGTGTGTGACAAGGACAAATTGATTTTATTTTGTTGAAGACCCGGATCCGGCCTATCGACAGGATACAAAATGTAAACTCTTCAGCCTGGCAAAGATGTGCGCTCTACCAAGTGCTGTTCTAGTTCTCACTTTGTGAGTTATTCTCATTATTACCTCTTTTCCTGGTTTTTTTTTTTTCTCCCCTCAGCATCATTCGTACAGGAGTTATTTGGGCTTTACCTGCCTAATTCAGCTTTCCACACCAGACAAAGATTACATTCTGGATGCTCTTGTACTTCGTGGACATCTCCATCTCCTCAACCAGGCGTTCACCCACCCTGGCATCCTGAAGGTCCTCTCAGCTCGATCTTTTGACTTTTCTCGTACACATGTTCGGTCCTCAAAATTGGTGCATTTGTTTTTATCCCTCCGTTGACGAAGTCGCCAGTGGCATTATTGGGTCGCCAAAATAGGTGACCATTATTGTCAGTAATTCTGTCTGTTTGTTTGGATGTTTGTTCGTTTGTCATTCAGCATAATTGGTAGTAAACATGGGTGGATTTTGACCAAACTCGGGTGGTAGGTACATCTTATGACCTAGTGTTTGGAAATTGTGATGGTTGCTGGGGACGCTTTGATTCCCTAGCAACAACCGAAAAACCTTCAAAATCTGTACCGTTCACGCAAAATCAATTCCGAAAGCCATTATCCCACGATTATGAAATTTGGCACGAATGATCTACAGGTGATGCTCTATCAAATATATTCCGCTTTTTGTGATATGGAATACTTTACCCACAGCGCCCCCTACAATTACGGTATGCGCGAAAATTGCGAAATTGAAGGCCCCCTAGCGACCAGGTGAGTGCATCGATACGAATGAAACTTTGCAGGTTCATGGTACTCAATGAGTACTACAACTTTGCCTCAGGACATATTGACCGATTTCGCTTAGGTCAGGGGTGAAAAGTCAATTAGTGCAAAAATCGATAATATGCGAGAGCTGGAGGTGCCTTCGTGCCAAATGCTACTCTCTCCTAGGGTTATGGTCGGATGGTCATGAAAATTCACACTAATCGTCTGGAATACATTGTGCACAAACGATTGAGCCGGATTTTCGATTTAGATCTTTGTTCACCCACAGCACCCCTCGAACTTTGGGATTTCCGATTTCAAACCGCATTTTCGGTACTTTTCATTCAAATGGATACCGAGTAGTTATCAGTAGATGAACTGGATGAGATTTATATGCATAATCTTAAGGTGAATCCCTATCCGCTGTATCCATCATTTGCTATAGTTTCCATGCTCGGCGACCCATCGCCGCCTACCAGCTTGTTTTTCTGGTTTGTCTGTCCGGCTGTCCGTACTTCCGTCCGTGATAGGTTTTCATTACCACGATAACTTAAGAACGGCTGAACGGATCTAAGTCAAACTTGGTACAAGTATGTATACTGATGTAGAGATAAACTGATTGGGTTATGGGGTCAAGCGGGCTAAGGTCAGAGGTCCCGTTCGGTAAAAGTTCTGTAACCGTGCTAACTAGTGAACCAGTGAAGGGATTTTGACCAAACTTGGTAGAAGTATATATTATGATGCAAATATGAACTGATTAGATTTCAGCATCAAGAGGTCAAAGGTCAGAGGTCGTGTCAGGTAAACATGTGATGCTTGAGAACAGTTGAAGGGATTTAAATCAAACTTGGTACAAGTATCTATAATGATGTAATAATGCTGGCAGATGCATATCGGGCAGCATCGCCATGTCAAATTGTGTCTAGTTTGTTTTTGTTTGTGCCACCTGTTCTTTGTTGGTGGTGTTTT
>CM068953.1:30681299-30691947 GCA_035128595.1 Eptatretus atami | reverse complement strand
GTAGTTCATATGATGTCCGGAAAATCTGTTCAGAAGGCATTCCGAGGCCATCTACTGGTGAGCAAGTGTCTACATCGAATTATTGTGGCATCTGTAGTGGAGGAAGATCCTGAGTTCATGCTCCAAGTAGAAGAGATTGAGAAAATGTATTCGTCCTTGCTAACGGGTGACATATCCATATACTGATCAATAGAAAAAAAGTACAAAATCTGACATCCGGAAATGGGTTAAAACAGTCATTTTCAAGATGGCCGCCACCGGGCTTTGAAATAACTAAAACAGTATAACTTCTTCAATAATTGTGATAAAACATAATTGTTGGTTCTGGTCCATGGTTTTAATGATCAGCAATCCACTGGTGTCAATAAAATTTAGATCTGATCAGTATTTAACCTGAAATCCAAGATGGCGGCAAAATTCAAGAGTGCAAAAATCAATAAATTTTCCATCTGAACCAAAATCACTGAACACCTGGTGCCACTGAAACATTTATTTGTGAACATTACATAATGGCAGTTTAGGTTACAATTTCAGTCCTCATCACTGTCCTCTAGTTCCTCAGAGGCTTGATTAGTGGATTGTCACAAAACGTCACTTGGCATGATCCACATGCAGACGTACACGGAAGCCCATTCTTTCTGCAGCTGCAACGGGGTGTGTCACAAGCTGTGGTGCAGTTGCAGTGTATCATCTTCAGAAGAGTGTCTGGTGCAGCATTCATGGCAGTCATGATAGGTACAAATCGATTGTCTTCAAGTCCCCAGCCCCAGTCCAGGGGATCGAGGTCACCCTCCATCCCCATCAAAACCATGACCTGGTAGTACACTCGGAGACAATGAAACTTGGTGCAGATTCCGTTGGGGGAAGACGTCAGGTGTAACGAAAGACTTAGCAGCAGCGACCTTCTTTGTGAATATCTTGTAACGCATGGCTGCCAGAGAACTTGTGCTCTCCCCACCAAATATAACGGCCATCGCTTGGCTGCCAAGTTTCTTTATTTCAGCGTGGCTGACGCCTCTCGAAGTGAATGTATCTGCACACAACTGGAGGCCTGCCCAAAACTGGTTTGTTCGCCGGATCACATGGAAGCCATTTTGAAACTTCTCATACACATCTGGGTGTTTGCTCTCCAGTTCACTCATTTCTTGTACGTAGAGATAAGCGGACTTCTGGTAGTTGTAGTGTCCAGCTGCTGCAAATATTGGCAAGGCAATCAGCAACAGCTTGCAAGTGATCCTTCCAAGAGCCAGTGCGATCTGCCTTGATCATTGCCCGAGCAGTATGGAGCATTTTCTGATAACCCAGCCACAGCTTACTCGTTTTGGATTGTGCAGCAAGTTCAGATTTCTTTTTTCAAGTTCATCAGTGATCTTCACAATTGCAGCTGATTCTTCAAGACTTTCAAGAGAGATATGTCACCCGTTAGCAAGGACGAATACATTTTCTCAATCTCTTCTACTTGGAGCATGAACTCAGGATCTTCCTCCACTACAGATGCCACAATAATTCGATGTAGACACTTGCTCACCAGTAGATGGCCTCGGAATGCCTTCTGAACAGATTTTCCGGACATCATATGAACTACAGCATTTTCACCGTACACCAGTTCCAGGATGTTTTTGAATCCTGTTCCCGCCATCAACGTGCCTATTGCTCCAAGCAGATTCATGAACGTGTGAAATGTACCCAGCCTAAGCACGATCCCCTTCAAATGGCTATTCTCTGGTGCAGCACTGATTATCTCGGCAGCTTTCCAGTACAGCGGTTGATCAACGTGATCACAGGAGGGACATGGTGTCTGATGGCCATGTTGGACAGGAAGTTCAAAGTGGACAGAATGCAAGCCTTGTCACCTGGATACATATCAATCATTGGCAAATACAGAATGGAGAATGCGCCAGGATGTGTCTGTCCTCGGTGAAGGATGTGCATCATCCCCTGCCAGCCTGGTACAGTCTGCTTGAAATGGAAGGATAGCTCCCAGAAGATCTCAACTCTCATGTCACAGACTCGGAGATCTGGGAGGTCTCGGAACTTGATGTTGCGAAGAACATTGGTTGTAAAGCCATATTCTTTGATATCAATTTTTGACATCTACAATGTTCAATTCTGAAATCTTCTGCCTTGTCACAAGATGACTTGATTTTCTACCAAGAGTCAATGCAGCTATCATGCCCATTCCATGAAAGGTACCTTTGCCATGAAGGGTGATTATGTTGTGATCTACATTGTCACCGGCAAACAACACTGAAAGGTCAAATACGCCTGTTTCTTCAATTAGCAAATCGGGTGTGACACAGCTTGCCGCATTTTTTCAAACCGCAGTACTTCACCATATGACGAGCCGTACCCCATATTACACAGGGTTTCCACAAGGAATTTTGACCGTATATGTGATGGACCTGCTCAGCGAGACCAATCTGGAGTGGTGCAATGAGAGCCCAAGGTCTTACTGCTTGTACAATGGCTTGTCCAATACTAGCCACTTTACGTTGCGTGTTTTTTTCCAACGAACAGACTATTCAACATATTTCGAAGTGTATCTGGAAGGAATGCCAGTGCAGAGTCAAGTTCAAGTTCTTCTGATTTTGGGTAGTGATCAGTAACAGATGGTACACCGTTCTTGATAACACTCTTGATCAGCCTTGCTGCCATCTCAATTATGGCCTTCTTTTGTGCCTCTTCATCTCCTCTTCACTGTGCTTCTTTGTAGAATGACCGGAGTACGTGTGATGTTTTCTCCCTGAATGTAACTATGTCATTGTAACCTAAACTGCCATTATGTAATGTTCACAAATAAATGTTTCAGTGGCACCAGGTGTTCAGTGATTTTGGTTCAGATGGAAAATTTATGATTTTTGCACTCTTGAATTTTGCCGCCATCTTGGATTTCAGGTTAAATATTGATCAGATCTAAATTTTATTGACACCAGTGGATTGCTGATCCATTAAAACCATGGACCAGAACCAACAATTATGTTTTTATCACAATTATTGAAGAAGTTATAGCTGTTTTAGTTATTTCAAAGCCCGGTGGCGGCCATCTTGAAAATGACTGTTTTAACCCATTTCCGGAAGTCAGATTTTGCTACACTTTTTTTCTGTTGATCAGTATATCCAGTAGGAATGAAAACCACTGAAAAACCTTTTGTTGCAATTTGTTGTGGGTCAGGTGGTATTTTGACCCGACTATACCACCCAGAGTGTGGTACTCGGCTAGTAAGTGTAGAAATACATAATAAAATGAAACCAAAAACACAATGAAGAATGAATACCCTACAAATAAAATAAAGGAAACATTAAAGGCTGTGTGTATTACCGGAGAGTTCCGTGCTTGCAGAACTAGAGTGTGAACATCAGCGAGATGGCGACAAAGGAGGGGCGGGGTGGAACGCAGCATGCCAGCACCCCTTGTACAGTCCTGCATTATACAATTATAGAGTCAGGAAACTGCACCCACTCAGACCTCCACCATCCTGATGCATGGATCAAAGTGATGCACGTACCTGCCATTGCTCAACTGTACAATAACTCAACACCATTAAAAAGGTCTATAGTACACCGATGGAAAACCATTGAAAATATACTGCTGTAGCAAGATTCAACTTACTTTGGTAGCTCACGAGATATCTTCAGTAACATATGGTTAGGTAGCACGTATCTGAGGATGGAGGGGGGGAATAGAACTTAGGAATAAGGGAGCACTTTTGGGGTCTCAATCGGCCCCCGCAAAAGTCATTTCCAATCCTCAAGGACTCGCGGGCCTCACCCGGTACTTTCATCTTCCACTCTAGCAACGTTGTCTCTCCAAGCATGCAAGAGGCGCATAGCAGTGATGTTTCGAGGGTTTGGGGTGAAGCCTCTTTCTCTGCTGTTTAAAAAGTCTTCAAAAACTTCTTCAGAGTACAGAGGTTTTTCATAATGCTGGGGTGAGTGGAGCATGGTTTGAAGGCATGAATACCATATGTGAACAATTCACCTGATCCATATATGATTGAGGTTCAGCAGGTGTGACAATGCAAGGTGGTTTACCTTCAATGTAACCGCCTTGCTGAGGGACCAAGCTTGCCTGATGAAGCTGACACCGCCTCTGTCCAACAGATCCTGTCGTTGTCGTAGAGCAATGTAGAGCAGAGTAATGTGTATCCTGCCGGGCATAACGTACCATTTCATCCGGCAAAGGCCTGGGTAAAAATGGGTGGAGGAGAGTGGAAGGTCATTTTTATCTCTATAATAAGGACATGGCTCCTCATCCCACTGTCATTAAAAGAAAGGAGTGGGGTTGGGAAGGGAAGAATATAGAAAAGTTGTGGGACAATTCTTGGAAGTACAAATAATGTTTTATTGTCAGGCTCAGAATAGGCTCACCGTATCCTCCAATCAGCCAATTGATATCGTTTGTCTGCAGACACATCACAGTACTGCAGGAGTAAATGACGAAGTCCAGCTCGACGTCCGGTGAGGAGACGACTACCCTCTGCAGTGTCCCACATAGATACCACGTATACCCCAAAGTCTCTTTGGAGCCAAATCACATCCATGCTTGCACCGTGGAACACCTGCAGGAAGTTGCACACATGGAAACACCAATCCTTCAGCCATGGTGAAGGGCACGACATTTCAACAACGATGACGATTAAATCAATCGTGGAGAGGGTGGAGAGGCTGCAATCGTGGAATGGGCACGAAAAAAAAACAACAACATCAAAAAAAAACACCACCAACAAGAAACAGGTGGCACAAACAAAAACAAACTAGACACAATTTGACATGGCGATGCTGCCCGATATGCATCTGCCAGCATTATTACATCATTATAGATACTTGTACCAAGTTTGATTTAAATCCCTTCAACTGTTCTCAAGCATCACATGTTTACCTGACACGACCTCTGACCTTTGACCTCTTGATGCTGAAATCTAATCAGTTCATATTTGCATCATATATATACTTCTACAAGTTTGGTCAAAATCCCTTCACTGGTTCACTAGTTAGCACGGTTACAGAACTTTTACCGAACGGGACCTCTGACCTTAGCCCGCTTGACCCCATAACCCAATCAGTTTATCTCTACATCAGTATACATACTGTTACCAAGTTTGACTTAGATCCGTTCAGCCGTTCTTAAGTTATCGTGGTAATGAAAACCTATCACGGACGGAAGTACGGACAGCCGGACGACAAACCAGAAAAACAAGCTGGTAGGCGGCGATGGGTCGCCGAGCATGGAAACTATAAGATATAGAGCAAAATGGATGTCATACAGCGGATAGGGATTCACCTTAAGATTATGCATATCAAATCTCATCCAGTTCATCTACTGATAACTACTCGGTATCCATTTGAATGAAAAGTACCGAAAATGCGGTTTGAAATCGGAAATCCCAAAGTTCGAGGGGGTGCTGTGGGTGAACAAAGATCTAAATCGAAAATCCGGCTCAATCGTTTGTGCACAATGTATTCCAGACGATTAGTGTGAATTTTCATGACCATCCGACCATAACCTAGGAGAGTAGCATTTGGCACGAAGGCACCTCCAGCTCTCGCATTATCGATTTTTGCACTAATTGACCTTTCACCCCTGACCTAAGCGAAATCGGTCAATATGTCCTGAGGCAAAGTTGTAGTACTCATTGAGTACCATGAACCTGCAAAGTTTCATTCGTATCGAGTCACTCACCTGGTCGCTAGGGGGCCTTCAATTTTCGCCAATTTTCGCGCATACCGTAATTGTAGGGGGCGCTGTGGGTAAAGTATTCCATATCACAAAAAGCGGAATATTTTGATAGAGCATCACCTGTAGATCATTCGTGCCAAATTTCATAACCCTACGTGGGATAATGGCTTTCGGAATTGATTTTGCGTGAACGGTACAGATTTTGAAGGTTTTTCGGTTGTTGCTAGGGAATCAAAGCGTCCCCAGCAACCATCACAATTTCCAAAACACTAGGTCATAAGATGTACCTACCACCCGAGTTTGGTCAAAATCCCCCATGTTTACTACCAATTATGCTGATGACAAACGAACAAACATCCAAACAAACAGACAGAATTACTGACAATAATGGTCACCTATTTTGGCGACCCAATAATGCCACTGGCGACTTCGTCAACGGAGGGATAAAAAACAAATGCACCAATTTTGAGGACCGAACATGTGTACGAGAAAAGTCAAAAGATCGAGCTGAGAGGACCTTCAGGATGCCAGGGTGGGTGAACGCCTGGTTGAGGAGATGGAGATGTCCACGAAGTACAAGAGCATCCAGAATGTAATCTTTGTCTGGTGTGGAAAGCTGAATTAGGCAGGTAAAGCCCAAATAACTCCTGTACGAATGATGCTGAGGGGAGAAAAAAAAAAAACCAGGAAAAGAGGTAATAATGAGAATAACTCACAAAGTGAGAACTAGAACAGCACTTGGTAGAGCGCACATCTTTGCCAGGCTGAAGAGTTTACATTTTGTTTCCTGTCGATAGGCCGGATCCGGGTCTTCAACAAAATAAAATCAATTTGTCCTTGTCACACACCCAAGCTGTCCGCCAAGTTTTGGCTGAATCAGTCCATAACTTTTAGATATATCCTGCTCACAGGCAGACAGACAGACAGACAGAGACGGGGATGAAAACATAACCTCCGTCCACCTTCAGTGGTGGAAGTAAAACCAACGCAACCTCAGACTTAGCCTCAGGTTACATTTCATCCATGGTCCAAGAACTTCCGCAAGGCTACACTCCAGCTCAGGCATGCAGCCATGTTTTTGTCCAATTTGCAATTAATATCTGGCTGAGAATGGAATTTTAGGGGTGTCAAGATTAAAGCCACTCCACCATCAATGGGAAGTCTGCTAATTCCAACATCGCAACTGGCATGATCGAGTGTTACATGGATGTACGTGATGGGTTATGCAAGTATATTTCTGCTCAAGCACTTCCAGGAGAGCACCGTTTTGCTGTCTCTTCATTTACAGGTTCCCTGGGTGGATGTATAGGTAAAACGTGCTGGCAAGATGGTCGTGCGCTTTGTGGGCGAGCAGGTGTGCTTGAGCGAGAGTGCGCGAGAGGCTGTTTGGGGTAAAGTTGTAAAATGGTGAACTCTTGTGGCAGTGTATGCATGCCAGGTCAGCGTTGTCCGCTTACCTTATCCGTCCTATCCACTTTTCGCCAAATCTATTAATGGGTTTTGTTGCATATGAACGTCAATTGTTTCACCTCCACAACCAATCAACCTCCCGGCCTTCACGTGCCAAGCCTGCAGAACCAATCGCCAATGTTGATTCAGCATGGCGTCCGAGATCAGAGTTCCACCTGGTCAAACTCATGGCCAGACTGCACATAATTACGTGTTACTGCCGACTACTGTCCTGCCTCACGCAACCACATGGGCCTTCTTTGTTATCGTGATCATAATTATGAAACTTCTCCCAGTCTCACTGACTGAGATGTAACACAGTCCTTGCAGGTGGTGCAATACATCACTCCAGATGTGATGCCAATGGGAATCTTGTTTATTAATTTGGTAATGAAGCTAAGAATGGTGTGCAAAGGTTTATATGCCACATCAATCCACACACCACACGTTATTTTGCGAATTGTTTGTGAAAGGTTGGCATCATATGGAAGCACATACCATCCGGTATTTCCCTTTATTACTCTTGCCAGAGGGTATGTATTGCATTTGGATCCGTTTGTTTGTCTGTCTGTATGTCTGCACATGTGCTGTCGTAGGCTACAATTGCCACCTGGTGGTAGCCAGTATTACATGTTATCTTTTTTCCAATCGACTACCTCAATAAAGTACGTACCACTAGAATGGGATTACGTCTATAAAGTATGTCCTACTAGAATGCAGTACATCTATAAAGTACTACCATTGGAACATGAATCAGAAAGTATCCAAAAAAACACCGAAAAGATCAATTTGTCCACTGTATGAACAAACCTACGCCGTCAATGCATCGTCTGCACACCGCACAAAGCCATTCGTGTCTTCATTACGACACAAAAAAGTCCTGGCGAGGGTCTGCAATCTCCGATTGCTCTTCCAAGTGCACCAATTATTAAAAACTACCTCAAATCCACAGCGATCTCCTTGTACTTCATGAGGTCATCCAGGACAGCTTGCAACTTCTCTGGATCCTGCACTATCTCACAACCTCCATCCTCCATTGGGTCTGGGGGCTGATGAATTATACAAAGGAAAACAAAGAAAGAACAAGACAAAGCATTTAACAATACAGTGCCTCTCTGGGTTATACAGATTACAATACAGGATCTATCTGAGAATGAATGATCTCTATTAAAAGTAGGTCTGCATGCAGACTCACACACAAACACACAATGACGGCATTTCTCGTCCCTTTGGGAACCGACGAGGACGACAACAGAGAGACCGACAAAGAACGGGTGAGAAAGGAGGAAGCTGCGTTGTTGAAGATATGTGGATGGGTTAACAAATATTTGGTTAAAAGCTAAGAGAGTAATATGAGATGCATGATAAGGGGCAGGTTGCGTTAAATAATTATCGTATGAAATACCTTTTGAGTAGGTGCTTCAAGAAGATGTGCAGGCATTTCAAGCTGTTCTACTTCATACTTATAAGGATGCACAAAACTGCAAAGGAAAGATGACACAGCAATTTAAAACCTGCTGATGAAACAGGGAAGGGGAACAAGGTACGTTGAGGACGGACACAAAGGGCCGAGGCAGAGAACGGGTACGAGGGGCTGAGGTGGGATTCCCAAAGGAAAACAAAAGGGCTGGGAGCGGTGGACACCGATGAAGCAAAAAACAGCATTACAGTTCTGGATGTGGTTCCTCTTCATCTTTCATTTTTCTTTTCTCTTCCTTTTTCTGCCATTCCAAAAGCTCTATCAAAGCACAAAATACATGACCAAGCCATTTTAAGAAGATGTGCATTTTAACTTTCGTGTACAACCTTTTAGGTTATATTGTAAGCTTTGGCCTTCTGCCCATTACCGCAACAGACGATTTAAAAGAGTCACAAACTGTGCTTCCATTGTACACTAAAGAGCAGAGAATGAGAATATGCCATTGTAGGAAGGGGGAGAGAGTTGGGGGATGTCATTTTTACCCCATGTGCACAAAGTGGAGTTAAGCAATTAGTTCACTGTCTGTCTGTGTGGCCAAAAACGTCAGTTTATAATCGATATAATATAATCATGGAAGAGCTAGAACACAGAACGAATCAGGACGCAACAAACAAAAAGTAACAGCAGGAGAAGGGAAAACGCCAACAGCAGGGACGCAGGGTGGAGAGAGAAAATAGATGGATACGGACAAACAAGGGATGCAGGTTAACGACGAGGGGTAGGGAGAGCGCAAGGGCTGGACAAGATGGATACAGAAGCAAGAGGTTGGGAGGGGGGGGGTGGTTTAACGGTGTAGAAAAGATCATGGTTTTGGATGGGGGGGGTGACTTGAGATAGTGGTGAACAGCTGTCTCTAAGACCTGGAGAGAACAATGAATTAAGAAAGGGTGGAAGGTGGTTCCACAGTTTAAAAAAAAAAAAAAGAATAAATGAGTGGAGGTGAGCAATGTTTCTGGATTTTGGGAGTTTCACCAGGAGGGGGTTAATGATGAACCACATGCATCTTGTAGAGACCTGCGGGGGGGGGGGGGGGAAATCGCACGGAGAAGGCAGAGGGTGCAAGACCAGCACAGGATGCAAGACTCCATCCATTGTTGGGAATTTGCTCTTTGTCTCAGAATTTGACAAATTGTACAGAATCTCTCTCCATTGTGTACTGCAGAGCGGAGTAAAGAAAAAAAAATTTCGACCATATATCTGGAAGTCAAACAAAATTTAAAATAATTCCAAACAGGAAACTTTCTGGTTTTTTGAGGATGTCAAAGGATGCATACAACAGGCACAAAGAACGAATGTAATGTGTTACATCGGGTGATGTAATAGCTGCTGGAGAAAACAGTGGTAAAACCAGAATTAATTTATATTTACACCTTTAAACCTCTTCAAATATTTATTTTAAATTGAATTATATGTAGTATTTGAAGACTGTATAAAAAAATCGCCATCACATCATTCCACACAGGAAACTTACCGTTTACTTTTTAAGGACACATCATAAAGGACACAAACAGGCACGAAAACTAACGAACGTGTTAAATAAGATGGTGTAAAAGACGCTGCATCAATGACGGTAAAATTCCAGGAATTTTTTTTTTTCTTCGACAATCTTTAAAATATTAATTTATTTATATTGAATTATATACTTGAACACTGTAGAAAACAAACACCTATTTGTCACTTTCAAAAACCTTCCGTTTCGCAGTACTAGGACAAAATATTACGGAATTTTACGTCATCACGACCAATGAAATTTGTTGCTCGTCGACCCTCCCATGTTCGTTTTTTTTCTTCTCAAGACTGTCGGGTGATGTGTTCTATGAACTCTCTAGTTGCATCTGTAATAATTGGATGGCTCCTCATCCCACTGTCATTAGAAGAAATTTCACTGATGTTGATAACATGGATCAAGAGGATGTCACAGGACATATGTAATTATGAGATAGCATAGTCGAGAAACTCAGAGGTAATGTGTGTTGGCTCATTAAAACACAATTCAATTGAGCGACATCTTCAAATTTTCCTCGATCACTCCACTCGTCTCT
>CM068953.1:30659671-30681274 GCA_035128595.1 Eptatretus atami | reverse complement strand
ATCAGTATATCCAGTAGGAATGAAAACCACTGAAAAACCTTTTGTTGCAATTTGTTGTGGGTTTGGTGGTCGTTTGTCATAAATTGACCCGACTAGTAAGAGATTACGCATTACTTGCTGAAACAAGTGTAGTCTGTATATCACAAGAAGACTCCATAGATGTTTGTGTGTGTGTGTGTGTGTGTGTCTCGAGGGTCTAAAGGGTCTATCGGGGTCTAAACGGTATGTTCCAAGAGTAGTTAGGGTTTAAAGGTCTATAGAGTACAAATGCGTATGAAGGTTTAAATACATAATTTAAAGACTTACTCACGTTCAAGCAGTACATAATCAATAGACATACTCACATGGGTCAACCGAGGCTTCACCGTCCACCTGTGTTTTTCGGTTTTATATAAGTTAATATATTTTTATATATTATCCTCTCTCAACCCAATCTTTGCTCCTCCGCCCGTTTTGTGCCAGCAGGAAGCCAGCGCTCAGCAAGGAGCTAATGGTAAATCCGAACACTCGGAGAAGCCAGCCAATGACAATGTAGTTTATTGCACCCAGCTGTGTGATGAGCAGACAGCGGCCTCCAGTCTGCTTGCCATTGAACAAGCGGTAGAATCTGTTCCAATAACCCAACCTGTGATCAGTCTGTTTGAGGTAAAGCTCTTGGTGTGTATAATATTACATCTTGTTATCGTTATCATTTTTGTGTTTGTGAGATTTTTTTTCTTCTGTATTTTGTGTTAACAATTTATTTACAAGTTGCATTGTTACTCTTTTCCGTGGAGGTTGTGGCTCTAAATTTAGTATTGGGTCAATCTTGGAACTTTATGCCATCTTTGAAATTTCCTTTCGGTGTGAGGCGTGGGGATTTGCGATGGCGTGCCATCGACTTCTCTCCAGTCTTCTTCTTGATGTGGAATTTTAAAAATCATTTCGCAGCTCGTTATTTTATACGCCTCTTCATTTATTAAACGTGCTCTATTGTTTCTATAAATTTGCCACACATTCACGTCTTCATTCTGTCTCCTGTTTTTCTTGTTGCTAAAGATGACGGAATCCATCCGTTGTGTCGTTGCAGGAGAGCTATCCACAGATAGGGAAGGGGGCAAAAAGAAAACAAAGAGCTTTGGAGATTGAACAGTCATTCAGCAATCCTTTCATGCTGGTATTTGTCTTCCCCCTCCTGGTACCTGAACCCTTACGACCCAATTTCTCATTTGCTTTGTGTATATATGGTGGATAGGATTTCGCACCCATGTCTCTTCTCCACAGTTTCTTCCATCTATCGCTGCCAAGGTGCTTGTACCGTGTCCTGGTGGTCTCGTAGATCAAACGACACAGTCTTTTGCGGTAAATCCCTGCACCAGCATATCATCACTGGCTTATCGTCAACAACCCACAATCGTCTCCTCGGCCACTTCCTCCTTGTATTGTTATCTTTTATTCTCGCTTTGTATTTTCTCCTCTCTTGTTTTGTTTTTGCTTGCTTTTATCCCCTTTGTTGTAATTTGCCAGGGCATGTGGGAGGGAGGAGGTGGAGGAGGGTAGAGGGGGAGGGTAAGGTAGAATTTGGTTCACATAGAAATGTACAGATACCGTACTCTCCCTTTTCTTGCCTTGTATTTCTTTATCCTCTCCTATTTTCTTCTCCCAAAGATGTTGCAAAAATGGAAGCTCTTGGATGCAACTCCAACACCTGAAAAACTACCAAAGAAACGCTCAGCAGGTAGGTATTTGGTGAAGGTTGGATTTGGATGCAGGTTGGTGCTTATTTATGTACGTGAGAGAGATGGGTAGATATACAGTATTATGGAGATATTTCAAAATAATTAACAACACCAATTCTTTGGGGATTTTGTACCTGATAGAGGAGTGGTGCTCAAGCAAGCTGGGGCAGGAGTGGTGGGTGGGGGGGGGGGGGTGAGGGTGGTGGTTCCCATGAGGGGTGGTGGTTCCCATGTATATTCAGGTTAGAGAGGTGGTGCCCAAGTAGGTTGGAGGATGTGGGGCGATGGGTGGTGCTACTCAAGCAGGCTGGGGGTGGGAGTGCTGAAGTAGGCCGAGGAGGAGTGGTACTCAAGCAGGCTGAATGTGTGAGGTGGGTGGCGGTGCTTGTACAGATATGCAGGCTGAAGGTGTGGTGCCCAAGTAGGGTGGGGGGGGGGCAGCTGGTTTTGCTGCTCAAGCAGGCCCGGGGGTGGGGGGGGGGCACTCGTGTTCAAGTAGGCCGGGAGGGTGGTGCTCAAACCAGAATTTTTAATGCTTCAGTCTTTAACATGTTTCTTCTTTTATGTCCTAAAATAATCTTTAAAATGCAACCATTTCAGTACAATACGTGCTGTTTGACTCCACAAAGTATTTGGGCTACGTTTAGTAAATGCTTGATACCATTTTATTTCATCACTCAACATGTTATGATTCATGTGCGATTGGATTCACCAAGCAATGGAAAGAGGGCCATGTTGGAGATATTATCAAGCAAACGGAAAGCGTTCTCCAATCGTGAGATTTCTCCCAAAAATAGCTTTAACCTCTCGAGAACAATGTTCAGAGAACGATAAAGTGAGAGACTGGGACTTGAATATTCTTTGAAGGGAATCCCCGACTTAAGAACACCCAGACTTACGAACATTTTTTTTTTTAATGTCTGAGATATGAACGTTCGCTCGTACTTTTGAACCGATCGTGGGCGGAGAAACTTGGGACTCCTTGGCTGGACGGATCGTGAACCTTTCTTCCGCAAGATGGGCAGAGTGAGCGTCGCGTGGTCCACAGTATCCATTGTACTTTACTGTTCGCAGCTATTTGTTTTACACACGTCTTTGCATTCATAGACCATAGTGCCACATATTTTACCATTTTAGTTACAACACACCATAATCATGGCTGATAAACGTTGCAGTGATATTGCTGCAACGAAGGAACGCAGAACCTTGATATTGGAGACAAAACTGGATCTTGTAAAACTTTCTGATTAGGGTTAAACCTCCTCCCAAATCGGTCGTTCGTTCAACCTTAATCGTTCGATCAGAACAATTATCAAGGACAAGACAATAATTCTCCTTCACTACGTTTTACAGTATTTTGCGGTACCTGCTACATCAAGAGCATCAATTATATTTATTACAATTCGAGGGGATTGAAGGGGTATTATTTACTATCATTTATTGCAAATGTACATATTTCAACTTAATTGTTTGTTAAATAGGCTTTCATTGCTTGGTTGGAGAATCAAATGGCCATTTATAAGAGTCTATGGGAAATTCAGTTTGGACTTACGAACATCCGTCTTGAGAACAATGGTTCAGAACGCAGCCTGTTTGTAAGTCATGGACTTTTTTTTATTTTATTTTATTTTTTATTTACAGAGACCCCAAAAGTGGTGGATTCAAGCGGTAAAGAAGGAAGATCGAGGAGTATTAAAGAACAGGTGAGTTGTGGCCGAACGCGTTACCCATTGACAAATGGTTAACAGCTTGTCGACGGAAGCTTGCAAGTTGTACATTTTAACGTTTTACTTGTGCATGTTGGAGTTTCACCGAATGTTCTTCAGATTCATGGATCCAGCACGCAGAACGACGGTGAAATTAAGAAAAAGAAGAAGAAGAAGACACTTAACCAGGCTCCTGAACCCATACAACTCCACCAATACGATTACAGCCAATCAGATTTCTCTATCTTCAATAGTACGTCCCCACGACTCCACTCGCTTTTATTTAGAGCAGTCTGGCTGGCTTTGTCTTTATTCAACTTAAAAAATATTTATACTAGCATTTTTACCTCCACCATCGAAGGTGGATTAAGGTTATGTTTTCACCCCTGTCTCTGTTTGTCTGTCTGTGAACAGGATATCTCAAAAAGTTGTAGATGGATTTGGACAAAATTTAGTGGCGAGGTTGGGTGTGGGACAAGGATAACGTGATTAGATTTTGGTGAAGATCCATATCCGGAAGCTGGAATTTTTGAAGTGATTCTTCACCATTGAGAGATGGGGGCCAAAAATGACATATGGGGCCTATATAGCATGATATCTCAAAAACTTACGGACGGATTCGATAAAAACTTGGTGGACAGGTTCGGTGTGTGACAGGGACGAATTTATTCAATTTTGGTGAAGATCTGGATAGGAGAATTGTTTTATTTGATTTTTTAAGTGATTCTTCTCCATTGAGAGATGGGGCCAAAAGCGATTATGTAGCACGATGTCACAAAAGGTTATGGACGAGTTGTGACAAAACGAGGTGGATGATTGGGATAGGTGAGCATAACACAAACTGTTCAGCCTGGCGGAGGTATGCGCTCCACTGAGTGCCGTTATAGTTAGAAATGCATTCGGAACATTTTTGTCAGCTACTTTTTATTTTTTATCGTTGTCCTCACCCGTTCCCGAAGAACAACTATTGGTGCACGCACTTGCGTTAGGTTCATCTGTACGTATTCAGCTTCACTTTCATATAGATTGTTCATTGTCATATCTACTGTAATCTAGATAGCCCACCGCGGAGGCTCAGTGTTGTTCAATACTTAGTCTTGTTACCCTCGCCGAAGGAGAGGGTATTGCGTTTGGGTACGTTTGTCTGTCTGTGTGGTTGTCCGCACAGAACTTTCGTGTTCTCTCTGCAACCGCTTCTTGGATTGAGAAGAAATTTTCACGACAGGTGTGCCTTCTCATGTAGAATGTTTTAATGATAATTATGGCATCATAGATGACGTGGTGTGGCAGCCATGTTGGAAAAATGTAAAAACTTTGGACCTGTATCTCTGAAACTACACAAAGGAAAAAAATTGCAATTTGGCACAGGGCAAGTACTCTTCATGGGGAATAAGTGTGATGTTTTTATGATGTCATGGGTGCCTTCCTTGTGACGTCGTAATTGCATATGTAGAACGCTACCTCTGATAAGTATGAAAAATTTTGAGGGTCATTTAGGGATAAAATGGTCCACAGAAAATTAAATTGAGGATGTTACCGGTCACATGATTCGGCAGCCATGTTGTTTTAAAAAAAAAAAAAAAAAACCTTCAAAATCTTCTTCTCTGAAGTGGCTGAACAGATCGCGGCGAAACTTTAAACGCATGACCGCCTATCCATGAGGAACAAAAAAAGGTTCACATATATGTCATCGGTCACATGGTTTGGCAGCTATATAGTTTTTACCCTGAAAACTATTTTTTTAAAAATCTTCTTCTCCAGACCAGCTGGACAAATCGAGGAGAAACTTCACACTAATGTCACCCAAGCCATGGGTGAACAAATTTTAAGGAATAATTGATAGGTCACATAGTTTGGCAACCATGTTGGAATTTTTTTTGCATACACTGTCGAGGCTCGTATGAAAGCTAACACACAGAATGTACAACATGGGGAGCAGAAGACAAGAAAGGTGGGAGTGGGAAGGAAAAAACAGATATGAGATCTGTGAAAGGGAGAGGGATGGGGTGGGGTACACAGGGTAAACAAGATAGACATGACAGGGACTTTCAGGAAGGAAAGGAAGTGGGTTTGAAGTGGATTTGCAGGGGTAGAAAAGATCATGGTTTTGGATTGGGGGAGAGAAGATATGGTGTGAGATTGAAGAGAGTGTGGGAGTTTGTTCCAAAGGTGGGGAAAAAGAGGAATGAAAGAGTGGTGGTGAGCAGTGATTCTTGATTTTGGTAGTTCTTCCAGAAGGGGGTGGCTGGCAGACTTTGAGCGCCTTGCGGAAATATGGGGGGACATATCTCAGACAGCGGGGGAGGGGGGGTAGGCGAGGCCAGCAAGGAGACAAGAAGACATACAAACCACCGACCTGGAAATGACACCCAAGGAGTGACGAATCCTTAGTCTCATACGCTTGTTGATCGACGTTACCGCAATTATCATTGGAGTCGGCTAATTTGATACAGCTACAGCAACCCCTTAGGAATGGTAACAATCAGAGCAACCAGACCACCCACCATGATCTCACCACAATCCGGTCTCCGAACCTCAGAGAGTGCTGCAATACCAATGTTCAAACGCTTGAGTTCAGATAATAACAGACAGGTGATCATCCTCTCTTAGGGATAGGACATTCCAGGTCCGCCTCCAGATAGGACCCTCCTGAAGGGTCTGCGTCCGGTTAACCCAAGGAGACGCCGTCTGGTGGACGACACCTCAGCACCACCCCGACACACACTACTGCAATCTGACCCATGAAGGTTACCCCGTAGTTTTCTTCCTATCATCAAGGAATAGGGTCCTGAAGGCTTTACCCCAATCCTATAATCCGGTGAGCTGCCCTGCTGAGGGCAGCTGCACAGGAGGTACTCCCACAGAGTGGGTTTTCAATTCTCTTTGTGTTTTTCTTGTTTTGCGGAGTGAAGGGTTTTACCGTGGTCGGAGTGCAAATCCTGCCACCAACCTCATAAAAAAATAAATTAACCCAACTGCAGGAGGTCGTCTGCCGACACAGTTGGGCACTAGATATGGATGGCCATTGGCTCACAAGGAGCTCTTCCACCCTTTGACAGGTTTTGTTTTTAATCCTGCTGGGTGTCCATATCATACACCCTCCTCACCAAGAAACTTGGTGGGGGAGACTGTTTAGTCGCCGTCAATGCGAACATGAAGCAGGTTAGTGCAGGTATACATGGTACCTGGAGCAAGTCACAGATCTAATCTGTCCCGACCTGACAACACTGGCTTCGTCATTCGCCATGAAACTTCACATTTATGATCGAGTAGTGATGTGGAATACATGTTTTGAATTTCACCTTGATTGGATGCATGGTCTGGCAGCCAGAATTAAAAAAAAATTTTCACCTGGGTTTTTTTTTGTTGTTTTTGTTTTTGTTTTTTTTGTTTGTTTTGAATAAGGCTCACTTGGCTGTGCCTGGATGGGTTTGAGGGTAGAGTAGTAGCAGCTGAAATGCAAATGAAATCCAGGTTCCTCCTGATGACTTCATCTTTGTTGTTTGCTTGTTTGGGTTCCTTCTGATGACTCCAATGCAGGACTGTACTTATTTGGTTTCCATTTGGTTTGAATTGAATTTATTTTAATCCCATTCTAAATTCAATTGAATAATAATATAATACGTCATGGGTAAGGGTCAGGGTCAGGTGTCCGATCAAAGCGGGACATCTTGTTTACCCGGTCATCACTGCCAGCAGTTACAAAGTGGCAGTTCTAATTATGCATCATTAATTACGTAACACACCAGTACACAAACACCACACAAAATACACCACACAATAGACGTCCTGGCAAGGGTCTGCAATCTCTGATTGCTCTTTTTCTTGTTTACTTCTATAATCTGTTTTGCCTTTCTGGTTGTGATTACTTTTAACTTGTTTTGCCTTCATCTTGCCCTCTTTTTATTCATCTATCTCATCTTCCTTCCCACTACTTCCCCTCCTATTGTCAGCACCTGCAACTGGAAAGAAGAAGGACTTTGATCCTACTCGAGAAATACGAGAAAAGGCAAAAGGAACACGAGAAAAGTCAAAAGAAATACGAGAAATGGTAATAATTGGAGGAAAGTTATTTTGGGAGAGAGGGGGCGGAGGTTGCTAGAAGTGGTGGTTGTAATGATTTTTCATGAGACAAGTTGTTGGTTTGACTTTGGGTAGACTTGTAAAAACAATATGACAGAATTACGGGGGTTTGAAGTCGTGTCGAAACTTGCGGTTATAAGGGATTTTGAAAAACGTGGATTCATTTCCTTTTCTCTTCCTCAGTCTTCATCCACCCTTGCTCTGCAGAAGCGTATTGCTCCACGACGTCAATTTGAGCCACGTGGTGTGAGTTACGTACAAGGAAAATATGCCAGGTAACTGTTGTTTGTGCTGTGTAATTCCAATTAAATGCATTATTTGTTTTTTTTATTATTCCTCCTTACAATGTGCATGTTCAGAGTTTTCCGTGAATGGCTGACAGTCTTATAATCGGTGTCGCATGTTATGTGTATCCTATTGCTTTGCTGTGTAATTAATTGAATTAATTGTAAATTTGTTAAATGCACATTGTAATAATTGCACCACATTATGTTGTAATTTTGTTAAATGCACATTGTAAAGCCCTGATATTAAATGTTTTCTTTAAAATTTTGGGTACATTTTAGTTACTATAGTTTCTGGTTTTATTTTTTTTAATTATTATTATTAATTTTGTAAATGGTTATTCAATCCCTCCCTCCCCCAAAAGTTTAATGAATCATTATTAATGCACATGACCAAGGAAACTATATGGATGGCTTTATGAAGATGGCAGGACTGAGCCAATCGGACAAGTGTAGATTTTGCACAATAAATAAAACGGCCTGTCACCTCCAATGGGAGGTAAAAAAACTCATGTCAGAAAAGCTGTACACACAAAGGCACAACAACGTACGTGGAGTAATCCACTGGCACATCTACAGAAATTTCAATATCCCAGTTCCACAAAACTCATGGAAACATGAAACAAAATAAATCATTGAAAACAAGGACATAATGCTCAAGTACAACCTGATTATCCCATCCAGCATGAACATAAAAAACAAAGCACTGCAACCAGACATAGTACTCAGATACAAAAAGGAAAAGAAGGCATTGCCAATTGAGGTTTCAGTAGCCAGTGACTTTGGTCTAAATAATGCAGAAATCAAGAAAATGATCAAATATCAAAAACTGAAGAATGAAGTGAAAATATCCTGCAAGCTGAAGAGTGCCAAAATTATCCCAGTTATAGTTGGAGCAATGGGAATGATAAAGAAGAACCTCACAAAGATCTTACAAACCACCCCTCGGAACATTACCACAAACGAACTACCTTTGGAGGCTGTCTGGGGCTCATTGACGATCCTGAAAAGAGCCCTCAACAAAACTCTGAGAACAATACTTCACAACTTAGCCCATGAATCACAATTCTTCACTGAAATGGAGGTGGATACTTCGAGTCCTGGGTCGACACAGTTCCACCTTCTGAAACCCAAATTATGGAGAGAACAATCGATGACATATACATACACTGGAATGGTGCCACTCCTCCCCCCAAAACCTCTTTGTCCTCCAACTCCCATAACCTTCTCTTTCCTCCTTAATCCCCTTCTATTTCTCAACTACAATTCTCTATTTAAATCTCCACTCTCCCCCTTTGTGTACACAATATGTAGAAGACTCCTCGCTTGATAATTAATTTATAACGGATGAACATTGACTTTTTGCATGTCAAACACCTTTGGAAAAACAAGTTAAATGTTTGGGTTTCTTTGGGCATTATCTTGATGTAAAAGGTCGTTTGTTATGAATGATTAAGGGCTTCACAAGTGTGTGGCCATTAATTATGTACATCGAGTTAGATTTTAACCACTCGAGTCTACGAGGGATCCATCCGAGGGTTGGTGATATTAAATCAGGGCCAGATTAGAAAACTTGTCCACCATCATCATTCTGGGTAAAATTGCATGTGAAGTACTTGAAAGATGCTGGAAAGCTGCGCTTGCTGTGGTTGTTCCAACCGAAGGTGCAGAAACAGTGGAATTTCCTCTCATAAATGAGTAGTATAGCATCAAATGGACAAGTGTAGATTTTGCAAGGTAGAAACAGAAAACACGAGTCACCTCCAATTGGATGTAAAAAAAACTCATGTCAGAATAGCTGTACACACAAAGGCACAACAAGGTATGTACAGTAATCCACTGGCACATTTGCAGAAATTTCAATATCCCAGTTCCACAAAACTCATGGAAACATGAACAAAAGCAATCATTAAAAGGTATAGTGCATAACGTCAAATGATAACGAGACCATAACCATGTTAAAGTTAACCGTAGTCGTTGACTGACTAACAACATTGTTTAATTCAAACGATCAACGAGTTGGTTAAATCATGAATCAGTTGAACATTAAAGTGAATAATCGTAGAAATAAAAACGAGTTTCATTTACCTAGTGAAAAGGTCGGGATTCGAACCCAGGATAGACAGCTTGGACGTGATTGTGCAACCAACGGGACGTCCAGTTTAGCGTCCATCCGAGTGATGGCACACATTGATTTATCACACTCCCTGTGAAACATCCGGATGGCAGTTTATAGCTGGTTTGGGAATCGAACGCAGGTTAGACAGCTTAGAGGCGAGTGTGTGACGGGACATCCTGTTTAAAGTCCATCCGAGGGACAGCACACACATCGATTCATCACCCTCCCTGTGAAACATCTGGGCTTGGTGAAAAGCACTCTAATGCTCAAGCAGGATGGCAAGCAGGTATGCTACAAGTGCATGAAGACAAATAAAAATTTTGTCTCATGGACCAACAGGCTCACCACAATACTGCATGCAATATATATGGGCCCACACGAAAGTGGTATAGAAATGCTGTTCAACCAACGATGTAATCTAATTTCAACAAAGGGGGAAATATCAATTAATTATCTCATAGTTGTTACCTCAAATTGAGTGCTGCATCACATAATGCTGGATATGATTTTTGCATTAAGCATTTCACAGGGAATCACTGGGTTATTGGATTTAATGAAACCAGTCATTTAATTAATAATTTACAAACTTTCATTCGACATTTTCCTTCATTCACACTACTGTGTACGAAATTGGACCTTTAATAAAAAATGTAATACTGAAGAAGGCAGGGAGACCGAGATAATAATGTAATACTAGTTAGTGGTTTAGAGTAAAGCCCTTCCACAGAGTTTTCACGTGAAAACACATAGGCACATCCGGGTTCTCCGAGATCGGTTGCCTGGAATGGTGATCACGGACAAACTTTCTAATGTGGCCATCTGATTTGTACACGCTGAATGGGTTGCTCGCAGTCTAGTTGTTGGGTGCAAGTCGATGGTTGTGTTTGGTTATCTTCGTGAGAGGTATTTAAGTTTCTCTTTTTTCCGTCTGTGACATTTTTCACGATCACGTCTCCATTTTATTTTAAAGATAGAACCTGTATTTAACTCGCTTGTAATTTTAAAGATAGAACCTTTTATTTAAATCTGACACATAATTTTAAATATAGAACCTCAATTTAGCATTCACATGTGATTTTACTGATACAACCTGTATTTAGCAATCAAATGTCATTTTACACATAGAACCTCAATTTAACATTCATATGTAATTTTATTTATTTATTTTAAATAAATAAATAAATAAATGAACCATTTTTGCACAATCTGGGGAGTTGACAGCAGCGGTGTTGTCTTGGAGTTCAGCCCATATCGGCGTTTGTGAACACGAAGGCCTGTCCTGGCTTAGCCAAAAGGCAAGGGACGTTAAGGCGGCAAGAGTTTCTTTTGTCAGCCTGATGAACAGTGCGGATCAGGTCACCAGAGCCCGTCTTTTGGCCGCAGCCACTAAGGAAAGTGGGATGTGGCTTCATGCAGTCCCTGTTCCCTCTTTTGGAACACAGCTTGATCCCGAGTCTTTACGGGTTGCGGTTGGAGCATCAGCCTGTAAGCAGCATAAATGTCGATGCGGCAGTATGACGGATACACTTGGACACCATGGTCTGTAATGCCGTTTCAGTGCCGGTCGATCTTTTCGACATTTGACCATGCAATTTGTTGATATAACCTATATTTAACATTCACATGTAATTTTTTAAGATTCAACCTGGATTTACCATTCACATATAATTTTAAAGATACAAACTATATTTAACTCGCATGTAATTTTAAAGATACAACATCTATTTCATATTCAAATGCAATTTTAAAGATACAGCCTTGATTTCACTCAGAGATAGAACGTCCCTTTAATATTGTTACGGCTGTGGAAATTCGCAGACACCATAAAGGTCCTTAGATAGATCAGTTATCGATAAGTCTGTGTTCAGTTAGATTTCCCCACATCATGTTTAATGGGAATTATTCGTGTTCACGGGCTGCGACCCTTTGAGTAGCCATTTTTTTTACTATCGTTATTTTGGACCACCACAACGCCAAACACCTTCTCCACGCCACCCACCAGCCACCACGTCAACCACCAACCTCCCTCTCCACACCGCCTTCATAACAACGACATCTCCCCACCATCTCCTAAACCGCCATCTCCCTCACCCGAATAAAACATCGCCTCACCTTCATCTCCGCAAACGCCGCCATCTTTGCGCCAGCCACGGCGAGTTCCGAACAAACGGCATCGCTGCGGGCAGAGGCAGGGGTTTCTCGCCGCAAGCGCGTCGTGATTTCCATGACGTCGGCTTTCCGGATCGAAGGTCGAGCTGTCAGACCAGCGCGTCGGTGATTCCACGACGTCGGCTTTCCGGGGCGAAGGTCGGGCTGTCAGACCAAGCGCGTCGTGATTTCCATGACGTCGGCTTTCCGGGGTCGAAGGTCGAGCTGTCAAACCAAGCGCGTCGGTGATTTCCACGACGTCGGCTTTCGCGGGTCGAAGGTCGAGCTGTCAAACCAAGCGCGTCGGTGATTCCACGACGTCGCTTTCCGGGGTCGAGGGTCAAGCTGTCGGAACGAGCGCGTCGGTGATTTCAAACACGTCGGCTTTCCGGGGGTTGAAGGTCAGGCTGTCGGAACGAACGAGTCGGTGAGTTCCACGACGTCGGCTTTCCGGGGTCGAAGGTCGAGCTGTCAGACCGAGCGCGTCGGTGATTTCCACGACGTCGGCTTTCCGGGGTCGAAGGTCGAGCTGTCAGACCGAGCGCGTCGGTGATTTCCACGACGTCGGCTTTCGGGGTCGAAGGTCGAGCTGTCAGACCGAGCGCGTCGATGATTTCCACGATGTGGCTTTCCGGGGGTCGAAGGTCCGCTGTCAGAACGAAGCTTCGGTGATTTCAAACACGTCGGCTTTCCAGGGTCAGAGTCGCGCTGTCAGAACGAAGCTTCGGTGATTTCTACCACGTTCGCTCTCTGGGGTCGGAGGTCAAAGGACAAGGGTCGATTCTCGCTTCCCCGGCCCTAAATAGGACGAGCAGAACGGAGCTTCGGGGTTGTCGATCGGTGGTGAATCTGTGGAGCCGGCAGTCTAGAGGGGGTCGAGTGGTTATGGAATCTGGGTCCGTTGAAGGGGGTTGTGGTGGGCGAGTGCGAGTCGGGAGAGAGTCAGAGTTGTTGGGGTTGGCGAGAGTTGAGACGGTGGAGTTGAGAGTGTGAGGCAGTGAGTTGGTGAACGGAGCAGGGACGCGGAAGGGCACTCGGGCAAACCAGAGGGCTACGTGGAGCCACCGCGCGGAAAAGGGTGACATGGAGACCACAGCCAGGGAGAGCTTGCCAGCGCCAAGGCAGTCCGGGTGAACGAGCATCACTCGCTGATCGAGCATCAACCGACTAACGAGCCAACTCGCTGATCGAGCATCAACTCGCTGACGAGCATCAACCGCTGCAGCATCAACTCGCTGATCGAGCATCAACTCGCTGATCGAGCATCAACTCGCTGATCGAGCATCAAACTCGCTGATCGAGCATCAACATGCAGCCTGAAAGAGCATCAACCCCTTTTACCGAGCATCCGCGCTGAGAGACGCCGGTAACCCCGTTCGTTCCCCCCAACGCTCTGCCGGCTGTGGCGCGAGCCTGCGCATCCGTGTGGGGAACGCCGGAGAGAGCTCTCCGACCACGCCAGGGCCGAGATCAGGCGCGGCTACGCTAGCTGCCGTGGACGAGACGTCGCGACCTGCCCACCGTCGCACCACGAGGGTGCGGGTAAGCCCTTCGGTCTCGTGGGCCTGGCCGGTCATCCAGGCTCCACGCCACATATGGTCTACAGGACCTGTCTGCCACCCTTGTCTATGGGGTGCCATTTCTTTGCTTTGATAACATGTTGTGGCGCCGTCTATTAAGTAGACCTGCCTAAGTGACTGTGCTTGTGATTAAACCTTTGCTGGTAGTCGGTGGTATTGCTTTCATTGCTTTCTTGCCTGTATCCGTGTTTTATTCATTGTTGGCTGTACATACGTGCATGACTGTCATTCATTGCCTTGCCTGATGCGTGCCAATGTAAATAAATGTGCTTGTTGAACTGTTCCCCGTTCGTTGCGTCCTTTCCCGTTGAAGTGCCATCTTGCATCGCGGAATACATTAGTGGGGTTGTAAGCACCGGTGGAGTAGAATCAAATCCGTCGAGGTCGGCGATAACACCGCTCGGTTATCACTGTAGTACGGAACGGACCGCTTAAGCGGTTCGTGTCCCAGGCCGACCTGCGGTGCGGTGCAGCCCCTCGGTAGGTTACCCGCGCGGGTACTTAGGTATATCGAAATTCGGCGATTCACCAATTTCGCGCGGGTAGAATGCGGACTGGGCTGTGGTGAGGTTAAACCCCCACCCGTGACTGGTTCCTGGCGATAGTCCAGGAGGGTCACGACTGAATTGTCTGTCCGGTGGGCGACGCGGCTGCCATTAGAGGTACGCGGCCGCTTGCACCGGCGGGTGCGAAGCTCGCGAACAATATTCACATGTAATTTTAAAAATTCAACCTGTCCTTAATATTCACATGTAATTTTAAAGATTCAACCTGTCCTTAATATTCACATGTAATTTTAAAGATAGAACCTTTATTTAATATTCACATGTAATTTTAAATATTCAACCTGTATTTAGCATTGAAATGGAATTTTAAATATAGAACCTTCATTTCATATTCACATGTAATTTTAAAGATACAAACTGTATTTAACTCGCTTGTAATTTTAAAGATACATTATCTATTTAATATTCGTATGTAATTTTAAAGATTCAAGGTGTATTTAACATTCACATGTAATTTTAAAGATAGAACCTCCAACATTCACCATGTAATTTTAAAGATTCAAAGTGTATTTAACATTCACATGTAATTTTATAGATAGAACCTCCAACATTCACCATGTAATTTTAAAGATAGAACTTCCAACATTCACCATGTAATTTTAAAGATTCAAGGTGTATTTAACATTCACATGTAATTTTAAAGATAGAACCTCCAACATTCACCATGTAATTTTAAAGACTCAAGGTGCATTTAATATTTATATGTAATTTTGAAGATACAACCTTTATTTAACTCAGATGTAATTTTAGTGATCGAACCTCAATGTAATATTCACATGTAATTTTGAAGATACAACCTCTAACTCTCTCTCATTTAAAGGTGATTCACTGTGTGGTGAGGTGGAATTTATTTTAAAGCACATAATGTTTATGCGAATAGAAATGGGGCTTGAGTCGAATCTGCATCCACATTTGTTTGGCAGGGACACCGCACACCGTTGGCCACGCAGATGAGAGGCAACATTTTGATTGAATCCGAGACAAGCCACTTCTGCAGAAACAGCTACATCGGTGACGTGAAGCGTACGGCCATCCAATAACAAACGAGGGCCTATATCAGCAACATGTAGTCGTACATTCCTGTGTTGTACAATATGGAAAGCTCGTACCATACAAGTCTATCTGAACAACCATCCTGACTCTCATGTGTTGTTGTTATTTATTGGCAAGAAATGAATTAATTTGAGTGTTACAATGGAATGTGATTATTGTGCAATTATATAGAAAAACTTGGCCAAATGACCACAATATGATGTTCTCTGTTTATTTCTCCATAATGCACCATAGGAACGATAAGGCAAATACCCAAAACTTGTACACCTCTCTCTCTCCTGTCTTTTTATTCGTATTTTAAGGAGGCTAGAAAAGTGCTGCATGAACAAAACACTGAAGGTTTGCTGCTTTGTCAGTAATCTTTATTTGGTTATCTCTTCACAAACCGAGTTGATCTGTATCTCTTCTTTTTATTCTATTATTTTTTTCCTCGTGACCCATTTTGTCATGGTCAAACAAGTTCCCACGGACTAAATGAGGATTTCTTTTTTGCAACTTTTCCCCACGTAGAATTTTTTTTTTTATCATAACGGATTGTTTTGAACTAATGGTTGTGATAACATTGTACTGGTGAAAACGTTGATTTCTGCAAACTGCTTGTACTGTACTTATGACATGTATATTTGTTTCAAAAAAAAAGAATTTAAAACTACCATAGTTATTGGTTAATCTCCTGTTTTTGCACTTGTGCATTTAACTGAGTTTTGTGATTAATAAGAAGTCGACGGGGAGGTAGGCCTTTTATGAGGACTTTTAGGATAGCCGAGAGGTTTGTACACTCCTCTCTGAGCTGTCTAGCTTGGGTTCCAATCCTGACCCAGATATTTACTGCCGTCCTGGTGTTTCACTCGTCAGGAGAGGCATCAATTTGTGCGCCGTCTATAGGTTGGACGTTAAGCTGGAGGACCCTTCAGCCACCAGTGGGCATTGGTGGACATTAAAGATCCCACAGTGTCTTTCGAGAAGAATAGCCAAATATTGTTGGCACCCTGAACAAATTCCAAATTCCGGCCTAAAACACGGGTAGTAGGTAGTCTTGGCTGGTCTTGAATATCCTTTGACACCAAACAAATATAAACCAATTCAGGTTCCCAGGTTTGTTGCATGTCACACATGAATGGTCATCTTGGGCTATGAAGGAGAACCATGGTGATGAGACCTTGTAAAGGAACTTGGGAATCAAGCCTTTCATTTTGTATGTAGTGTGAGTGGTGTTTTCACTAGCTACACAGGTAGTCATTATAAAGACGTTGAATAACTACCTCGAATGAGCTCATTCTTTTTATTTTGTGTCCTATGAAACGGGCCTTCTGGGACAAGATAATTATTGGACAAAAGTATGATTAGACAGACAGTTGTGGTTGCTGGTTGTTCCAGTTGCCCGGTTTCAAGCCGGTGACAGCTCTGGTCAAATTGAAGCGACTCAACTGTTTTGGAGACCTTCCTGCCGGATCCCGTGTCTGCAAGCCATGATGCCATGCAGATATGAGATGCCAAATCAGTCCAGCGCTATGACAATTGGGCATCATGCATTTCATGAGGTCATTTAGGCATTATGAGGTGATACGGCCCGGTTGTGATGGTGGGGTGGCTTTCCTCACCAATACTAGCGCTGCTGGCCGATCAAAATGCAAAAAGAGACATTTATGACAGATTACAGAGGGTAAAATAGTAAAAATTGGGTCAAAAGGGTTGATGATTCAAGACAGATATTGGGATGGACGGATATCGTCTATGTAGACATTCATTTAAGGAAAGAACTGCTCTATACTAAGCATTTTTAACCCTCTATAAGTCATTACCATAACACCATTAAGGAAAATATCTGTCAATGGTTAACAGGTGTAAAGTTTCATTTGTACTATATACATTCTGGGGCAAAAAAATGAGCCATCATCTTTTTTAAACATTTTTTGTCATAACTATTTTAGCATGCATTAAAAAAACCCACCGAACACCAGAACATGCAGAAATAACTACAAATCAGTATGGAATAGTTTGTCCCTTCGCTTCTACTATTTTCTGTACTGATTGTTTTTCTTAGATAATAGAGGCTTCTAAGCATGTCTTGAGGCAAAACCTGCATCAGTCTTGTGATCCCTTCTGGAAACAGTCTTGTTTTCAGCAGTTCTGAATGCCTCTGACAGTTTCTGCAGGCTTTCTTTTCATTCCTGGTGAACTAAGAAGATCATTCGCCTGTCGTCTTTGCTTGTGGTAGCTCTAGGCCTTCCAGATCCCTCCTTCCTTGCCGTAGAACTGGTTTTCTGGAGCTGTAGACCTATTCTCTTTACGGAAGGCAGAGAAAGAGGGATTTTCTCCTTGAGGAGCTTATGGATTTCAGAATATGTCAGGCCTGCTTGACGAAAACAAGCAATTCCATTTTTAATATCCCCATCAACATGTAACTTCTCTTTCTTTGAATGCATTTCATAATTGAAGCAAAAAACATGACCTTCACTAACTGCACAAGTCATAAATTAGAGCAATTTAGGCACTACATATGCACTAAACGGTTAAAAAACAAGACAATACCACTAAAAAATGATTTCATATCTTTAAAAGTAAACAGTACTTCTAACAGTAATTTTATTATATTAAAAAAATTTTTTGTGACAACTCAAAACAGTCTTGTCTTCCTTTTTTTTAATGTGTAAAATTTTGATCTATTTTGTCTTACCTGAGATATTTGCCTCGAAAGATGAAAGGTGAAAATATGGAAATTTCGTAGTTTTTAAAAAAAAATTTTGAGAAACAAACTTCTTAAAACACTTTTTTTTTTCATAAAAATTGTGTAAACTATGTGGAGGGCTTTTAACGACTGTAACATGAGTAATCGATTTAAACTGGAATATGTACTGCACATCTATGGCTTCAAATTGAAAAAAGAGCTCAGCTCGTTTTTGGTTGTGTGTGTGTGTGTGTACGAGTTGTGACGTGCGTGTACGAGCGGTGGACGTGTGTGTATGAGCGGTGGACGTGTGTGTACGAGTTGAGGACGTGTGTGTACGAGTTGTGGACGTGTGTGTACGAGCGGTGGACTGTTGTGTACGAGCGTGGACGTGTGTGTACGAGTTGTGACGTGTGTGTACGAGCGGTGGACGTGTGTGTACGAGCGGTGGACGTGTGTGTACGAGCGGTGGACGTGTGTGTACGAGCGATGGACGTGTGGTGTACGAGCAGTGGACGTGTGTACGAGCGGTGGACGTGTGTGTATGAGCGGTGGACGTGTGTGTACGAGCGGTGGACGTGTGTGTACGACGTTGGTGGGGACGTGTGTGTACGAGCGGTGGACGTGTGTGTACGAGTTGTGGACGTGTGTGTCGAGCGGTAGACGTGTGTGTACGAGCGGTGGACGTGTGTGTACGAGTTGTGGACGTGTGTGTACGAGCGTGCACGTGTGTTGGGGGGAGGAGGGGTGGATGGTGGTGTCGGGGAGGGGGTGGTGTTGTGTGTCCGGGGGAGTAGGGTGGATGTGTGTGTCCGGGGGAGGTGGGTGGATGGTGTGTGTCCGGGGAGGAGTGGTGGATGTTGTGTGTGTCCGGGGGGAGTGGGGTGGATGGTGTGTGTCCGGGGGAGGAGTGGTGGATGGTGGTATCCGGGGGAGGTGGGGGGTGGTGTGTGTCCGGGGGAGGTGGGGAGGATGGTGTGTGTCCGGGAGTGGTGGATGTGTGTGTCGGGGGAGGTGGGTGGGTGGTGTGTGTCGGGGGAGGTGGGATGGATGTTGTGTGTCCGGGAGGGATGGTGGATGGTGTGTGTCCGGGGGGAGGTGGGTGGATGGTGTGTGTCCGGGTGGAGGAGGGGTGCGTGTGTGTGTCCGGGGGGAGGTGGGTGGATGGTGTGTGTCCGGAGGGAGGTGGGATGGATGTTGTGTGTCCGGGGGGAGGGTGGGGTGAGATGGTGTGTGTCCGGGGGAGGTGGGGTGGATGGTGTGTGTCGGGGGGAGAGTGGAGGTGGATGTTGTGTGTCCGGAGGGGAGGGAGTGGGATGGCAACCCGTGTGTTCCGGGCCAGGAGGAAGTAGGTGGATAGGTTGTGTTGTCGCGGGAGGTCGGGTGGCACTGAGTGTGTAGTCCTGGCCGGCCCAGCGCAGTGAGTGATGATGTGTGTCCGGGCGAGGAGGAGGGGTGGATGTGTGCAAGAGGTTATTCTACACTTGAGTGAATGAGGGATGAATTAAAACAGGAACTTTTAATCAATTTCTCAGCTTCAGTTGGAGGTGTTATTGAACGGATGACCTTCCCGCACGCTGATTGGTCCGCCCGGAAACGCCCACGTCACGTGCTTACATTTTTTGCGTGGACGTGGAACAGAGGAAGAACGAGGTGAATTATTATTGAATTAAAAGAACCCAAATGTTAAAGATAACTCCTCTTTGTTTTTCAATCGAGGGGACAAGAGTATCATCGGAGCATCTTTGGTGACCCCGAGCAGTGACACGACCATGAATGCTGAAAAGGCGCAAACTCCGGTGAGAAACACTGTCAATGTAAATGGACAAAAGTGGGATCGACTCAAACCAGTCCTGTAGAGGTCGTCGGGTTCATGAGCTCAGCGAGAGCGATGATAATAATTCAACTTCTTGCTGTTGATCCACCTCGTTCGATTAATGTTGTTGGTTTACAGCTTTTGCACTTTAATTGGCTTTTGAAATATATTTTAAGTTATTGGGCCGATTTGAAAGTGGAGGAACTACAGTACATTTTATTATTAATTAAGTTGCTCATGATATGTTGATATCCGAAGCAACCATTCTTATTCTTCTCTTGCCTGCTCCCGTTAGGTCGCCACAGCAGTCATCCGTCTCCATTTCGCTCTATCCTCACCTCTTCCACCTTCTCTCTCTCTCATTTTCTTCATTCATCAGCTCCTCAAAGTACTCCATCCACCTTCTCAACACACTCTCCTCGCTCGTCAGCACATTCCATTTACGTCCTTTATCACCCTAACCTGCAGCACATCCTTCAGCTCGGTCCCTCTGTCTTGCCAATCGGTACAAATCCTTTTCCCCTTCTTTTGTATCCAACTTCTCATACAGCTCTGTACCAAATGCCTTTCTTAGCCTTTGCACCTCTCTTTGCCTTTCGCCGCCACTCCTTGTACTCCTGACTACTTTCTTCATCTCTCTGACTATCCCACTTCTTTTTCGCCAACCCCTTCTTCCTTATACTTTCTCTACTTCCTCGTTCCACCACCAAGTCTCCTTATCTTCCTTCCTCTGTCCAGATGTCACACCAAGTACCCTCCTAACTATCTCCTCACACTTCTGCAGTAGTTGCCCAATCGTCCACACCTCTTTACCACCATCCAACACCTGTCTCACCTCCTCCCTGAATTTCACGCAACAGTCTTCCTCCTTCAGCTTCCACCATCTGGTCCTTTGTTCAGCCCTCACTCTCTTCCTCAACCTCACCTCCAAAATCATCCCAAAACCACCATCGATGCTGTCGAGCTAGACTCTCCCCTGCCACCACCTTACAGTCTCTAATCTCTTTCAGGTTGCATCTCCTGCTTAAGATGTAATCCACCAGTGTGCACTTTCCTCCACTCTTGTACGTCACCCTGTGTTCCTCCTTCTTCTTGAAATACGTATTTACCCGCCCATTTCCATTCTTTTGGCAAACTCTGCCCCATTTGCCCTTCCACATTCTCTTGTTGAGACCATACCTACCCATCACCTCCTCATCCTCTTTATTCCCTTCCCCACATTCCATTGAAATCTGCTCCAATCACCACTCTTTCTTTCTTGGATACACTCTCCACCACTTCATCTAACTCACTCAAATCTTTATATTCCATCTCACACCCACTTGCGGGGCATATGCACTGATGACATTCATCATCACCCCTTCAATTTCCAACTTCACACTCATCACTCGGTCAGACACTCTCCTCACCTCCAATACCCTCTTGACATAATCTTCCTTCAGGATTACCCCGACACCATTTCTCTCCCATCCACACCATGGTAGAACAGTTTGAAACCACCTCCAATGCTCCTAGCCTTACTCCCCATCCACTTGGTCTCTTGTACACAGTATGTCCACTTTCTTCTCTCCATCATATCAGCCAACTCTCGCCCTTTACCAGTCATCGTCCCAACATTCAGAGTTCCAACTCTACACTCCACACTTCCACTCTTCCCCTCTCCCACTGCCTCCGGACTCGCCTTCCCCGTCTCCTTCTCCTCCTTCGCCCAGCAGTAGCACAATTTCCGACGGTACCCTGCTGACCAACAGTACCGGTGGCGGTCGTTGGTAACCCGGGCCTCGACCGATCCGCATAATGATTTGGCGCAGGTTTTACACCGGATGCCCTTCCTGACGCAACCCTCCCCATTTATCCGGGCT
>CM068953.1:30629874-30650665 GCA_035128595.1 Eptatretus atami | reverse complement strand
CCTGACAGGAAGAGGGAATGTGCATTTTTCCACCGTTGACTGCGACAGGAGAGGGAAGTTTGAGTGGAGATGGCCTTGGATACCATCGGAAGAGAGTTTGTGAGCAGTGCAGGTGCGCAGACTGTGTTCAAAAGCAAGTTTGTTGCGGGATGGGTATCGGCGCGGAGCGCGACCCAGATGGAGCTGCAGAGTCGGCTCCACCGAACACCCGGAATTAATAGGTCGTCACCCCGGATAACTCCGGAGCCGACGGTCCCTTATCGGACCGAAGTTCGCCAATAGGTCGACCATGTGGGGTAGGGTCGATTGCCAATTTCAATATTACCTAAATACCCATGTCGTCCAAACTACCAGGGAAATTCACCCTCGACCGCCCTCGTACGGAACGAGGCGCCAGCGTGCTCGAACTGTGTGCGATCCGACGGATGATATTACCGAGATCCGTTGTTCAAATGTCCCTTTACAGCGGCAATAGCATGGCTAATTTTCCAACACGCACCGTGTTAAACCAATAAAAGAAACACAAAACCAACTGATACATTGAACACATGGGTTTATTTTATAATAGGGGAAGGAGGGAGCACGTAAGAAGCAGAGTTATCACAACTAATAGACATGAAATGCAAATAATGTACAAGGCACTTAACAATTGCTACTTAAAGACGGGCCCACCACACACACACACACACACACACACACACGGACCCCAATGGGTCTTTATTGAAGGCCTCCAGTTCGAGGACAGGTGAGCTAAGACCAGAGCCTGTGCTTGGACCTGTCCACCTCGTGTGGTCTTCGACGATCTGGCTCTTTGGGACTCGAACCTGCAGCAACGATGCCACTCCAAGCATCAGGGACGGAGAAAAGCCTCGACGCCAGTGGACGAGACGAGAGACGCACCGCGCACTGCCAAGCCGATCAGACCAGACGAGTCGATCTCCGGCACCTCGAACCCGATCGCTGCCAAGCCGACCAGACCAGACGAGTCGATCTCCGGCACCTCGAACCCGATCGCCCAACCCTCACGCCCTTTCCAAGGCCCTGGCGTTTCTTATATTGCATTTCTCCTGCGGGCTGGTGTCGTGGGAAGGATCGCAGTCTGAGAGGTCTCGCCTCTCATTGGTCCGGGGTTCGTGGAAAGTCGATGTCTGAGACGTCTCTCCTCTCATTGGTCGCGGGAACATTCCATCTCTCTGGACGGAGTCGGAGCTCTGGTGGCCGAGGAAACTCCGCCACGTATGTGTCGAATGCACGTAGACAATGGCGTCGGTGTGAGGAAGCGAAGTGAAGGCGTGTTGTTTAACGAATCTCCTAGCGCACACACGTAATTCCTGTTAGACACAGGTAAGGGGGGCCCTAACTATAAAACACACTTCCGATATAACTGTTCTATAGGGACCCTGGCTGTTGTGTGCGATGGGTTCCAGATTCGTAACAATATGTCTCGGGATATGGCTCTGATTTCATGTCTGGTATTGAGGACCTCTATCCGTTGTTGGGGAGCAGAAGCAGCATATCCAGGTGGATTGATCTGGTCTGAATCCAAATTGATCGGAAATCAAGCCATTGGAGAGAGGAAGGATTTAATGTCTGAACTGATGATGGATTCCATAACTTTGCTGATGATTGGGAGAAGGCTGATTGGTTGTCATTGCAGGGATCTGTTTTTGCACTTTTTTATGCAGGGTAGCAATGTTTGCTGATTTCCAAGCAGATGGCAGATGACCTTGGGCAAATGAGAGGGTGAATGGAACAGAGAGAGGGTGAGCAAGAGCAGTAGAGCAGGTTTTTAGGACACGCAGGCTGATGCTATCCAGACCGGTTGCAGAATCTGAGTCGAGGTTTGACAACAAACTCTCTACCTTGTCAGGAGAAAAGGACACAGAGTCCAGGACAGCTGGGCGTGACTGGGTAAGGTCAGACAGAAAGTGATTGGTTTGGGACCCAAGATTTAGAAGCAAACACGAGTTTAGGCATTCAGCCTTTTCATGTGCCGTGTCAGCAGTGTGGCCATTTGAGGTAAGGGAGGGATGGAGGGGAACGTACTGTACACCAGAAACAGATTTCATTAGGATGCACCAGGATTTGGAGGGGGAGACAGGTTTGAAAGTTCAGGCTTGAGATTCGAAAGATGTTGTTTTCTGGCTGTCTTCAGGTAGGCACACACTTGTTCCGAGCTTTATGGAAGGAACTGAGATTACCCTCAGGTGGATTTGCCTTCCATGAGGTGAAGACAATTTGTTTCAGGACAACTACCTCGCACAAGCTTCAGTGAACCAAGGTGGAGGAAGGGGAGGACAACTGAAGACGAGATGGAATAAATCTGTGCATGAGAGAAAGCAAGTTTCTTTGAATGAATTCCCAGGATGAGGTGATGTCAGAGGAGTTTAGATGAGAGACAGTCTGGAAGTTTGATGGCTGCTTGGAGACCCTGCCAGTCGGCTTGAGTGAAATGCCAGACTCGACGGCGGTGAGGTGGTTCTCTGATAAAGCCAGAGAGATGTCCACTTTGACAAGGACGTGGTCAGATGAACGATTGGAGCGGAAGAAGAACAGCAGATATTTTCAGAGGAAATTTATCAAAATCAGATCCAGAGAGATGGTAGTACCATTGGTTGAGATCTGGGTAGGGAAGTTGACAGATTGAGTCAGTCCAATGAGTCACAGAACTCTTTTGCTGAAGTGCCATGGCAGGGAAAGAGGTACCCACATCCAGCCAACTGGTATGATGACAATTGAAGTCACCACATATGAGGAAGAGAGAGTTGGGATGAAAGGATAGAAGTTGATCCATGTTTTCGGAGAGCAAGATACAAATGGCATCATCACTGTTTGGTGGACGGTACAACACACATATAAACATGCGGTGGAGTGGAGCGGAAGCCGTAGCCAGAGGTATTCCTGGGGTGTTGGGAGAGGGGGCAGTGCATGGTGAGTGAGAATAGAGTCTTTGATGAGATGCAACCCTCCACCAGGACGAGGCTCAGGTCTGTCATACCGGGGGAGAGATACAAGGGAGTCAGAGACGTCTTGAAGGAGGAAGTTTCTGTTAAGCAGATTATGTCTGGTGATATTAGATATGCGTCGCTATTGTTGTATTTCAATAGAGATGTCAATCCCACCCTCATGTTTGTCCTCTGTTCGCAGTCTGAAATGTTCTTTTTTAGTGTCTGGTCAGCCTTGACGTACAACTTTAGGCGGGAAATCCTGTGTAGGCAGGCTGGGTGAATGGCAGCTGTGAGTGAGGACTCTGAGGGGTCGCTCCACCACTTGGCCAAATGGCGGTCCAACAGCAAGCTAGATGGGAGGGGCACTCCCGTCGTGCACGGCGTGCAAGCCTGAGGGGATAAAGGTTTTAGTGTTGATTTATCTGTGACTGTTTAGGATTTGCACTCATTCCTTCTGTTCCATCCCTGTGCTCTTATTGTTGATGAACTATCTGTTCCGCTGAACAATATTGCATCACTTGTCTCAGGTTTGCTCAGCTTCATTAGAATTAGTCACGTGATCGCCTATCGGCGTAGGGTTGGCTGGCTTGGCGGTTCCAACAGGCACGGTGCGGAGGTCAAAGGCCGCAACCAGACCCGGAGCTGTCGAATTACCTGACCCTATTGTCGCTTGGATGGGACTCACCGGATTTGAACCGAGCAACCGGAACGTTAGCGGCTGGCTGAGTCAATGTCCCCAAGCCAAATCTCGTGTTTGTTGCCACGATGCAATGCTAAGACCTCTGCGTCAGCCGATGCGTTTTGCTGATCGGTTGCACGGCCTAACTTTCTAATTAACGGGTGAGCAGAGCCTGTGAGGTGCACATCGTCTTGTTATAAGGCGCTGGTCGCCCTAACCAAGTAGTCCGTTAACAGACGTGCCAAGTTGCAAAAGTGATCACAACCACCAGAATTCACCTGGAGACCAAGTGTATTTACTAATAAATGGTCATACGGGGGACGGAATACAAAGGAGCAATAACAAGAATGATGTGAACCAACCCTGAACCACTGCCGATACCTCACCGACGAACCAAGAATGATTGTGTGATTCCTTAATTATCTATCTTAAGGCCTTCAGCCATTCCATGAGAGATAGACCAGAGAGGCGGACAAGACAGAAAATCCCGAGTTGTGGCTGTATGACACAGTAGGAACCAATGCAGGGTGGCAGCCAAGGTGCATCTTTGCAGCAGTGTAGGGTGTGTGAGGAGGAGGAGCATGGCTGGCTGGGTGGGAGCATGGCTTTCGCACGGCAGCTCTGCAGACTCGACGCAGCCTTTTGCGATGTGGATCCCAGGCATCTCACTCTATTTCCTCAGCTGCCTTTTCATTTGTAGTTTCTGGCCCACACCTCACCCCAATACGTATTGCGCACCTCGGCTCTTACTCACTATTAGCCCGAAGCCCAGTTCTGGAGGGGCGAACCTTCCCCGACCTGCACCTAAATGGTCCTGGTGCTGCGGGACAAGTCGGGATGGTGGGTATGGCTTCCCCTCTTCAGTCTCCCCCCACCCAGCCACTAAAATAACATAAAAGACGGATTCCAGACGTTAGAACATTAAATAAGCGTTCAAAGGATAGTGTTTTTGGATATACACATTGGCGAGGGTGGACGACGTCTGTCTAAACATAAAGTGACGCATATCTAATATCACGATTAAATTACCTCTCACTGACTATGGAGATAACTAAATATGCTAACCATGCTACCGTCTGGAAGTCATTTCCACAACAATATAAGCAAAAATTCCGTTCGTTGAGCATGAAAAGCAATATACCTTGAAGTACAGATACTCCTTTTTCCTCGAACGATGTGCGGATGGAATGAAATGCCAGACAGTCATTACATTTTGAACCCGGACACCTTTAAGGCAACTATCCCTCAGCTTTGACTTGATGAAAGTAATTCTGGCATGATAACATAATGTCCTGGACATAATGTCACCAACGTTGTCGCGTAGTAGAAGGTATCAGTTAGCCTGTTTTAGGAACTACTTCGGGTGGAAATGTTAGTAAAATGGTGGTGTTTAAGAAAAAACTTCAGATTGGGGAGATCATGTAACGGGCGCTGTTTCCCTTGAGCAGGACAACAGGAAGTTGGGTCGTTTCACTTGTCAGGTGTCAAGTCGAGGCTCATGGAAGAGTCGAAAGTAAATGTAATGTGAGACGTAGCTCAAGGTCGCAGGTCTCATTGCAAAATGTTGTACCTATGGTGGTTATGTTGCAATACAGTGTAAACAATGAAATGACACAAACGGTGTGCAATGTTGCCCAGCTATGGAAGGACATGCTGAGTGGAGGTCTTTGGGTGTGGTGCTTGCCTGCGTCTCGAACCCCCTGGAAGTCGTCAAGACCCGAATGCAACTGCAAGGGAGTTGCAAAGCAGGAAAACTCACCCGGTGAGATATGCACCAAACAGGTGATGGACCCATGCCCACAGGGAGTGAGTATTTCACATGAACACTGCTGTTGCGGGACTCCTCCTGTTGCCGGACTCTTTCTGACATTACCTTTGTTTACCAGTGAGTCATGACCTCTGAGAGGATAGCTCAGAGGTCATGGACTCACTTTTAGGCCATTGCACATCAGCTTTAAGTCCCTCAAATACAGTTTCCATGCAACACGGATGGGATTACTTGAAATCAATTTATATGAGTTCAAATACGGATCTGTATCAGAATCACCTTATCTCCACGTGCACTCCGTGGGTCCATGCTCATACATTTTTAACGACTGGTTCCTGAAAACCATAGCAACAAAGGTAAATGAAATCTGGAAACCATACTTGTTACAAAATGTTATATTTGAATAGTTAAATTGCCTTGTAAGTTGTTGTAATTACTTTTGTCCTTCATTCATGAATAACCTGGCCAAAACTCAGCCCAATTCATTTAGTATGATAAAAATTGTTGTTTGTTTTTTTTAATCAAAAATGGATGAATATGAAAATATTTCGTTTGATACAGTGTAAAACCATGTTAGGCTTAAATGCAAACTCAAGTATTAAGACTTTTTTCTCCTTACCGGAGGGGTGGCGGACATTAAAATCTCAACCTTGTCAAAGGAGCAGGAGAAAATAAAATGAGCTCCGTCCGACGACCGACCGATCCATGTACGTACGTTTGTGTACGTGATATTTCAAACACCGTTGAACATTTACCTTTCATGTAGCAGATATCTGTTCCTCATGACATATCTCAACCTGATTAGATCACGACGGTGATTGGCTGAATTATGTTGCCATGGCAATCATCTTGGTAACTTGGCTTGTGTACGGCATATTTCAAAACCTTTCAAGATTTCGATTTCATATTACATAGATCTATTCGTCATACCACCAAAAGGCGTGGGAACGATAGTATCGGCTTCTTATTTAGTTGGAATTCGTAACCTGAAGTTGTTGAAAGCTTTTATATTTAAAGGGTGATCAAATTCCATGTTGTTATACGGTATAAATGAAATTTTTTTTTGTCTTCGGGCATTTTTGCGAATTGGAGCCAGAGGGATAATTTGGGTCTGGATTTGAATACAGGCTAGACAGTTTCGAGTTGAGTTTTCGTTACTTCTCGGCCATCCTGTCAGCCCAGGTCATCTCTTTCACGCACTGTTAAACACACTGCGGTTCCATGCTGTGTTTATACGTTTTACATGCATATGTTTGGTATAATGCTCTTCCTCTGGTTGAATATTGATTGCACTTTGCTTTGCATGCCAGGCTTTTCAAACGCAGCTCGGGAAGCGGTCGCCGGAACCAGGAGATAGCCAAATGTACAGACACATGACAGACACGACAGTTCGCATTATATAATAACAACAATAATAATGACCGGAGAAGAGCACTCAGTAGAGTGCATTGCTCCACCACGCAATGCCTGGTCCATTAGAACTTTTCATTAGAACGACTCTACCCTGGAACCCATCCAGGCACAGCCAAGTGAGCTTTATTCAAAAAAAAATAAAATGAAAAAAACCCCTCAGATAAAATAAAAAAAACAAACATTTTGTCCGAGACCATGTGTCCAATTAGGTTGAAATTTTCAGGTCCTTACACGACAGGGACTTTCAGGGAGGAAAGGAGGAATTTGAAGGAGTTGATTTAGGGTGGATTAACGGGAGTAGAAAGATCATGGTTTTGGATGGGGGAATATGAGGATGTTGGTGAACAGCTGTGTTTGAGCCTGCGAGAAGAATGCATGTGAAGAGGTATGGGAGTTTGGTCCAAAGTGTGTGGGAGGAAAATAGAGGAATCGTGCCCTCCTTAGTTATTGTGTCATTAACATTTTTTATTGTTAACTATTGTCAGATGTGCATAGTTAAGTTATAATTTATGGACTGCACTTTTTAATTCATTGGGTGTTGTGTTTAGAAACTTTATACTGTGCTCTCTTGTATTAATTTCAGTAAATATAGAATGTGTAGCACAAAGTTTGCTCTTCTTGTGTTTAATATAAAAAATCTAGGCTCATAGATGAAGAAACAAAGGAGCCAGCAGGTCTACAGACTGACAGGGGATCAAAGGGAGAGAAACACATGACCTTGCATACGAGTGACAGAAAGGACAGCGGCAGGTGGGGGGGGGGATGGGGTGGAATAGAAAGATTAGTAAGAATAGAAAAGGGGGGTTGCATACAGGAGAAACAACTCAAATGAGCTAAGATCCTCATCCTCTTAATGATGGACGTCATAAAAACGAATACAGACGTCATTGTGATGTATTCAGGATTGCGATAAATTATCTGTTCTAATGCCCGGCTTGATTCCCGCAACAAAATTCAAACAGTTTGCCTAGTTTCGGAGTATAATGGTATAGGCGATTTCCATTAGCGGCGATATTATGACGTCAACTTTTTTTCTAGGAAGAATTTCCAAAATCGGAGATGGTTATTGCCTGCGCGTGGGCTTTCTGCATATACATGGCAAGGTTCACGAAGATCCGATGAAAATCTGGCTGAACAAGAAATGTCAAATAATAGGAATGACCTCATAAAAATTGATATGACGTCATAGGATGTATCATATGTGCGTAATTCATCTCCTGCTAATGCCCTGTTCGATTCCCGCAAACAGAATTCAAAAGCTTGCCGAGTTTCGGAGATAATTTTTTAGAGGCGATTTCCATTTAGCGGAGATATTTTGACATCATAACTTTTTTTCTTGGGAGGAATTTTCAAAATCGGAGATGGTTACTGTCTGCACAGGGTATTTTTACATGTATATGCCCAAGTTTCAGGAAGTTTCGGATGAAAACTGTGGCTGTGAAACAAAAAAGTCCACAAGAAGAGATTGAAGAACACAACGTGAGTAAGACTTAGAGATCCTCCACGAGAGATCTAAAAAAGAACAGGGATGGGCATGGAATAGAGAGGAAGTGGAGTGGCACGGAAAAAGGAGTGGGTTGTAGCACGGGATAAGAGATAGCGTGAGCACGGATAAGCAGGCGTATAGGGTTTGAGCACGGATAAAGAATAGCGTGCAGCATGGCATAAAGAGGGAGTAGCGGTGAGCATGGCATAAACGAGTGGAGTAGGGGTGAGCCATGGGGAAAAAGAGGGAAGTACGGTTGAGCACGGGATGAAAGGAGGAGTAGGTGAGCATGCATAAAGAGGGGAGTAGGGTGAGCATGGGATAAAGAGGAGGGGTTGGGAGTGAGCATGGGATAAAGAGTGGAGTACGGTTGAGCACGCGATAAAGAGGTAGTGGGGCGTCTGAGACGGATAAAGAGTGTAGTGGTGAGCACGGGATAAAAGGTAGTAGGGTGATTCATGGGATAAAGACGGAGTACGGTTGAGCACGGGTGAAGAGGTTAGGTAGGGTGAGCACGGATAAAGAGTCTAGTAGGATGATCATGGGATAAAGATGAGAGTTACGAGTGAGCACGGGATGAATAAAGAGTAGGGTTGAGCATTGGATAAAGAGGAGTAGGGTTGAGGCATGCATAGAGGGAGGGTAAGCATTGGAATAAGAGGAGTACGGTTGACCACGAGGATAAAGAGGTAGTAGGCGGAGACACGGGAAAAAGGGGAGTAGGGATTGAGCACGGGTAAAGGGTTAGTCAGGGTGAGACGGGATACAAGACGGGGTCGGCTGAGATGGGTAAAGAGGGCAGTAGGGCGTGAGCACGGTTATAAAGAGGTGAGACGGCTGAGCACGGGATAAAGAGATAAGAGTGAGCACGGGTAAAGAGGAGTAGGGGTGAAGCATGGCATAAAGAGGGAGTAGGGTGAGCATGGATAAGAGAGGGGGGAGTACGGGTGAGCATGGGATAAAGAGGGATGTACGGTGAGCACGGTGGATAAAGAGGTAGGGGTGACACCGGGGAAATAAGAGGTAGTAGGGTAGCATGGGATAAAGAGAGAGTACAGTTGAGCACGGATAAAGAAGGATAGTAGGGTTGGGAGCCTGGAAAAGAGTAGTAGGGGTGAACACGGGATAAAGAGGGAGTTAGGGGATTTGCTATGTGGATTAATAGAGGAGTTAGGGGTGTTAGCATGGGATGAAGAGGGTGTATGGTTGAGCAGGAAAGAAGGTAGTGGGGGTGAGACGGATAAGAAGGTAGTGGGGTGATCATGGGATAAAGAGGGAGATACGGGTTGGAGACGGGATGAAGAGGTAGTAGGGAGTGAGACGGGAATAAAGAGTAGTAGGGTGATCATGGGATAAAGAGAGAGTACAGTGAGCCACGGGATAAAGAGGTAGTAGGGTTGGCATGGGATAAGAGGGGAGTTAGGGTGAGCATGGCATAAAGAGGGAGTAGGGTAAGCATGGATAACAGAGGGATAGTACGGTTGACCACGGGATAAAGGGTAGTAGGGTGTGAGCACGGGAAAAAGAGGGAATAGGATTGAGCCACGGGATAAAGGGTTAGTAGGCGTTTGAGCACGGATTAAAGAGGGAAGCGGGGTGAGCATGGGCATAAAGAGGGATAGGGCACGGTGAGCACGCTATAAAGAGGGAGTACGGATTGGCACGGATAAAGAGATAGGGTTGAGCACGGGTATAAGAGGGGTAGGGTGAGCATGGCCATAAAGAGGAGTAGGGTGGAGCATGGGATAAAGAGGGAGTACGGTGCACGGTGATAAAGCGGTGTGAGTGATGGTGCGGGTGAACACGGATTAAGATGGTAGTAGGGTGATCATGGAAAGATAAAGAGAGTACAGCTTGAGCACCGGATGAAAAGAGGTGTTAGGGTTGAGGCGCGGATTAAAGATAGTAGGGCTAGAGCACGGAGTAAAGAGATAGTAGGTTGAGACCGCGAGATAAAGACAGACGATAGGTGAGCACGGGATTAAAGAGGGAAGTTAGTGGTGAGCATGCATAAAGAGGAGGGAGTGAGCTGGGATAAAGAAGGAGAGTATCGGGTTAACACAGAGATAAAGAGGGGTAAGAAATTGAGCATTAGGAGAATAAAGAGAGAGAGATGGCCTTGGATACCATCGGAAGAGAGTTTGGTGAGCAGTGCAGGGTGCCAGACTGTGTCAAAAGCAAGCGATATTGTTGCGGGGCCGGGTATCGGCGACGAGCGCGACCGCTAGATGGAGCTGCAGAGTCGGCTCCACCGAACACCCGGAATTTATAGGTCGTCACCCCGGATAACTCCGGAGCCGACGGGTCCTCCCTTATCGGACCGAAGTTCGCCAATAGGTCGACCATGTGGGGTAGGGTCGATTGCCAATTTCAATTACCTAAATACCCATGTCGTCCAAACTACCAGGAAATTCACCCTCGACCGCCCTCGTACGGAACGAGGCGCCAGCGTGCTCGAACTGTGTGCGATCCGACGGATGAATTACCGAGATCCGTTGTTCAAATGTCCCTTTACAGCGGCAATAGCATGGCTAATTTTCCAACACGCACCGTGTTAAACCAATAAAAGAAACACAAAACAACTGATACATTGAACACATGGGTTTATTTTATAATAGGGGAAGGAGGGAGCACGTAAGAAGCAGAGTTATCACAACTAATAGACATGAAATGCAAATAATGTACAAGGCACTTAACAATTGCTACTTAAAGACGGGCCCACCACACACACACACACACACACACACACACGGACCCAATGGTCTTTATTGAAGGCCTCCAGTTCGAGGACAGGTGAGCTAAGACAGAGCCTGTGCTTGGACCTGTCCACCTCGTGTGGTCTTCGACGATCTGGCTCTTTGGGACTCGAACCTGCAGCAACGATGCCACTCCAAGCATCAGGGACGCGAGAAAAGCCTCGACGCCAGTGGACGAGACGAGAGACGCACCGCGCACTGCCAAGCCGATCAGACCAGACGAGTCGATCTCCGGCACCTCGAACCCGATCGCTGCCAAGCCGACCAGACCAGACGAGTCGATCTCCGGCACCTCGAACCCGATCGCCCAACCCTCACGCCCTTTCCAAGGCCCTGGCGTTTCTTATATTGCATTTCTCCTGCGGGCTGGGTGTCGTGGGAAGGATCGCAGTCTGAGAGTCTCGCCTCTCATTGGTCCGGGGTTCGTGGGAAAGTCGATGTCTGAGACGTCTCTCCTCTCATTGGTCGCGGGAACATTCCATCTCTCTGGACGGAGTCGGAGCTCTGGTGGCCGAGGAAACTCCGCCACGTATGTGTCGAATGCACGTAGACAATGGCGTCGTGTGAGGAAGCGAAGTGAAGGCGTGTTGTTTAACGAATCTCCCTAGCGCACACACGTAATTCCTGTTAGACACAGGTAAGGGGGGCCCTAACTATAAACACACACTTCCGATATAACTGTTCTATAGGGACCCTGGCTGTTGTGTGCGATGGGTTCCAGATTCGTAACAATATGTCTCGGGATATGGCTCTGATTTCATGTCTGGTATTGAGGACCTCTATCCGTTGTTGGGAGAGCAGAAGCAGCATATCCAGGGTGGATTGATCTGGTCTGAATCCAAATTGATCGGAAATCAAGCCATTGGAGAGAGGAAGGATTTAATGTCTGAACTGATGATGGATTCCATAACTTTGCTGATGATTGGGAGAAGGCTGATTGGTCTGTCATTGCAGGGATCTGTTTTTGCACTTTTTTATGCAGGGTAGCAATGTTTGCTGATTTCCAAGCAGATGGCAGATGACCTTGGGCAAATGAGAGGGTGAATGGAACAGAGAGAGGGTGAGCAAGAGCAGTAGAGCAGGTTTTTAGGACACGCAGGCTGATGCTATCCAGACGGTTGCAGAATCTGAGTCGAGGTTTGACAACAAACTCTCTACCTTGTCAGGAGAAAAGGACACAGAGTCCAGGACAGCTGGGCGTGACTGGGTAAGGTCAGTACAGAAAGTGATTGGTTTGGGACCCAAGATTTAGAAGCAAACACGAGTTTAGGCATTCAGCCTTTTCATGTGCCGTGTCAGCAGTGTGGCCATTTGAGGTAAGGGAGGGATGGAGGGGAACGTACTGTACACCAGAAACAGATTTCATTAGGATGCACCAGGATTTGGAGGGGGAGACAGGTTTGAAAGTTCAGGCTTGAGATTCGAAAGATGTTGTTTTCTGGCTGTCTTCAGGGTAGGCACACACTTGTTCCGAGCTTTATGGAAGGAACTGAGATTACCCTCAGGTGGATTTGCCTTCCATGAGGTGAAGACAATTTGTTTCAGGACAACTACCTCGCCACAAGCTTCAGTGAACCAAGGTGGAGGAAGGGGAGGACAACTGAAGACGAGATGGAATAAATCTGTGCATGAGAAGAAAGCAAGTTTCTTTGAATGAATTCCAGGATGAGGTGATGTCAGAGGAGTTTAGATGAGAGACAGTCTGGAAGTTTGATGGCTGCTTGGAGACCCTGCCAGTCGGCTTGAGTGAAATGCCAGACTCGACGGCGGTGAGGTGGTTCTCTGATAAAGCCAGAGAGATGTCCACTTTGACAAGGACGTGGTCAGATGAACCGATTGGGCGGAAGAAGAACAGCAGATATTTTCAGAGGAAATTTATCAAAATCAGATCCAGAAGAGATGGATAGTACCATTGGTTGAGATCTGGGTAGGGAAGTTGACAGATTGAGTCAGTCCAATGAGTCACAGAACTCTTTTGCTGAAGTGCCATGGCAGGGAAAGAGGTACCCACATCCAGCCAACTGGTATGATGACAATTGAAGTCACCACATATGAGGAAGAGAGAGTTGGGATGAAAGGATAGAAGTTGATCCATGTTTTCGGAGAGCAAGATACAAATGGCATCATCACTGTTTGGTGACGGTACAACACACATATAAACATGGGTGGAGTGGAGCGGAAGCCGTAGCCAGAGGTATTCCTGGGGTGTTGGGAGAGGGGGCAGTGCATGGTGAGTGAGAATAGAGTCTTTGATGAGATGACAACCCTCCACCAGGACGAGGCTCAGGTCTGTCATACCGGGGGAGAGATACAAGGGAGTCAGAGACGTCTTGAAGGAGGAAAGTTTCTGTTAAGCAGATTATGTCTGGTGATATTAGATATGCGTCGCTATTGTTGTATTTCAATAGAGATGTCAATCCCACCCTCATGTTTGTCCTCTGTTCGCAGTCTGAAATGTTCTTTTTTAGTGTCTGGTCAGCCTTGACGTACAACTTAGGCGGGAAATCCTTGTAGGCAGGCTGGGTGAATGGCAGCTGTGAGTGAGGACTCTGAGGGGTCGCTCCACCCACTTGGCCAAATGGCGGTCCAACAGCAAGCTAGATGGGAGGGGCACGTCCCGTCGTGCACGGCGTGCAAGCCTGAGGGGATAAAGGTTTTAGTGTTGATTTATCTGTGACTGTTTAGGATTTGCACTCATTCCTTCTGTTCCATCCCTGTGCTTTATTGTTGATGAACTATCTGTTCCGCTGAACAATATTGCATCACTTGTCTCAGGTTTGCTCAGCTTCATTAGAATTAGTCACGTGATCGCCTATCGGCGTAGGGTTGGCTGGCTTGGCGGTTCCAACAGGCACGGGTAGCGGAGGTCAAAGGCCGCAACCAGACCCGGAGCTGTCGAATTACCTGACCCTATTGTCGCTTGGATGGGACTCACCGGATTTGAACCGAGCAACCGGAACGTTAGCGGCTGGCTGAGTCAATGTCCCCAAGCCAAATCTCGTGTTTGTTGCCACGATGCAATGCTAAGACCTCTGCGTCAGCCGATGCGTTTTGCTGATCGGTTGCACGGCCTAACTTTCTAATTAACGGGTGAGCAGAGCCTGTGAGGTGCACATCACGTCTTGTTATAAGGCGCTGGTCGCCCTAACCAAGTAGTCCGTTAACAGACGTGCCAAGTTGCAAAAGTGATCACAACCACCAGAATTCACCTGGAGACCAAGTGTATTTACTAATAAATGGTCATACGGGGGACGGAATACAAAGGAGCAATAACAAGAATGATGTGAACCAACCCTGAACCACTGCCGATACCTCACCGACGAACCAAGAATGATTGTGTGATTCCTTAATTATCTATCTTAAGGCCTTCAGCCATTCCATGAGAGATAGACCAGAGAGGCGGACAAGACAGAAAATCCCGAGTTGTGGCTGTATGACACAGAGGAACCAATGCAGCGGTGGCAGCCAAGGTGCATCTTTGCAGCAGTGTAGGGTTTGTGAGGAGGAGGAGCATGGCTGGCTGGGTGGGAGCATGGCTTTCGCACAGGCAGCTCTGCAGACTCGACGCAGCTTTTGCGATGTGGATCCCAGGCATCTCACTCTATTTCCTCAGCTGCCTTTCATTTGTAGTTTCTGGCCCACACCTCACCCCAATACGTATTGCGCACCTGGCTCTTACTCACTATTAGCCCGAAGCCCAGTTCTGGGAGGGGCGAACCTTCCCCGACCTGCACCTAAATGGTCCTGGTGCTGCGGGACAAGTCGGATGGTGGGTATGGCTTCCCCTCTTCAGTCTCCCCCCACCCAGCCACTAAAATAACATAAAAGACGGATTCCAGACGTTAGAACATTAAATAAGCGTTCAAAGGATAGTGTTTTTGGATATACACATTGGCGAGGGTGGACGACGTCTGTCTAAACATAAAGTGACGCATATCTAATATCACGATTAAATTACCTCTCACTGACTATGGAGATAACTAAATATGCTAACATGCTACCGTCTGGAAGTCATTTCCACAACAATATAAGCAAAAATTCCGTTCGTTGAGCATGAAAAGCAATATACCTTGAAGTACAGATACTCCTTTTCCTCGAACGATGTGCGGATGGAATGAAATGCCAGACAGTCATTTACATTTTGAACCCGGACACCTTTAAGGCAACTATCCCTCAGCTTTGACTTGATGAAAGTAATTCTGGCATGATAACATAATGTCCTGGACATAATGTCACCAACGTTGTCGCGTAGTAGAAGGATCAGTTAGCCTGTTTTAGGAACTACTTCGGTGGAAATGTTAGTAAAATGGTGGTGTTAAGAAAAAACTTCAGATTGGGGAGATCATGTAACGGGCGCTGTTTCCCTTGAGCAGGACAACAGGAAGTTGGGTCGTTTCACTTGTCAGGTGTCAAGTCGAGGCTCATGGAAGAGTCGAAAGTAAATGTAATGTGAGACGTAGCTCAAGGTCGCAGGTCTCATTGCAAAATGTTGTACCTATGGTGGTTATGTTGCAATACAGTGTAAAACAATGAAATGACACAAACGGTGTGCAATGTTGCCCAGCTATGGAAGGACATGCTGAGTGGAGGTCTTTGTGGTGTGGTGCTTGCCTGCGTCTCGAACCCCCTGGAAGTCGTCAAGACCCGAATGCAACTGCAAGGGGAGTTGCAAAGCAGGAAAACTCACCCGGTGAGATATGCACCAAACAGGTGATGGACCCATGCCCACAGGGAGTGAGTATTTCACATGAACACTGCTGTTGCGGGACTCCTCTCTGTTGCCGGACTCTTTCTGACATTACCTTTGTTTACCAGTGAGTCATGACCTCTGAGAGGATAGCTCAGAGGTCATGGACTCACTTTTAGGCCATTGCACATCAGCTTTAAGTCCCTCAAATACAGTTTCCATGCAACACGGATGGGATTACTTGAAATCAATTTATATGAGTTCAAATACGGATCTGTATCAGAATCACCTTATCTCCACGTGCACTCCGTGGGTCCATGCTCATACATTTTTAACGACTGGTTCCTGAAAACCCATAGCAACAAAGGTAAATGAAATCTGGAAACCATACTTGTTACAAAATGTTATATTTGAATAGTTAAATTGCCTTGTAAGTTGTTGTAATTACTTTTGTCCTTCATTCATGAATAACCTGGCCAAAACTCAGCCCAATTCATTTAGTATGATAAAAATTGTTGTTTGTTTTTTTTAATCAAAAATGGATGAATATGAAAATATTTCGTTTGATACAGTTGTAACAACCATGTTAGGCTTAAATGCAAACTCAAGTATTAAGACTTTTTTCTCCTTACCGGAGGGGTGGCGGACATTAAAATCTCAACCTTGTCAAAGGAGCAGGAGAAAATAAAATGAGCTCCGTCCGACGACCGACCGATCCATGTACGTACGTTTGTGTACGTGATATTTCAAACACCGTTGAACATTTACCTTTCATGTAGCAGATATCTGTTCCTCATGACATATCTCAACCTGATTAGATCACGACGGTGATTGGCTGAATTATGTTGCCATGGCAATCATCTTGGTAACTTGGCTTGTGTACGGCATATTTCAAAACCTTTCAAGATTTCGATTTCATATTACATAGATCTATTCGTCATACCACCAAAAGGCGTGGGAACGATAGTATCGGCTTCTTATTTAGTTGGAATTCGTAACCTGAAGTTGTTGAAAGCTTTTATATTTAAAGGGTGATCAAATTCCATGTTGTTATACGGTATAAATGAAATTTTTTTTTGTCTTCGGGCATTTTTGCGAATTGGAGCCAGAGGGATAATTTGGGTCTGGATTTGAATACAGGCTAGACAGTTTCGAGTTGAGTTTTCGTTACTTCTCGGCCATCCTGTCAGCCCAGGTCATCTCTTTCACGCACTGTTAAACACACTGCGGTTCCATGCTGTGTTTATACGTTTTACATGCATATGTTTGGTATAATGCTCTTCCTCTGGTTGAATATTGATTGCACTTTGTTGCATGCCAGGCTTTTCAAACGCAGCTCGGGAAGCGGTCGCCGGAACCAGGAGATAGCCAAATGTACAGACACATGACAGACACGACAGTTCGCATTATATAATAACAACAATAATAATGACCGGAGAAGAGCACTCAGTAGAGTGCATTGCTCCACCACGCAATGCCTGGTCCATTAGAACTTTTCATTAGAACGACTCTACCCTGGAACCCATCCAGGCACAGCCAAGTGAGCTTTATTCAAAAAAAAATAAAATGAAAAAAACCCCTCAGATAAAATAAAAAAAACAAACATTTTGTCCGAGACCATGTGTCCAATTAGGTTGAAATTTTCAGGTCCTTACACGACAGGGACTTTCAGGGAGGAAAGGAGGAATTTGAAGGAGTTGATTTAGGGTGGATTAACGGGAGTAGAAAGATCATGGTTTTGGATGGGGGAAATGAGGATGTTGGTGAACAGCTTGTATTGAGACCTGCGAGAGAATGCATGTGAAGAGGTATGGGAGTTTGTCTCAAAGGTGTGGGGAGAAAATAGAGGAATCTTGCCCTCTTAGTTATTGTGTCATTAACATTTTTTATTGTTAACTATTGTCAGATGTGCAAGTTAAGTATAATTATGGACTGCACTTTTTAATTCATGGGTGTTGTGTTTAGAAACTTTATATGTGGATCTCTTGTATTAATTTCAGTAAATATAGAATGTGTAAGCACAAAGTTTGCATCTTCTTGTGTTTAATATAAAAAATCTAGGCTTCATAGATGAAAGAAACAAAAGGAGCCAGCAGGTCTACAGACTGACAGGGGATCAAAGGGAGAGAAACACAATGACCTTGCATACGAGTGACAGAAAAGGACAGCGGCAGGTGGGGGGGGGGATGGGGTGGAATAGAAAAGATTAGTAAGAATAGAAAAGGGGGGTTGCAATACAGGAGAAACAACTCAAATGAGCTCAAGATCCTCATCCTCTTAATGATGGACGTCATAAAAACGAATACAGACGTCATTGTGATGTATCAGGATTGCGATAAATTTATCTGTGCTAATGCCCGGCTTGATTCCCGCAACAAAATTCAAACAGTTTGCCTAGTTTCGGAGTATAATGGTATAGGCGATTTCCATAGCGGCGATTTATGACGTCAACTTTTTTTCTAGGAAGAATTTCCAAAATCGGAGATGGTTATTGCCTGCGCGTGGGCTTTCATGCATATACATGGCAAGGTTCACGAAGATCCGATGAAAATCTGGCTGAACAAGAAATGTCAAATAATAGGAATGACCTCATAAAATTGATATGACGTCATTAGGATGTATCATATGTGCGGTAATTCATCTCCTGCTAATGCCCTGTTCGATTCCCGCAAACAGAATTCAAAAGCTTGCCGAGTTTCGGAGATAATTTTTTAGAGGCGATTTCCATTTGCGGAGATATTTTGACATCTAAACTTTTTTTCTGGGAGGAATTTTCAAAACGGAGATGGTTACTGTCTGCACAGGTATTTTTACATGTATATGCCAAGTTTCAGGAAGTTTCGTGATGAAAACTGTGGCTGTGAAACAAAAAAGTCCACAAGAAGAAGATTGAAGAACAACAACGTGAGTAAGACTTAGAGATCCTCCACGAGAGATCTAAAAAAGAACAGGGATGGGCATGGAATAGAGAGGAAGTGGAGTGACACGGAGAAAAGGAGTAGGGTTGAGCACGGGATAAAGAGATAGCGGTGAAGCACGGGATAAGAGGGGTTAGGGTTTGAGACCGGATAAAGAGATAGCGGTGAGCATGGCATAAAGAGCGGAGTAGGCGGTGAGCATGGCATAAAGAGGGAGTAGGGGTGAGTCCATGGGGAAAAAGATGGGAAGTACGGCTTGAGCACGGATAAAGGAGGAGTAGGTGAGCCATGCATAAAGAGGGGAGTAGGGTGAGCATGGGATTAAAGAGGAGAGGTGTTGGGGTGAGCATGGGAATAAAGAGGTGGAAGTACGGTGAGCACGCGATAAAGAGTGTATGGGGCGCTGAGACGGATAAAGAGGTAGTGGTGAGCACGGGATAAAAGGTAGTAGGGGTGATTCAATGGGATAAAGAGGAGTACCGGTTGAGCACGGGTGAAGAGCGTTAGGTAGGGTGATGCACGGTAAATGAGTCAGGGGTATCATGGGATTAAAGTGAAGAGTACGAGTTGAGCACGGGAGATATAAGAGAGTAGCGGTTGAGCATTGGCATAAAGAGGATAGGGTTGAGCATGGCATAAGGAGGAGGGTAAGCATGGGATATAAGAGGAGATACGGTTGGACACGAGGATAAAGACCGGTAGTAGGCGGAGACACGGGAAAAAGGGAGTAGGGATGAGCACGGGTAAAGGGTTAGTCAGGGGTGAGACGGGATAAAAGGGAGTCGGCTGAGCATGGGTAAAGAGGGCAGTAGGGCGTGAGCACGGTTATAAAGAGGTGAGTACGGCTGAGCACGGGATAAAGAGATAGAGTGAGCACGGGTAAAAGAGGGAGTAGGGGTGAAGCATAGGCATAAAGAGGGAGTAGGGTGAGCATGATAAAGAGGGGGGAGTACGGGTGAGCAGGGATAAAGAGGGATGTACGGTGAGCACGGGGATAAAGAGGGTAGGGGTGAACCGGGGAAAAGAGGTGGTAGTAGGGTGAGCATGGGATAAAGAGAGGTACAGTTGAGACGGATAAAGAAGGATAAGTAGGGTTGGAGCCTGGAAAAGATGTAGTAGTGGGTGTGAAACGGGATAAAGAGGGAGTAGGAGTGTTGTTATGGGTTAATTTAGAGGGAGTAGGGGTGTTAGTGCATGGATGAAGAGGGGTGTATGGTTTGAGCAGAAAAAGGTGTAGTGGGGGTGAGCACGGATTAAGAAGGTAGTGGGGTTGATCATGGGATAAAGATGGGAGTACGGGTTGAGCGGGTATGAAGAGGTAGTAGGGAGTGAGCACTGGGAATTAAAGAGGTAGAGGGTATCATGGGATAAAGAGATGAGTACATTGAGCACGGGATAAAGAGTAGTAGGGTTGGCATGGATAAGAGGGGAGTATGGGGTGAGCATGGCATAAAGGAGGGAGTAGGGTAAGCATGGATAACAGAGGGTAGTACGGTTGACCACGGGGATAAAAGGGTGAGTAGGCGTGTGAGCACAGGGAAAAAAGGGAAGTAGGATTGAGCCACGGATAAAGGGTTAAGTAGGGGTTGAGCACGGGATAAAGAGGGAAGTCGGGGTGAGCATGGGCATAAAGAGGGAGTAGGGCCGTGGCACGTCTATAAAGAGGAGTACGGATTGGCACGGGATAAAGAGATAGGGTTGAGCACTGGGATAAGAGGGAGTAGGGGTGAGGCATGGCATAAAGAGAGTAGGGTTGGAGCATGGGATAAAGAGGGAGTACCGGTGGCACGGTGAATAAGAGTTGGTGAGTAGATTTTGGTGTGGTGAACACGGATAAAGATGGTAGTAGGGTGATCATGGAGATAAAGGAGAGTACAGATTGAGCACGGCAATGAAAAGAGTGGTGTTAGGGTTGAGCGCGGATTAAAGATATAGTAGGGCTATGAGCCACGAGTAAAGAGATAGGTTGAGCACACGCGAGATAAAGACAGAATAAGGTTGCAGCACGGGATTAAGAGGAAGTAGGGTGAGCATGCATAAAAGATAGGGAGTGAGCTGGGATAAAGAAGGAGAGTATCGGGTTAACACAGAGATAAAGAGGGGTAAGAAATTGAGCATTAGGAGAATAAAGAGAGA
>CM068953.1:30593424-30605533 GCA_035128595.1 Eptatretus atami | reverse complement strand
GTGAGCATGGGATAAAGAGGGAGTACGGTTGACCACGGGATAAAGAGGTAGTAGGGGTGAGCACGGGATAAAGAGGGAGTAGGGGTGAGTACGGGATAAAGAGGGAGTAGGGTTGAGCACGGGATTAAGAGGGAGTACAGTTGAGCACGGTATAAAGAGGGAGTAGGGACATGAGCACGGATAAAAGGGGTAGTAGGGTGAGCACCGGGAATAAAGAGGGAGTCGGGTGAGCACGGTATAAAGAGGAGTAGGGGTGAGCACGGTATAAAGAGGGAGTAGGGGTGAGCACGTATAAAGAGGGCGTAGGGATGAGCACGGAGATAAAGAGGAGTCGGGGTGAGCACGGGATTAAGAGGGAGTACAGTTGAGCACCGGTATAAAGAGGGAGTAGGGATGAGCACGGGATAGAGGGGTAGTAGGGGTGAGCACGGGATAAGAGGGAGTTGGGTGAGCACGGTATAAAGAGGGAGTAGGGGTGAGCACGGTATAAAGAGGGAGTAGGGGTGAGCACGGTATAAAGAGGGCGTAGGGATGAGCACGGGATAAAAGAGGGATAGGTGGTGAGCACGGACTATAAAGAGGGACGTAGGATTGAGCATGGGTATAAAGAGGGATAGTCGGGTTGAGCACCGGGATTAAGAGAGGGAGTAGGGTTGAGCACGGGACAAAGAGGAATCGGGTTAGCAGCACGGATATAAAGAGGTAGTAAGGGTGGAGCACGGGATATAAAGAGGTAGTAGGAGAAGATGAGCACGGAGACAAAGAGCAGAGGACAGTGGGTTGAGCACGAGTGACACATAAAGAGGGAAATACGCGTTGAGCACGCGGATTAAAGAGTAGTAGGGTGAGCATGGTTGATAAAGAAGGGAGTAGGGTTGAGCACGGGACAAAGAGGGAATCGGGTTGAGCACGGGATAAAGAGGTAGTAGGGGTGAGCATGGGACAAAGACGGTAGTAGGGTGAGCATGGGAATAAAGAGGGAATCAGTTGAGCCACGGTATAAAGAGGTAGTAGGGGATAGAGCATGGATTAAAAGCAGGGAATCAGCGCTGAGAGCACGGTATAAAGAGGAATCAGGACCTTGAGCACGGGGACAAAGAGGGAATCGGGTTGAGCACGGGATAAAGACGGTAGTAGGGGTGAGCTGGATAAAGAGGAATCAGGTTGAGCACGGATAAAGAGGAATCAGGTTGAGCACGGAGAATAAAGACGTAGTAGGGAGTGAGCAATGGGATAAAGAGGGAATCAGTTGAGCACCGGCGATAAAGAGGGAATCAGGTTGAGCACCGGCGATAAAAGATGGTTTAAAGGCGGTGAGCACGGGACAAAGAGGGAATCGGGTTGAGCACGGGATAAAGAGGTAGTAGGGGTGAGCATGGGATAAAGAGGGAGTACGGTTGAGCACGGGATAAAGAGGTAGTAGGGGTGAGCATGGGATAAAGAGGGAGTAGGGGTGAGCATGGGATAAAGAGGGAGTAGGGGTGAGCACGGGATATGGGCTGAGTGCTGGAGAAATATTGGGTAGGGTTGAGCGAGGGAGTAGGTGTGAGTACGGGAGAAACAGAGGGATGGAGTGAGTAGCGTACTTGAGAAAGCACGAGGTGACAAGGGGCATGAGACAATAAACACAAACGAGAGAATCGAGGGATTGTTCATCTTCGAAGTGCGAGGGTAGCCAGGTGTAGGATTATGGAAGAACGCATGCAACTCAAGCAAGCTTTGGCAAGCTGCCAAGACGAGAGTCCGGGAAGAGTGAGTTTGGAAGTGATGTGGGAGATGAATGAGAGTTAGCCAATGTGCCTGCAGTGCCCGAGAATCACACTTTGTGACCCGACCTTCTGCTGAGAAACTGCACGATCACAGATAGCCTTGAACTGGATCAGCTCCTGGGGAGCAGGATGAGACGTGTCTGCACCAATCCAGAGTGGGGACCTATCTCCCTGTATGAAACCGTGTATTTGGCTGTCCCCCTTCATGAGGATGATTTAAGAAGGGTTTTAAAGGCCAATCTTTTAACACGACTGTGTGTTCACTGCGGTCTATTTTTCTGGATTAAAAAATAATAAAATCGAAAATCATTTTTCATAAAAAAGTAATTACGTCTCTTCTTTTGGATTTGAAGACGGTGGCTTGCAACCAGGCCTCATGGGCGGTGTACAGAAACATTTTTAAAAATAACAATAAATTGAAAGCGCAGGGAGGTGAAATTTGCTGCACATGTTGTGTAACGCGTGCAGAGTAAAACGAGTGTTCGTTTACATGCGTGCGATGTCTAATCAATGAAGAAGAAAGATATAGGCACACCTGATACTAGGCCGAGGCTTCAGACTTTGGCTTGCTCATGAGGCTGCACCATCGAAACGAAACGTCCCAGTCGATAAAGAAAATAGGGTCACATTTGTACACGTGGTGTTTTAAAATATCACTTTTTCTTGCTACGAAACATCATATCTTCCAGTGTCCTTGAATATTTCGAATAAAATAATTCCAACCCGTCATTTTTGACAGGCTTTTGTATGGGTATTCCATGATACTTTGGATGAAGTTCTTGTGTGCTCTGAGGGGTTGAGAAAGGGCTTTGCTCAGCGGAGAATACACAATTTGTTTCTCTACTGAATTCTATTGATAACCGCTCAATGATCTGTGTTGTTTTTTTTTTTTAACCCAAACCCATCACAGGTTCACTACAAAAATGCCATTCAGGCTCTGTGGGTGCTGCTCAGGACTGAGGGTCCAAGGAGTTTGCAGGCTGGTCTCGTCCCGGCGCTTTCTTACCAAATGGTCATGAACGGGGTGCGGTTGGGCACCTATTCTCGTGTGCAGGCTGCTGGTATTACAGACTCTGCTTTTGGATCAGCAATAGCAGCCTGTGCTTCGGGACTTGCTGGCGCTACGCTAGCTAGTCCCTTCTACCTGGTACGGGTTATGGATGTTTGTTCATATATTACTAGTAAAGTATGCATGGGTATCGACACGTTTTATTGCATTTTGCCTTGTCTTCTTTAGCAGGTTTGAACCGTCCATGACAGGCCCGATTGCATCTCTATTGACTGTAATTTGTTGCGTGAACTAAGCCCAAGCATGAAAATCCAACCCAGGTTGCCCCAGTACGAGTGACTACTCTAATGACAGTGCTATACATTGTGCCCCAATCAACAATCATCATAATGTACCAATTGAGTCCTTCTCACATCGCTTTTGTCCTCCATTTTGTTTTCCGCATATTCTTCGTTTTTCATAATCCACTCCGTACATAAATTTTACCACAAAAGATAAGTAAGCATCCATCTGAGATAAAAGAATGCATCGATCTGAGGAACATCCCATAATGTCCGAATTATGTACACAAAATGCACACGCAGATACGCAACAAGATATTCATAATGATCGAAGAAACGGCAAGAGGACTGGCAGGATGGCCTTGAGGTATGCACACTTGCCTCTAAGCTGTCTAGCCTGGGTTTGACTCCTGACTCAGCCATACACTGTCAGCCCTGGTGTTTCACAGGCAGGGTGATTCATCAATGTGTGTGCTGTCTCTCGGATGGGTGCGTTAAACGGGCGTCTCATCTGCCAGCATTCGTTGGTGGATGTGAAAGATCCTATAGTGTCCTTCGCAAAGAATCGGTGACGTGCTCAACGCTCCATGCCCTGACCACTCCACGGCTTGCCACTCCACACCTTGGCACTCCACACCTTGGCACTCCACACCTTAACACACCACACCTTGATGCGCCCAACGCTCCATGCCTTGACGTGCCCGCCGCTCCACACATTGACACTCTGCCACTCTACATCCTGACACTCCGCCTTTCCACACCCTGACACTTCGCCGCTCCACACCCTGACACTTCGACGCTCCACACCCTGACACTCTGCTACCGCTCCATGCCATTACATGCCCACCAGTCCATGCTTTGAAGCGTCCGGCACTCCACACCCTGACATGTCAGCCGCTCCATACCCTGATGCGCCGGTCGCTCTACGACCTGACGCGTTGCCGCTCCACGCCCTGAAGCATCGGCCGCTCCACGCTCTGACGCACCGGCCGCACCACGCCCTGACGCGCCGGCCGCTCCACGTCTTGACATGCCGGCCGCTCCACGCCCTGACGCGCTGATCGCTCCACCCTGACGCTCCATTCGCTAAACCCTGACGCGCAGCCGCTCCATGCCCTGACGCACCATTTGCTCCACGCCCTGACGCGCCGGCCGCTCCACACCCTGACGCCGCCGCCTCCACACCTGACGCGCCGGCCGCTCCACGCCGCTGACGCGCCGGCCGCTCCACTCCCTGACGTGCCGGTTGCTCCACGTGCCGGCCGCCGTCACGCGCCGGCCATCCACACCCATGATGCGCCACTGCTCTATGCCCTGACGTGCCTGCTTTTGCGGCGAGGGATGGGAATTGGGAATGGTGGAGTGGGGTCTGAGCGGCATCCCAACAGTTTTTAAACAACAGCACCATTGCTGTTGTGTTCTCGTATTGCCGCTTACCATGCACCCCTTCCTGTGCATGTGCATGGCCACTCTGCGTTGTGCATTGAACCGTGTTGTGGTGATACCTTGAAAAAAAACTTTGTTGGTGAGCCAGACCTCTCGCCCTTATTGACGCAGGTTGACTTTACTAAAAGCGGTTTGAACCCTGAAAATAATGATTGTACACCGAATGTATCCTAGTAGGAAGTGCCATTAAATGGCACCTCCGTCTTGGGCTCCCTGTGTTTGTTGTGTCATGGATGAACAATGTAGTAGAATTTTGTTCACTTGGTGCTGTGTCTTAAAAATATTTCTCTGTTAATTTGCTGATCTCAGTAAATGGTCTTCCTTTTAAAAATTGATTCTTCCTTTTGTTTCTCGACTCTTACAGGGCAGTGAAGTTTTTCAGGGAAGTAGGATGCAACCACTTAGATTCATAGCAATATTAATGGTATGCAATCTAAAGCACAATGTTGAAGTACAGAGTTTGATCAATGGATATTCCCCTTTGAGCACAAAGCTCAAGATGCTGCAATGGCAGGTTCAAGTCCAATAACTGTACTGATTTGTCTATCTCAATCTTATCATGATGTTATAATTTGTGTTGTAAAATTATACTCTATTTCCTAATGTCTTTGTCCTGCATATAATGCAAGTAAAGGAAACTGGGGTTCATTGGGATCACCCCTCTAAAAGCTATTCTTGTTCAATGATATTAAGTGCCAACCATGATGTAAGTGCCAACGTGATGACACTTTATATTGTTACTGGCCCGGGCTCCGCCAACCACGTCTTGAACACCCGGCAAGTTCGACACATCGGCAAAACCGACAGAGACCCAGATCGCCCGGAATATAGATCCGTGCCGGATAACTCCGAGCGACGGGTCCTTGTACAAGAACGAAATACGCCAATCCGGCAAGATCACGTGTGGGTAGGGTCGATTGCCAATCTTCAATGTACCTAAATACCCACGTGATCCAACTACCGGGTATTCCACCCTCGACGGATCTCGTACGGAAACAAACCGCTGAGGCAAGCCTGTCCGTGCGCCGATTCCGAGCGGCGTAATCGCCGAGAACCGTCGGTCCAAATGCCCCGTCTACGCCATCCAACGGCTTAACTCCCAACACACGAAAAGTTCAGTCAATGAGAATGGACGCAACGCAGCAGGTTTTACAACCAAGGACAAATTAATACAACAATGCAATTAAATAAGCAAAACACGTATGCCCCAATTATAAGAACCCAAAAGCACGACAAAAGAACTACACCGTCTACTTATTATGTTACAGTCATTTACACTTAACAGCAGTTCCTACTTATTAGACGGGCCCACGGAACATACGTACGCACCACCACCACACACACACACCAACACACACACACCACACACCACACACACAACACAACACCACACACAAAGAACCGGTTGGCTGAGGCCTTTAATCACGAGCTCCAGCTCGGAGGACAGGTGAGCTGAAACTCAGGAGCTTGACTCGAACCTTTCCACCTCGTGTGGGTCGTTCAACTTGTCCAACCAGGCTCCAGCGGAGAGCGGAGCTGGATCCAATCGCCCGCTGATCTCCCGAGCTCCCCCGTGAATCCTCCCGGCGCTTTCAACAACGCCGGTGAGACCGAAGGCGCCCATCCTTCCTGTCGATCGTCCGCTTCCCCGAGGATCCAACTCCAAGAAGAGGCCGATGCGTCGCCACCCAAGCCGGGAAACAAAATGGAGAACGGAAAGCTCCACGAACCAAGAAGAAGAGGAAGAGGGAAGAAGCCTCCACTCGCAGCTCGAGCCGAACACCGGCTCAAGTCCTTCAAAACAAGCAGCAGCGAAGCTCACCGAGCCAGCCGAAAGAAAGCTTACTCCTCCCACGGGATCAGCACACGAACTCTGCACACGGGACTAGAACGGGATCTTCACGAACTCTGCACCGGGACTCCACGAACTCAGCCCACGAACTCAGCCCGACCACGGGACTCCCACGGGCTCCCACGGACTCTTCACGAACTCTGCCACGGACTCCCACGAACTCTGCACGGACTCCCTCGGACTCAGCCCACGAACTCAGCCCTACCACGGGACTCCCACGGGACTCTTCACGAACTCTGCCACGGGACTCCACCACGAACAAAGAAAAGATCTCCTCTTTATCCTTCCCACCCCCTCCCCCGCACCCGGGGGTGACTCATGCCTCGTGATCCACCTCCGCTCCAACCACGGTGGGAGGGGAGTTGTTGACGTCACGGGATGGCAGGGTTCTTCTTCCTCTTTGCAGAAGAGGGGAGGGACGTCTCCATTGTTTCGTTCCCTAACTATTAAATCGATCGCAGCGCATCTAACGATCTCTGAACATTTAAACAATGAAAGGTGAGCTATCTAGGGAAACATGCACTTATCGACATAGCTGACTAAGGGAACCTGTATGTTGTGTGCAATTGAATTCCAAATTCGTAACAATATCAATGGCCAAGAACGTCGTGTCCCAACGCACCCCCCGTTTCCTCTAGATTTCAGAAGCTACACACCATGAGCCTTGGATCACTGTTACAAAAAAAGAAAATAAATAAAAAAAGGCTGACACACACGACTGTGAACGAATGGGCATAAATGATGCGTAAACCTCGTTTGCAAATGGCATCTCCCCCACTCCCCTAAAAATGTGGTGTTTAGTTAATGGAAGAGGTTCAAAGGAGGAAAAGAAACAGTTACAGCAGATTGATTCATCTGCTCCAAGATACAAATCCAAACTGAATGATTGGATTTTACTAAATTTAGATGGCTCCAACGAGGGGAGCAGCACAGTGTCCCTCAGAGGAGGATTTGAATTGTCTGTCCCATTTTCCGCGTGGACATTCTATTCCCATGATATCTTGCACAAGCGTAGACAACACTGACCTGGTTTGTTGACTTGAGTCGAGCATGGGATTGTTCATCTTCCATCACGAAGACCCATTTCGTCTCTGAGACGGGCCGCAGTGCTCGATGTGTCTTCCAGATTGTTAAATGGTAATTATTGTATTTTTTTTGTATAAACTTCCCAGAAAATCCACAATACCTCAAAACGAATGTATGTTGAAATATATTTCATACTTTATGTAAATTGAATGCTTTTGCTGAGTTTTGTTGTTGTTGTTTATTTCCTAGGTTAAAACTCAACTTCAAGTGCAGACGTCATCATCCATTGCGGTTGGATTCCAACATAACCACGTGGTTTGTCTTTGGCAGCATCATTGTGAGAATGTCTGTTTTTCTTTATCTCCATTGGGCTTTGTTAATGGCTGCATTGAGGTTTCGGTAGATTGGGTCAAAGGAAGTTTTATGTACCAGGATGTTAGGATGTGTAGCTAGCACATTTGAATTGGCCTGTTTGGTGTTCCCATCTGAACATTTAGCTCATGCTGCTGTGATCCCGGGTTGAGAGTGGTCCAGAGGGGGTGAATTCTGTTGAGATACCTTTCCTTTCCCACGAGTGTCATGTGGGTATCAAATGTTTGGAAAGTTTTGATGTCGGTTTGCAAAACATGCAGAAAATCATCTGAACGGAGGAGTGATGGAGTGCTGGAGAGGTTGGACTAAGACTTTAAGGAAAGGACAGAGAAGGTGAATGAGACATTTTTTGAAGCAAGCCTATTGAAGGTAGTTGTAGGAAGAACAGAAATGAAACGAGAACAGCACTCAGTGGAGCACATACCTCCACCAGGCTGAACAGTTTGTTATTCTCACTCACCCAAATCATCCACCTACTTTTGTCACAACTTGTCCATATAACCTTTTGAGATATCCTGATGCATATATATATATATATATATATACACGTATGTAGATAGCTTTTCGCCCCATCTCTCAATGGTGAAGACTCAATGCAAACTTTATCGGATCCGGATCTTCACCAAAATCGAATCAATTCTTCTTGGTCACACTTCCAACCTTTCCACCGAGTTTCGTCTCAATCCGTCTTCAACTTTTGGAGATATCGTGCTCTATGTTATATTGGTTTTGGCCCGATCACTCGAAGGTGAAGAATCACTTTTGAAATTCGAGTATCCAGATCCGGATCTTTGCCAAAATCGAATCATTTCATCCTTGTCACACAACCTGTCCACCAAATTCCGTCTGAATCCGTCTACAACTTTTTGAGTTATCCTGTTCAAGCAAGAAAGGGGTGAAAACATAACCTCTGCCCACCTTCGGTGGCGGAAGGAATGATAAAGGGCATCATGACTGGATGAGTTGAAGAGTGAAGGCCCTCAAGGTACAAGCCGGAATGAAAATGAAATCTGAGGGCAGACAAATATGGAAGGAGCTTTGTGAAAGAACCTATCTGCAGGAAAAACACGGAGGACGGAGGGAGAGACGGACAGACAGACACAGAGAGATTCGTTAATATGAAGTCTTTCAAACAAATTTCACTGAAATATTTTCCCAATAAAAGGTTCTCAATCTTGTGAATTTTTTTTGTTTTTTTTTTTAAACTAAGTTGCTTATTTGCCACTGGTTTCCTTTTATTTGCTCTCGTTTTATTGAAGTTTCGCAAAGACTGCTCCTCTTATTTGAGACTACTGATCATGATATTTGTATAAAGGTGTCAAGGCTCATGAAACATTGATAACAATGGGGTGTGAGTGAGCAATCGTGTAAAGGAGAAAGGATAGACGAACACGTGTAGAAGCTTCGGTATTGAGCTAGGCACATGGCTACATTCGATAAAGGTCACCGGCCATGATTTGAACTTCGAGAAGAACAAGTATTTTCAATTGCTAGATTATCCCAAATACTTTATTGCTCTGCCAAGTATGTGACCGTGAGTCTGTCTGTCTCCTTTCCACAGGGTATGGTGTCCGCTCTGACATGCATCGGTCGGACAGAAGGCCTGAAGGGCTTGTGGCGCGGAGTGGAAGCAGCGGGGCTAAGGGTGGCCGTGGGGTCTACAGCCCAACTTACCACGTTCACTCGGTGTAAGGAGCTGGCCGTCAGAGCAGGGGTGAGGAATTGAGGAGGTGATTGGATGGAAGTGCAGAGAGAGAATATGTAGATCTATTTTTGGATAGGTACGCAGCAGTATTATGGTATTTTCAATGTCTACACGGAAATACGAAAGATAAAATGGACAACAACCTTTGGACAGGTCTTAAAGATTTGGATGTCTTTCGACAAATATGAAATAACCAAATACGATCTCATGTTGGAAACTTAATTTATTCATGTCACCTCTTGGGACTCACGACAGCAGTTATAAACTAGAGGGGGAGCACTCGGTAGAGTGCAAAACTCCGCCGCCAATACTGCTGGTCACTTAAGTGAACCTGATATCCTATTCATTGTAGGTCAAAACGGATCAGACTCTACTGAACACGATTGAATAAACTAAACTAGATCGACGTGCATGTAGAAATGCCAAAAAAAAAAATCGAAATTTTTTTGAAAAAAAGTTGCAAAATTCTTTTTTTTCTCTAACAAAATTTTTTTTGGGGTTGGAAATCACTTAAACAAGTAGAAATGCAAAAAAAAAAAATTCAAATCTTTTTCAATATAAATCAAAATTTTTTTGAAAAAAAGTTGCAAAATTTTCTAAGTTTTTTTTTTTTTTGGACCAAGTCAAAATCTAATGGCATGATCCTTGGACCATACCTAATCCCCCCAAGTTTCGTCGAAATCCGTCGAGGAGTTTTTCCGTAATACTGTTCACAAACAAACAACAAAAAAACACAAAACAAACAAACAAACAAACAAACAACCAGAAAGGGGTGAAAACAGTAACCTCCGATCTTCGATGGCGGAGGTTAACTAGGAATGCTTCAAGTACTCCAAGGTGGTGGTCACCCCCTAAGCATGACGCCTATGGGAATGTGGCGTTTATTGTGAAAAGATACTTTGGGATCGTGAATGTCTACAATGTACGTGGCACAGCAAACCTCGTATCCCTTCATAAGGGTCCAGTGGTCCTTGGTGCAGCCCTTCCTCCTGGCATTGCACTGGATTTTTACTTCTCTACTTTGGACTTGGTTCTTTCTACCCAGAGATTAATCGTGGCTCTAAACTCTAAAGGTTGAACTTATCACTCTTCCAATGAGCTATTAAAAGAGTTTCTGGACCCAACTCCAAGCCACAGGGGAGTGCCAACGTTACCACCATACGCTTTTCTTGTATATCTCTACCCTTCGTTTCATCGATTGTTTATCTCTGAATTATTACATTCCACACATATCAACAAAATAAATCTCTATACGGTACACCTCAATTAGTTTGTTCCGAAATAATGTTGAATTGTTCATCTACAGTATCTATATAAGTTTCTATTAACTTAGGATATAAAGGTGTACGCTTTGACAGGATGGTGGTCGGTATGGTGTGCGCCCTAATGCACGTCACACTTAACTTTGGGCTGTCTTCTCAGGGATCGATTCCCAACTATAAACTGTCACATTGGTGCTTCACGGGCAGGGCTTCATGTAATCAAGTGCTCCGTCCCTCGGAAAGACATTAAGCTGAGTGTCCCTTCTGTTAGCATTAGTTGGTGGATGTTGAACATCCCTCGATTATATTTCACGAAGAGGAGGTGAGCTATTGCTTGTACCCCAAATGAATTGCAACTTCCTGCTCAATTAACCTTCATTCAAACATCAGGCCTGGTCAGCTGGGTCGTGAACGACTTCTGACAGATACGTTTGCTGGTGGACCCCACCACAGGGACGGACTATTTGGGACCATTGAAGACTTACTCGAGTTGTAAATAAAGGTGTATGGTTGTATGAGTACATGTGTACCACCTATCTGCACGTCTCTGTCGGACTGAACCGATTTTTCTTTCGGAGTGTGCTGGTAGTTTAAAGGACCCTCTTGAGCTCCCCGCTTTAAACTTCACTGTCTTTGTCAAAAACTCACACAGACAGACATTGTGCACCCTTATAGAACACACCAGTCATTCTGTGATATCATTTGGCAGCTTGCAAAACAAGGCACCTTGTGGCAGACCCTCATCGGCTGCTTGCTGAGCAGCGTTGCCTTGGCAATATGCATGACTCCATTTGACGTCGTCAGCACACGGCTCTACAATCAACCAACCACATCCGATGGAAAGGTGACCGATAATTTTATTCAAATAGCTTGCATGGACATACTGTTAAATTTATGGGGGAGGATGAAGGTGGTTGGTGGGGGCATTGGGGGGGATCAGTTACTCAAGTAAAGCCTTGTCCCAATTCAGACAATCATGTGGGTTAGACATTTTGTGCTTGTATGAAGCACACTGTGCAAAGTTATGTTGTTTTGTCTGTGGGCCACTGGGAGGCAAGGTTGTACCCCTTCATAGCAAGAGAAGTTAGTGTGTGTAATCGTGTACTTGCATGTTTGGAACCACGTTAGGTCAGGTGAGTGTGGATGGACTTGGATTTTTCTCAGCACATGGGCTGGCGGGAATAGCCATTCTGGGACTCGGGACTTCTCGGGGAAGAAAGATAGAATCATTTGGGTGGAAAGAGCCAGGATTGTCTGGCGGCCCCAGTCGGGGTGAAGTGGCCAGATTGGATGACCAGGGACGTGGCCACAAGTATCATGGACACAGATTGGCAAAGTGAATGTCCATAAAAGGTGAGATGCCAGCTATCTTGATTTCTCTCCCCCC
>CM068953.1:30582618-30593399 GCA_035128595.1 Eptatretus atami | reverse complement strand
TCCCCCCCCCTCTCTTCTCTCTCTCTCTCTCTCTCCCCTCTCTCTCCATGATATCTATGTCTCTCCGTGATATATATATATATATATATATATATATATATATATATATATATATATATATATACCCATGATATATCTTCTCTCTCTCCGTGATATATATTGTTGCGGATCCTGGGTGGCGGATTCTCACCCGGTCCTAGGCGCCACCCTTCGCCACCGTCTCCGGATCTATAACGCGGCCGGCTCAGCACAGGCCTCGGGTCACGCGTCTTCAATCGCGATACCAACGTAATCCTTGTACCTTGCCAGTTGGGGAAATAGAACCCCTGGTGACAGACTGGTTTTGTCAGATGCGAGCGTTTTCTGCCAGTCTGTAGCCATTTTTGGTGTTATATGCCAATCGACGAGGATCGTTCCTCGACGCGACACAAATTAATCCATAGCGGCAACTTCATACGAATTAACCAGATTTTTGGGGAAATCGGGGATCACAACACAAGCAAAATTCACGACAATGTTTTATTAACAATCCTCAACTTGTTCTTAACTAGGGAACCACGGTCTACAGGTTTGAGGGGGTCGCTACGAAATATGCCTTGTACAACACGTGCAGGCAAAGACAAACAGCCTGCATGCAAGACAAGACAAGTACTGGTGATGTCTCATGGACGAGAGAAAGTGTCAAAAGCACGAATGTCGCTCGTAACAAGCGGATGTCCACGGATTTGAACTCCCAGCTCGAACCAGCCGCGTGGCAAAATTGCGCTTGTCCTTTTGTCGCAGACCTCACGCACGCGGGTCTCTGCGCGCTCTGGCCCCGTGCAATGTCGACGGCACAAGTCTGCCAGATCAACGATGGACCTCAGCGATCTCTCAGGTTCAGCAGACAAATCAGGCCTGGCCCGTTCACACAGAACAAGGCCAAATCGAGGTTCTGAGCTCCACAGGCGGATCGACAAAGTGTCGCGCCGTTGGTGTGAGCAGGGACCGTCAGAAGCTCTGGCGTCTCCTCTCCTGCCTTCCGCTCGAAGCCGACTTCCGCTTCGTCCTCTCAGTTCCTCTCTCTGTCGAATCACTTTTCTTTCCTTAGAGTCGATCACCGATTCGACGTGCAGGCCGCCTCTCAAAGCCAGCTGCCGTCCCTCTCATGCAGAATCCTCGACGTGCAGGTCGGTTCAGCGTCTCTCCCTGCAGATCCAACACGCAACACTGTGCCTCCTTCTTTGCTCGCTTCGAAGCGACTCCGAGCACGCCTCGAGAACCGACTGTTCTTCACACACAATACTCTTTTACGAACCTTCGTTTCTCTCGCTTCGAAGCCACTCCCAGCACGCTTGAAACCCGACTGTTTTCCACACACAATCCTCTTTCTCCCCTCGTTTCTCTCTCGTTTTTGCTCGGTTCGACACACGAGGACGCCTTCTCTCTGCATGACAACAAACCCCTCCCCTTCGCGTCACTTCCTCCTCTCGCCACACCTCTCTCCAGCCCACACCCTCTCTCCAGGCCGCACCACCTCAGCCGACTGGGAAGGGCCTATCCCGGGTGGGGTAGGAACAAGAGGGATCCCTCGGTCCTCCACCACGCACAACAAAACAGCCTTTACAGCTCCCGAACACACATAACGTCCTTTTTACCAAACAACCTAGCTATACATGCATTTAATGGGAATCTGAGCTAATCCTATATTTAGTAGTCCAATAAGGCCATTTCCGTAACAATATCTCTCTCTCTCTCTCTCTCTCTCTCTCTCTCTCTCTCTCTCTCTCTCTCTCTCTCTCTCTCTCTCTCTCTCCTCTCTCTCTCTCCTCTCTCCTCTCGGTGATATATATATATATATATATATATATATATATATATATATATATATATATATATATATATATATATATTATCTCTCTCTCTTCTTCTCTCCCTTCCCTCTATGAAACTCCACGACCATCTGCCCCACATGTGCGAGTTTTCCTCCTCACAGAGAGGATGTGATACGATCCGGGAATAAGTCTCCTCGAGTGGCCCCAGGCTCCAGTTCGCCCCCAAAACCTTTACCTCGCCACTAATGCACTCTAACTATGGACCGTGCCCGGTCCTTTGTGGTGAGCCAGGAAGCGGCAGATGTCAGAGGTTGGGAGAGTTGTTGGTTGTCGACCGAGGTGTCTGTTCCACCATCTCGTTACCCCAATCACTTCCAATGCATCCATAGCAAGGTTGATGTCTGAGGGATACAGCTTTGGTGTGTCAGCAGGGCACTTGGAATCGCACAAAACGACAGACATAGCCAGAACATTTTGAGAGAGTTTGTGGCTCCCTCGTGAGCCCAGCATTTCCTGACTTTAACCCCCCCCCACCTTCCTCCATCACGATAAAAGTTTTTTTATCGTCTTTAAGTTTTTAATCAACGACTAAAACATTATTTACTTTCAGCAATGGATGTTTATAGCTGAATTTGCATGATTAATTATTTTACTCTTGCCAAAGGAGAGGGTATTGCATTTGGGTCCGTCTGTCTGTCTGTCTGTCTGTCTCTGTCTGTCTGTCTGTCTGTGTCTGTCTGTGTCTGTCTGTGTGTCTGTCTGTTCTGTCTGTTCTGTCTGTCTGTCTGTGTCTGTCTGTGTCTGTCTGTGCTGGTCCGCCCACAGAACGTTCGTGTTTTTCTCCTCAGCCGCTTATCGGATTGAGACGAAATTTTCACCATAGGTGCGACTACTCATGTAGATTTTTAATGATAATTATGACATCATAGGTCATGTGTGTGAAGCCATGTTAGAAAAACTTTGGACTCTGTATCTCTGAACGCACAAGGAAAAAATTGAAACTTGGCACATAGCAAGTAATACTCATAAGGATGTGTATTTTTTATACATATAGGTTCCTTCTTATGACGTCATATTGTAGAAGTAGAACGCTACTGCCGATCAGTATGAAAAATTGAGGGTCATCTTGGGATAAATGGTCCACAAAAATTTTGACGACGTCATTGGTACTAATTTGGCAGTATCTTTTTTTTTTTTTTTTTTTTTTAAACCTTCAAAATCTCTTTTCTGAAATGGCTGAACCAGTCATCACTGCCAGCATTAAAGTGCAGTTCTAATTATGTCTTATTAATTACACACCAGTACACAAACACCACACAACCACACAGTACACAACACACACAACACACCAACAAAACAAGTCCTGCCCTCCTCCAATCTCTGATTGCTCTTTCTCTGTTATCTTGTTAAATTCATTGCTCCCCTCTCACAATCCTGACATGCTGCACTCTGTTCGTTGGAACTCTCACTCTTGGCCTCATGCCTGCTTCCAAGTATGAGTAACACCTGAACGAGTTTGTCCTGCCACCACCACCCCGTAGCGCTGCTGTGTGCTAGAAGCACCCATCTCTCACTTTCCTGCTCCTTGTTCGTGTAGATGGTGATTTGACTGTGGCACTTTCGAAAATTCCTTTTGTGTCCATGTGATTGCCTTACGTGTGGGGATTCGTATCATTTGTTCTGTAATTTTTCTAATACATTAAATAATTATCTATAACCTTAAGTAGCTTACCATTTCGCCATAAAAGTTTCGTTTGTAAAACTGCTTGGCAGTTGTAGTCAAATCTATAGATAAGGTCAGTTCTCTGTCTGTGTGTCACAAGTGCTGCCCATTCTCCAAGCCATGACTCCACTTCTCTCCCCAGTGTCACAAGCACCGTCCATAGCCAGGCCACAGCCTTTCACTCACTCCAGTGGCCCAGAAATAGCCACTATCTTTTTCGTTCTGCAATGCTCTGGTGTACATTTGAAGACCGAACGTGTCTTTATCATTAATGAAGGTACCATTTGAGGAAACCAAGGCACATTTTGATACAACTCATGCAGAGGAAATGAGGTAATGCATGCTTTGTTTGCAGCCCAATGAAGTCATTGTTCTTCTTCTTGTTGTCGATCATCCAGTCATCTCAAGATTGAAACCCAGCAGATCTCAACCTTTCTTGGTCCTTCAAGATTTCTTGGGCCTTCAATTATCATCAAGATATTCTCGAACTGTAAGAGCATAATGGCTGGTGCACAATCTGGTTGCAGGATAGCTGATTCTTGACAGTTGAAAGACCTCAAAACAGCTTCAGGGGCTGCTTTTATGACCTTCAACCCCTCACATGGAAGATGGTGTCGAAGAACATGGAGAAAAATTCAAATTATGCCGGAATGGAGGGGGGCATACAGATAATTCTTAACTGCGTGCATAGGACTTTGTGGCACTCTGTAGATACGAGAGCTGCAAGGATGAGCTGTTCAGCATGAAATGTTGTATGGGCCTGGGCCTTACCACACTTGAGTTTATCAATTGCAGTCTCAAGTTCAGATAGTGAACTTCTTTGTGAGGCCAAAGATCAACAGATGGTGAGTGCCATATCTCCTGAAGTCTCGACTTGACATTGCGGGAGAAAGCTATATCTGGTTTGGATATTTGCCGTTGTTAACGAGTGTATGGGAAATTAAATCTGGAGTAATAGGGAGGGTTGTGATTTTGCTGTTCTCCCAGTTAGGCGATTGATCAGCTGCCAGGCTTTGCGGCTTGATTGACATTGACATTTTCAACAGCTTCTCACCATTGTGACTTGCAAAGCTCTTCCCATCAGGATTTTAACTTGGATGCTGGTATGAGAGGTTCGACTCATCGGTGCGGGTAAAGGCATCATAGAGCCTTTTGCACTCAGGATCCCAGCCTGGTATGTATGTTGTGTGGCAGCCACGGAGAATGAAGGACTTGGAGGCTACACTGATCCCATCACAAAAATAAGGACCATGCCTCTCGATTTAAGCGAGTCTGGGGAGGAAGGGTGGCTGCTTGTGTCATCTTCATTTCCCTGTCGCTATCCCAGTCCCACTGGCCGAAATTCATCTCTTAGCTGGAAGAGAGTGTTTGGGCCACTAGAAGGCTCTTAATGAGGACAGAACTGTGTTGAGTGTGGAAGGAATGTAAAACCAGTCTGTCGGTGTTGCCAATGCTGTTGCCCTGCATCCACACCAGGACAGGCTTGTAGTGGTGTTCCAGCAGCTTGAGTTTGAAAGTTTCTCGTTCACGACGATCAATGAGAAGAGTCAGATCAGACTTGGATGCCCATTAGAGTACCTCACCATTTGCTGTGATGTAGTTGTAGCCCCAATCCCAATTTGGAAATTGAAATCACCTATATAAAAGAATAGGTGGTGCAGGTGGGAGGTTACTAGGTCGGAGGAGTACTGATGATGGCTTGTACATATTGATGATGTAGAGACGCTGTATTTTTTTATGACATACCATTGCAGATCAGAGTCAGGAGCTGACATTGCAATTACTGTGCAGTCGTAAACAGAAGACTGACGTAACTGCAATACCATGGTGCTGGCTGGCTGCTGTAAAAGGCTAGCAATTTGAAGCCAGGTACGTTTGCTTTACTTTCATCACAAAGTTGATTTCTGGAGCAGAATTACAAGTACGATTGCGGTAGCTATGTGGTGGAGTACATCATGCTTCGCAGGCATGAAACTCCTCTATGTTAATTTTCAGGATCCCTGAACAGCATGTGGTAAGGGTCATCTGTTTCAAAGCGAGACTAGTCCAAGGAGGTATTTGTACACCGACCAGTAGGTCAAAGTTAGCTTTTTAAAAAGCTGTTTGGTTGTACCGCATTAATTACTGTAGAAGGTGGATACTGCTGGAATTTACTTAGGTATTCTGATGAAACACAAGAAAACTTGAGTGGACCAAAAAAAACTACAACTTGTCAGCCGTCGGACGTTTCCGGGATGACCGCGCTGGAGATCATTTGTTATGCCATCGAATTCACATATTAGTGAGTAAAACAAACATACACTGTGAGTTTATGTACATTTTAAAACCAAAACAATGCCTTGAAAACTGAACAAGGTCCGTTTTCATTACAACAAAAATAGTCACGATTAATATTTTGAAGTCTATTTTTTTTCAAAACTGCCCTTTTGGCGGCGTTTTGTACTGCTGTATCTGTCGAGGTGTCCAGGAGTGTTGTTCAGTACCAGCAGAGCTAACACTTGCCAAGCCAGACGTTCCTTATCAACGGTTTTGAATGGGGTGCTTGCTTGAGTGCTTAAGCCACTTGGCGAGCCGCTCTACCAAAAACTTGGTAATTCGCACACCCAGGATCCATTACATGGCGACAAGGATAAAACATCCTACACCATGTCTTATTCGGATGCCATTCGATGGATTCGTCCTCAGAGGGAAGATTTCGACACGACACGTGCAAGTTAGAGGCGACGAGGAAGTTAGAGGTTTGGTAGAATCAAAAGCGGGTTTTATTTTAATTATTTATTTTTCTCAAACGTGGTTAACAACCCGGCGAAAATCACTTGCGGAGAGGGGGGAGAGGAAGGGGTGGGGTGGAGTCCGGTGGAGGGAAGAGTGGGGTGTGAGTCCGGAAAGGAGGGTGAGAGGATGCAGGGTTATGGGTGGGATGAGGGAGGGGAAGAGGTGGAGGAGGACCCCCGGGTTGCCGCAACTCCGGGTACCCATGCTAGTTGATTTAATAAAACCTGATTTATAACTGACAAGATTTAGATCTCGGATCAAAGTATGCGGCACCTTCCTCATTGATCAGGTGCACTTTGAGTCAAATAAATTCATTAGAATTGCGTCTCCATGGACAAGGTCCCAATGCATGGTCTTTCGTTCTATTGGTGCAGGAAACTTGCAATCAGGCTCACTGAGTATATGCCAGGACACCGGGCTGGTTGGCGTTTCCATGATGTTCCTGTGAACAGTTATACATCGTTGATTCTGCTTCGAGGAGAGAAAAAAAATGGCAGTTTTGTTGAATCAAATCTTGGCAGCATGATGAGGTCAAAAACTTGTTGTCGTTGATGCTCATGAGATACAGAGGCTTAGCTGAGTAATACGCAAGGAACGAGAAGAAGCATTGTAAAATTGCCGAGGAACCACAGAAAGGGTTAAATTAGAGCTAGTTGTACCAGGACAATGTACAACTGTTTAAATAAATGCTAAAAGTGAAGGAGGTTTTTGCCCCCCCCCCCCCAAATTTTTTTGTTTTTGTTTGTTTAACCTTTTGGACCAAATTCGGTTAATAAGCACTATAATGCTAATCATTTATTCGCCACTCAAACGAACAGTACCAATAACTCGCGCGTAAAAATTTTGCCAATTCAGACTTGCAAGTTGTGCAATACGTTTGTTTTGTCTTTCTCGCACCACATTCTTCCACTCCACACTTGATAGGAGTGGATGCTCTGGGGGTGGGTGTCACGTGGGTTTGGTAATTAGGGAGGACCTTGGCTCAGCATTGACTTTTTAGGTGCAAATGGGGTATTGTGTCATTCCTAATTGTTCAGACATACAGCGAGTCAACCACGGAGCATGAACTGTACCACCTGTTGGACAAACCATATGAGCAAAAGATGAACCCTTTGCTAATTCTGAGTAAAAGGTGCATCGTCTGAGAAACGTATGATTCCAGAAGGTTGGAATCCAAACTTTATATCCCCACTTCAGTGATTTGAAACTTTCTGGGATGACAAGCCGGTGTTTTCTCCACCACACCATCATACCCATTACTTCTGACACCTAAGGTGGATGGACGTTAAGTTTTCAACCCCTGTCTGTCTGTGAGCAAGATATCTAAAAACGTCGTGGATGGATTTGGACGAAACTTGGTGACAGGTTGGATGTGTGACAAGGACGATTGATTCGATTTGTTGACGATCCGGATGCCAGAATTTTAAAGGATTCTTCTTCAATGAGAGATGGGCCAAAAACAATATATACACAATATCTCAAAGGTTTTGGACGGATTCGGACAAAACTTGGTGAACGAGTCGGGCAGGCGATGAGAACAAGCCGATTCGATTTTGGTCAGGTCCAGATGCAGAATCCGGCCTAAACGGTGGGATCCAAACGTAAACTGTTCACCCGAGCAGAGGTAAGTGCCTCACCGAGTGCCATCTCGTTCCTACAGCCGTCTTGAGCAACCTGACACCATGACTGACTACTTTTGGTGTGCAAACATACTTCCAGGTCTCAGTTTGTTGGATGATTGCGGATTGCAATGTGCTTCTCTATAACTTTCGAGCTCCTCCTGGATCGCTTGTCCATCACGTGTTAAATCTATTGCATCGCTCCGCGTGATGGTGACACTTAAATGTCCCTCTTTCTCACCGTTTGATTAATTGTTCCTTGTGTGCCCTTGTTTTCCCATGCCACATGTTCGCATTTCTCCTGCCAAATCCACCCCAACATACCAGGGCCGCCCTATAAAGTGGCGTGTTGGACTGCCCCGGCGAACTGCCCCATGACCGAAGGCCCATGGCATGTACAAGGGGATTGGACCAGCCTATCCTGCGCATGGGACCGCACACCGTTATTTCACTTCTACTTGGGATGTATTTAGGGGTGTGCTGGTGTGAGAGCCAACAAAAGCTCCAGACACCGTTGCGAAACACTTCAAACCCGTCTGATGAGCTTCTGGACCTTTACTTTTTTAAACCACTTCAAGTCAGCAACTTTTGTTTAATCACCTATTAAATATAATTTATGATGTTTTATAACCGTCATCAATGTACCATCATCTCTATAGAGAATCGTTTCTCTCATAGCAGTCTTTGGGAAAGGCTCCAAATCCCTGTAGACACCACTCACGTACGGGGTCTGCACCGAAGGCGAATTTTGGGGAAGGATTTGTAATTGTCGTGGTCTTCCTCCCTTCTCAACCTCTCTGACTCTGAAAGATGATTACATCCATGCAGCTAATACGGGGACAACTGGACTGATGTCCCACCGAGGCGCACTTTGGATGCAACGCCTTGACAGAAGCAACTATCTGCTTAATAATGCATCAGGAATGAACCCAGAGACGCAGTCTTCACATCTACTGTCATGCATTTTAAATTTGCTAAATATTTACAGGTGTTTATTAGCCGCACTTATGCTCTCTTACAGGAATTTAAAAAATTGTATACTACTTTCAAGGTGTACAAATCATTGTATTAAAAAAAAAACAAACCCGCTAACTCAAGTACTGTGCCAATGCTTGTCCAAATTCGTTCCCACATTCCCCAACCCGACAAAATGCCTCTCAATGTCTCCAATTGACGGTTTACTTCCGAGGCATTCTGTTGCAATGGACAGCTTTCAATCTAGGCCGCTGCTCTGATAATACTGTTTAACCACAGCGTCACTCCTCCCCGGCCATTTAATCCGACGGTCCCACAGACGTAATCTCCGTCCACAGTCTCGATAAACATGAAAAATGTTAAATCATCCTCAACTTCGGTGGGTGTCGTCCACTCTAACCCCCAGCCCAGAGTAACTTATTTGTTCTTTCCCCTCCAGACCACCCCTTGTTTGTCGACTTGCTCTAACAGTCTTTCGGAACGCGACCATACCTACATACGCCTCTCTTCCACTTGACCATTCTGATTCAAGGGATGAAATGACAACTCAATCAAGGCAGCACAATTGATTTCATGCATGTTTACCTCGAAACACCTGCTCACTTGGCGAAGCAACCGCTGATGAGTGGTTCGGTGATGGACGATCACCAAGCCGTAAGTCGAGACGACTTCAACATGCCGCATATCATACGTACAGAGAATGTCCAATTCTAGTTTGACAGCATTTAATATGACGTTATTGCTGTCTCGCAGAGTGGGGGAAAGGTATTACATGCAGTCGACAGTTATTGACCAATCAGAATGCGTCGGATCACATTTGAAACGAGTCTCGCAACGCAATTGCCCGGTCCTCAAGGTTCACAGATCAGATCGACCACTAGAGTCAAGAAATTAAAATCCAGAAGGCGTCGCACCCAGTTTCTCCCCCTCCGAGTCCCCAGGATGTCCAATATAATCATTGGCTTTGTCGTTCAACTTCCTCTTAAACGTTGTAAAGATCATTGTGCCGAAAACAAAAACATGTACTTGCCCTTTGTAGCCAAAGCACAAACTGAAAAACCCGCTAGCGCCATGTGACGCTTGCGAACACAAACTTCAACGCACAAACGCACGAATACGTCAAGACAAAAAAAAAATCCAACTTTCCAACCGCAACCGCATCCGAGTGCAGCCAAAAGGCCACACGTCACGTGATGCTGTTTTGCCCAATCAGGAGGTCGGAAGCGATTTCCAGCGTGTGAACAGCTAGGTTTTGCTTCTCCGTCGTCCTCCTTTAAATAGTGAGCGGAAGCGAGGAATGCAGCGCGTCCCATACTCGGAACGGTACACTCTACAAACCTTTGGCCGCCGCAGGCTTTGTCGAGGGATTGGAGAATGGGAAAGAGAGAGGGAAGGAAGAGAGGAGATAATCGAAGGTCAGAGGAGAGTAACGTGATGACGTCAGCCGCCTCCTCACGTCTCTCCAAAGAGCAAAATGGAGTGGAGTGGAGTTGCGGGTAAGATTACGACTCTTTGAACGATCGACACTTTCCTTGTGTAACAATTTAACTCGTGATTATTTTTTTCCCCAGAAACGCGGAGTTAATTGATGCACGAAAATTGGACGGTGCATAGACGTAAAGATGCTTATGGAACCCCGACCGCGTTGTTCGGACAGCGGAGCGCTGTCTTACCTCAGGTGAGTTGTTCGTTAGCCGGTGTTGTCACTGTGTGTGAATCGTTTTGTACCTTGCCAGTTGGGGAAATAGAACCCCTGGTGACAGACTGGTTTTGTCAGATGCCGAGCGTTTTCTGCCAGTCTGTAGCCATTTTTGGTGTTATATGCCAATCGAACGGATCGTTCCTCGACGCGACACAAATTAATCCATAGCGGCA
>CM068953.1:30570214-30581621 GCA_035128595.1 Eptatretus atami | reverse complement strand
ATATATATAATATATATTTATATATATATATAATATATATATATATATATATATATATCTCTTCTCTCTCTCTTCTCCCCTCTCCCTCTATGAACTGCCACGACCATCTCCCTCACATGTGCGAGTTGTTTTTGTTTTGTTTTTTTTTTTGGTTGTGTTGTGTGTGTTTTTGTTGGTTGTGTTTTGTTTTTGTTGTGTTTTTTTTTTTTTTGGTTTGTTTTGTTTTTTTTTGGGGTGGGGTTTGTGTTTTTGTTTGTTGTTGTCTGTTTTGTGTTGTTGTTTTTTGTTTTTTGGTTTTTTTGTTTGTTGTTGGTTGGTGTTGGTTTGTTTTGGTTTTTGTGTTTGTGTTGTTTGGTTTTTTTTTGCTGTTTTGTTTTGGTGTTTGTTCTTTGGTTTTTGTTTGTTGTGGTTCCTCCTCACAGAGAGGATGTGATACGATCCGGGAATCAAGTCTCCTCGAGTGGGCCCCAGGCTCCAGTTCGCCCCCCTAAACCTTTACCTCGGCCACTAATCACTCTAAACCTATGGCACCAGTGCCCGGTTCCCTTTGTGGTGAGCCAGGAAGCGGGCAGATGTCAGAGGTTGGGAGAGTTGTTGGTTTGTCGACGAGGTGTCTGTTCCACCATCTCGTTCACCCCCAATCACTTCCAATGCATCCATAGCAAGGTTGATGTCTGAGGGATACAGCTTTGTGTGTCAGCAGGGCACTTGGAATCGCACAAAACGACAGACATAGCCAGAAGATTTTGAGAGAGTTTGTGGCTCCCTCGTGAGCCCAGCATTTCCTGACTTTAACCCCCCCCCACCTTCCTCCATCACGATAAAAAGTTTTTTTATCGTCTTTAAAGTTTTTAATCAACGACTAAAACATTATTTACTTCAGCAATGGATGTTTATAGCTGAATTTGCATGATTAATTATTTTTACTCTTGCCAAAGGAGAGGGTATTGCATTTGGGTCCGTCTGTCTGTCTGTCTGGCTGTCTGTCGTCTGTCTGTCTGTGTCTGTCTGGTCTGTCTGTGTCTGTCTGTGTCTGTCTGTGTCTGTCTGTGTCTGTCTGTGGTCTGTCTGTGTCTGTCTGTGTCTGTCTGTCCGTCCGCACAGAACGTTCGTGTTTTTCTCCTCAGCCGCTTATCGGATTGAGACGAAATTTTCACCATAGGTGCGACTACTCATGTAGAATGTTTTAATGATAATTATGACATCATAGGTCATGTGTGTGTGACAGCCATGTTAGAAAAACTTTGGACTCTGTATCTCTGAAACTGCACCAAGAAAAAATTGAAACTTGGCACATAGCAAGTAATACTCATAGGAATGTGTATTTTTTTATGACATCATAGGTTCCTTCATTATGACGTCATAATTGTAGAAGTAGAACGCTACATCCGATCAGTATGAAAAATTTTGAGGGTCATCTTGGGATAAAATGGTCCACAAAAATTTTTGACGACGTCATTGGTCACATAATTTGGCAGTCATATTGTTTTTTTTATTTTTTTTTTAAACCTGAAATCTTCTTTTCTGAAATGGCTGAACCAGTCATCACTGCCAGCAGTTATAAAGTGGCAGTTTAATTAACACACCAGTACACAAACACCACACAACACACCAGTACACAAACACCACACAACACACCACACAAAACAAGTCCTGGCCCTCCCGCAATCTCTGATTGCTCTTATCCTTGTTATCTTTGTTAAATTCATTGCTCCCTCTCACATCCTGACACTGCTGCACTCTGTTCGTTGGAACTCTCACTCTTGGCTCACCCACTGGCTCCCAGGTATGAGTCAACACCTGAACGAGTTTGTCCTGCCACCAGACCACCCCGTAGCCTGCTGTGTGCTAGAAGCACCCCCATCTCTCACTTTCCTGCTCCTTTGTTCGTGTAGATGGTGATTTGACTGTGGCACTTTCGAAAATTCCTTTTGTGTTCCATGTGATTGCCTTACGTGTGGGGATTCGTATCATTTTTGTTTCTGTAATTTTTTCTAATACATTAAATTATCTATACCTTAAGTAGCTTACCATTTCGCCAAGTAAAGTTTCGTTTGTAAAACTGCTTGGGCAGTTGTAGGTCAAATCTTATAGATAAAGGTCAGTTCCTGTCTGTGTGTCACAAGTGCTGCCCATTCTCCAAGCCATGACTCCACTTCTCTCCCCCAGTGTCACAAGCACCGTCCATTAGCCAGGCCACGCCTTTCACTCACTCCAGTGGCCCAGAAATAGCCACTATCTTTTTCGTTCTGCATAGCTCTGGTGTACATTTGAAGACCGAACGTGTCTTTCATCATTAAATGAAGGTACCATTTTGAGGAAACCAAGGCACATTTTTGATTACAACTCATGCAGAGGAAATGAGGTAATGCATGCTTTGTTTGCAGCCCAATGAAGGTACATTGTTCTTCTTTCTTGTTGTCCGATCATCAGTCATTCAAGATGTAAACCCAGCAGATCTCAACCTTTCTTGGTCCTTCAAGATGTTCTTGGGCCTTCAATTCATCATCAAGATATTCTCGAACTGTAAGAGCATAATGGGCTGGTGCACAATCTGGTTGCAGGATAGCTGATTCTTGACAGTTGAAGACCTCAAAACAGCTGTCAGGGGCTGCTTTTATGACCTTCAACCCTCAACATGGAAGATGGTGTCCGGAAGAACATGGAGAAAAATTCAAATTTATGCCGAGAATGGAGGGGGGCATACAGATAAATTCTAACTGCGTGCATAGGGACTTTGTGGCCACTCTGTAGAATACGAGAGCCTGCAAGGATGAGCTGTTCAGCATGAATGTTGTATGGGCCTGGGGCCTTACCACACTTGAGTTTATCAATTGCAGTCTCAAGTTCAGATAGTGAAACTTCTTTGGTGAGGCCAAGATCAACAGATGGTGAGTGCCTAATCTCCTGAAGTCTCGACTTGACATTGCGGGAGAAAGCTATATCTGGTTGTGGATATTTGCCGTTGTTAACGAGTGTATGGGAAATTAAATCTGGAGTAATAGGGGAGGGTTGTGATTTTGCTGTTCTCCCAGTTAGGCGATTGATCAGCTGCCAGGCTTTGCGGCTTGATTGACATTGACATTTTCAACAGCTTCTCACCATTGTGACTTGCAAAGCTCTTCCCATCAGGATTTTAACTTGGATGCTGTATGAGAGGTTTCCGACTCATTCGGTGCTGGGTAAAGGCATCATAGAGCCTTTTGCACTCAGGATCCCAGCCTGGTATGTATGTTGTGTGGCAGCCACGGAGAATGAAGGACTTGGAGGCTACACTGATCCCATCACAAAAATAAGGACATGCCTCTTCGATGTTAATGGAGTCTGGGGGAGGAAGGGTGGCTGCTTTGTCATCTGTCATTTCCCTGTCGCTATCCCAGTCCCACTGGCCGAAATTCCATCTCTTAGCTGGAAGAGAGTGTGTTGGGGCCAATAGAAGGGCTCCCTTAATGAGGACAGGACTGTGGTTGGAGTGTGGAAAGTGATGTAAAACCAGTCTTGTCGGTGTTGCAATGCTGTTGCCCTGCCTCCACACCAGGACAGGCTTTGTAAGTGGTGTTCCAGCAGCTTGAGTTGAAAGTTTCTCGTTCACGACGATCAATGAGAAGAGTCAGATCAGACTTGGATGCCCAGTTAGAGTACCTCACCATTTGCTGTGATGTAGTTGTAGCCCCAATCCCAATGTTGGAAATTGAAATCACCTATATAAAGAATAGGGTGGTGCAGTGGGGAGGTTACTAGGTCGGAGGAGTACTGATGATGGCTTGTACATATTGATGATGTAGAGACGCTGTATTTTTTTATGACATACCATTGCAGATCAGAGTCAGGAGCTGACATTGCAATTACTGTGCAGTCGTAAACAGAAGACTTGACGTAACTTGCAATACCATGGTGCTGGCTGGCTGCCTGTAAAGGCTAGCAATTTGAAGCCAGGTACGTTTGCTTTACTTTCATCACAAAGTTGTATTTCTTGGAGCAGAATTACAAGTGCACGATTTGCGGTAGCTATGTGGTGGAGTACATCATGCTTCGCAGGCATGAACTCCTCTATGTTAAGTTTCAGGATCCCTGGAACAGCAGTGTGGTAAGGGTTCATCTTGTTCAAAGAGACTAGTCCAAGGAGGTATTTGTACAGCACGCAGTAGGTCAAAGTTAGCTTTTTAAAAAGCTGTTTGGTTGTACCAGCATTAATTACTGTAGAAGGTGGATACTGCTGGAATTTACTTAGGTATTCTGATGAAACACAGAGAAAACTTGAGTGGACCAAAAAAAACCAACTTGTCAGCCGTCGGACGTTTCCGGGATGGACCGCGTGGAGATCATTTGTTATGCCATCGAATTCACATATTATGTGATGTAAACAAACATCACCTGTGAGTTTATGTACATTTTTAAAACCAAAACAATGCCTTGAAAACTGAACAAGGTCCGTTTTCATTACAACAAAAATAGTCACGATTAATATTTGAAGTCTATTTTTTTCAAAACTGCCCTTTTGGCGGCGTTTTGTACTTGCTGTATGCTGTCGAGGTGTCCAGGAGTGTGTTCAGTTACCAAGCAGCTAACACTTGCCAAGCCAGACGTTCCTTATCAACGGTTTTGAATGGGGTGCTTGCTTGAGTGCTTAAGCCACTTGGCGAGCGCTCTACCAAAAACTTGGTAACTCGACACACCCCAGATCCATTACATGGCGACAAGGATAAACATCTACACCATGTCTTATTCCGGCATGCCATATCGATGGATTCGTCCCTCAGAGGGAAGATTTCGACACGACACGTGGCAAGTTAGAGGCGACGAGGAAAGTTAGAGGTTGGTAGGAATCAAAAGCGGGTTTTATTTTAATTATTTATTTTTCTCAAACGTGGTTAACAACCCGGCGAAAATTCACTTGCGGGAGGAGGGAGGGAGAGGAAGGGGTGGGGTGGGAGTCCGGTGGGAGGGAAAGAGGTGGGGTGTGAGTCCGGAAGGAGGGGTGAGAGGATGCAGGGGTATGGGTGGGATGAGGGAGGGGAAGAGGTGGGAGGAGGGACCCGGCGTTGCCCGGCAACTCCGGGTACCCATGCTAGTTGATTATAAAACCTGATTTATAACTGACAAGATTTAGATCTCGGATCAAAGTATGCGGCACCTTCCTATTGCTCAGGTGCACTTTGAGGTCAAATAAATTCATTAGAATTGCGTCTCCATGGACAAGGTCCGCAATGCATGGTCTTCGTTCTATTGGTGCAGGAAACTTGCAATCATGGCTCCACTGAGTATATGCCAAGGACACCGGGCTGGTTGGCGTTTCCATGATGTTCCTGTTGACAGTTATACATCGTTGATTCTGCTTCGAGGAAGAGAAAAAAGAAATGGCAGTTTTGTTGAAGATCAAATCTTGGCAGCATGATGAGGTCAAAAACTTGTTGGTCGTTGATGCTCATGAGATACAGAGGCTTAGCTGGAGTAATACGCAAGGAACGAGAAGAAGCATTGTAAAATTGCCGAGGACCACAGAAAGGGTTAAATTAGAGCTAGTTGGTACCAGGACAATGTAACAAGTGTTTAAATAAAATGCTAAAAGTGAAGGAGGTTTTTTGCCCCCCCCCCCCAAAATTTTTTTCTTGTTTTTGTTTGTTTAACCTTTTGGACTCAAATTCGGTTAATAAGCACTATAATGCTAATCATTTATTCGGCCACTCCAACGAACAGTACACAATAACTCGCCGCTAGCGTAAAAATTTTGCCAATTCAGACTTGCAAGTTGTGCAATACGTTTGTTTTGTCTTTCTCGCACCACATTCTTCCACTCCACACTTGATAGGAGTGGATGCTCTGGGGTGGGTGTCACGTGGGTTGGTGTAATTAGGGAGGAGCCTTGGCTCAGCATTGACTTTTTTAGGTGCAAATGGGGTATTGGTGTCATTCCTAATTTGTCTTCAGGACATACAGCGAGTCAACCACGGAGCATGAACTAGTACCACCTGTTGGACAAACCATATGAGCAGAAAGATGAACCCTTTGCTAATTCTGAGTAAAGGTGCATCGTCTTGAGAAACGTATGATTTCCAGAAGGTTGGAATCCAAAACCTTTATATCCCCACCTTCAGTGAAATTTGAACTTTCTGGGATGACAAGCCGGTGTTTTCTCCACCACACCATCATACCCATTACTTCTGACACCTAAGGTGGATGGACGTTAAGTTTTCACCCCTGTCTGTCTGTGAGCAAGATATCTAAAAACGTCGTGGATGGATTTGGACGAAACTTGGTGGACAGGTTGGATGTGTGACAAGGACGAATTGATTCGATTTTGTTGACGATCCGGATGCCAGAATTTTAAAAGTGATTCTTCTTCATTGAGAGATGGGGCCAAAAACAATATATAGCACAATATCTCAAAAGGTTTTGGACGGATTCGGACAAAACTTGGTGAACGAGTCGGGCAGGCGATGAGAACAAGCCGATTCGATTTTGGTTCAGGTCCAGATGCAGATCCGGCCTAACGGTGGGATCCAAAACGTAAACTGTTCACCCGAGCAGAGGTACGTGCCCTACCGAGTGCCATTCTCGTTCCTACAGCCGTCTTCGAGCAACCTGACACCATGACTGACTACTTTTGGTGTGCATACATACTTCCAGGTCTCAGTATTGTTGGATGATTGCCGGATTGCAATTGTGCTTCTCTTATAACTTTCGAGCTCCTCCTGGATCGCTTGTCCATCACGTGTTAAATCTAATTTGCATCGCTCGCGTGATGGTGACACTTTAAATGTCCGCCTTTCTCACCGTTTAGATTGAATTGTTCCTTGTGTGCCCTTGTTTTCCCATGTCCAGCATGTTCGCATTTCTCCTGCCAAATCCACCCCATACCTACCAGGGCCGCCTATACAGTGGCGTGTTGGACTGCCTCCGGCGAACTGCCCTGACCGAAGGCCCATTGGCATTGTACAAGGGGATTGGACCAGCCTATCTGCGCATGGGACCGCACACCGTTATTTCACTTCTACTTTGGGATGTATTTAGGGGTGTGCTGGTGTGAGAGCCAACAAAGCTCCAGACACGCGTTGCGAAACACTTCCAACCCGTCTGATGAGCTTCTGGACCTTTTACTTTTTTAAACCACTTCAATCAGCAACTTTGTTTTAATCACCTATTAAATATAATTTTATGATGTTTTTATAACCGGTCATCAATGTACCATACTCTCTATAGAGAATCGTTTCTCTCATAGCAGTCTTTTGGGAAAGGCTCCAATCCCTGTTGAGACACCACTCACGTACGGGGTGCTGCACCGAAGGCGAATTTGGGGAAGGATTTGTAATTTGTCCGTGGTGCTCTCCTTCCCTTCTCAACCTCTCTCCGACCCTTCTTGAAAGACACTGGGGTTATTTAACATCCATCAGCTAATACGGGCGGACGGAACTGGACTTGATGTCCCACCGAGGCGCACTTTGTGATGCAACGCCTTGCAAGCGAAGCACTTATCTGCGTTTATAATTGCATCAGGAATGAAACCCAGAAGACGCAGCTCTTCACCAATCTACTGTCAGGCATTTTAAATTTGCTAAATATTTACAGGTGATTTATTAAGCCTGCACTTTATGCTTCTTTATCATGGAATTTTTAAAAATTGTATACTGTACTTTCAAGTGTACATAATCTGCATTGTATTAAAAAAAACAAAAACCCCCAAGCTCATAGCCTACTCTCACCCCAAGTCTTTGTCTCCAAATTCCGTTGCCCCCACATTCCCCTACCCTGACAAAATTGCCTTCTTCAATGTTCCCAATTGTACGGGTTTTCAACTTCCGAGGCTTCTGTTGCAATGTGACAGCTTTCAATCTAGGCCGCTGCTGATTATATCTGTTTAACGGCACGTCCCCGATTTCCTCCGTGTCTCTCCCTGGCCATTGTCTCCGCCGGTCCCACAGACCTGAACTCCGTCCCCACAGTCGTGATATACACCATGAACAATGTAAATTCCTCACTGTCGGTGTGCTGTCCACTCTAACCCCCCAGCCCAGAAGTAACTTTAGTTTTGCTTTCCCCTCCACGACCACCCTCTTGTTTGTCGACTTGCTCTACAGTCTTCGGAACGGCGACCATGCTCATCACCCGTTTCCTCTTCCACTTGATCTCATTCTGCATTCAAGGGATGAAATGACAACATCAATTTTTCAAAAGCAGCACAATTTGCATTTCATGGCATGGTTACACTCGAAACACCTGCTCACTTTGGGAGCAACCTGGCTGATGGAAGTGGTTCGGTGATGGAGATCAGCCAAGCCGTTTGAGTCGACGACGTTCAGACATGCCGACATACATACGTACAGAGAATTTCCAGATTCTAGTTTGACTAGCATTTAATATGACGTTAGTGCTGTCTCGCAGAGTGGGGGGAGAGGTATTACGCATGATGTCACCAGTTTTTGGACCAATCAGATGCCGTGGTCACATTTTGAAACGAGTCTCGCACGCATTGCCTGGTCCTCAGGTTCACAGATCAGATCGACCAATGAGAGTCAAGAATTATAAAATCCCAGCAGGCGTCGCACCCAGTTCTCCCCTCCGATCCAGATGTCAATATCTCATTTGGCTTTGTCGTTCAACTTTCCTCTTAAACTGGTTTAAAGATCAATTGTGGCCGAAACAAAAACATGTACTTTGCCCTTTGTAGCCAAAGCACAAAACTGAAAAACCTCGCTCAGCTCCATTGTGACGCTTGCGAACACAAACCTCAACGGCAACAAAATTGCGTCACGATGACGTCAGACAAAAAAAAATCCAACTTTTCCACGGCAACCGCATCCGAGTTGCAGCCAAAGGTCCACGACGTCACGTGATGCTGTTTTGGCCAATCAGGAGGTCGGAAGCGATTTTTCCAGGGTTGCTAACAGCTACGGTTTGCTTCTCCGTCGTCCATCCTTTTTAAATAGTGAGCGTGAAGCGAGGAAGCAGCGCGTCCCATGACTCGGAACGGACACTCTACAAATCCTTTGGCCGCCGAGGCTGGTTCGATGTGGATTGGAGAATGGGAAGGAGGAGAGAGAGAGTGGAAGGAGGAGGAGGAATGAATCGAAGGGTCAAGAGGAGTAACGTGATGACGTCATGCCGCGCCTCCTCACGTTCTCCAAAAGCAAGAGTTGGAGTTGGAGTTGGAGTTGCGGGTAAGGATTACCGACTCTTTGATCGATCGAACCTTTCCTTGTGTAACAAGTTTAACTTCGTGATATTTTTTTCCCCAGAGAACGCGGAGTAATTGATGCACGAAAATTGACGGTGAATGACGTAAAGATGCTTATGGACCCCGACCCCGTGTTCTTGGGGACAGCGAGCCGCTGTCTTTACCTCAGGGAGTTGTTCGGCCGGCTTGCGTCACTGTGTGTGAATCGTTTACGGGCCGCTCGGACGTTTATCGTTCTCTGAAGGACGACGGCGAATAACCGTGGTGTCTTATGGTGGTTGTGTCGGGGGGGGGGCACCCTTGGATCTCGTGGCTGGGTCGGTCCAGTGTACGGAGTGCCGGCACACAATGGTCTTGTCTTGCGAGACGTGTGATCTTTAAGGTCCATGAACTAATGTTAGCACAATGGACACCGCAGGGACTTTGTGACTCAAGCGCTGCATTTGGAAACTTCAATCAGACCGTTTATAGTTGGGGTGGGAATCGAACCCAGAGTAGACAGCTGAAGGAGGGAAGTGTTACGTTGTTGAAATCGATGCGTGTGACACGAGAGAGCAAAACCTAAAACCACCACCTCCCCCTCCCCTCCCGACACCACCTCCTCCCTCCCCGACACCACCTCTCCCTCCCCGACACCACCTCTCCCTCCCCTACACCACCCTCTCCCTCCCCGACACCACCTCTCCTCCCTACACCACCTCCCCCTCCCCGAACACCACCTCCCCCTCCCCGACACCACCTCTCCCTCCCCGACACCACCTCTCCCTCCCCGACACCACCTCTCCCTCCCCGACACCACCTCTCCCTCCCGACACCACCTCTCCCTCCCCGACACCACCTCTCCCTCCCCGACACCACCTCTCCCTCCCCGACACCACCTCTCCCTCCCCGACACCACATCTCCCTCCCCTACACCACTTCTCCCTCCCTACACCACTTCTCCTCCCCTACACCACTTCTCCCTCCCCTACATACTTCTCCCTCCCCTACACCACTTCTCCCTCCCCTACACCACCTCACCCTCCCCTACACCACCTCACCCTCCCTGCACCACCTCACCCTCCCCTACACCTCACCCTCCCCTACAACCACCTCACCCTCCCCTACACCACCTCACCCTCCCCGACACCACTTCTCCCTCCCCTACACCACTTCTCCCTCCCCTACACCACTCTCCCCTCCCCTACACCACTTCTCCCTCCCCTACACCACTTCTCCCCCTCCCCTACACCACTTCTCCCCCTCCCCTACACCACTTCTCCCTCCCCGACACCACCTCTCCCTCCTCTACACCACCTCTCCCTCCCCTACACTACCTCTTCCTCTCCTACACCACCTCTCTCTCTCCTACACCACCTCTCTCTCTCCTACACCACCGCCTCCCTCTCCTACACCACCGCTCCCTCTCCTACACCACCGCTCCCTCTCCTACACCACCCTCCCTCTCCTACACCACCGCTCCCTCTCCTACACCACCGCTCCCTCTCCTACACACCACCCTCTCCCTCCCCACAGCCCTCACCCTCCCCCTCCCCACAAAGTCTGACGGTATGGTTCAGATCGAGGTATCGCACTACAGTAAGCACTTTCCTATCTCTGAACTATACCGTCGGGGTGTAGGGGAGGGCGAGGAGTGGTTTTAGGTTTTGCCCTCTTCTGAAACACGTATCATTTTCACAATTTCACCAACAAGGACATCGTGCCCTCCCCTGGCTGGCTATATACGGACGTGCAACAATGTGGAACATTATCTCTCTGTGACAGGCGAATGTGATGACCCATTTCACGAAATTGTCTGCAATCCTTTTTTAATATATCTCGAATGATACTGGGAAGAGCGCATTCCTCCACCAGGCTGAACAGTTTATGTTTTGCATCCCACTGAGAGGCAGGATCTGGATCCGGACATGAACCAAAATCAAATCTTTGTTCTTGTCACATAACCAACTCTTCCACCAAGTTTTGTCATAACTCGTCCACAACTTTTTGAAATTTTATGCCAAATGTCGCTTTTGGCCCCATCTCGCAATGGTGAAGAATCACTTGGAAAAAGTAAAAAATTACTCCTATCCGTATCCGGAACTCGGATCTTCACCAAAATTGAATCAATTCGTCCTTGTCACACACCCAACCTGTTGCACCAAGTTTCGTCCAAATCCTTCCATACTTTTTGAGATATCGTGCTATATATCGGTTTTAGTCCTATCGCTCAATGGTGAGGAATCACGAAAAAAA
>CM068953.1:30539833-30562943 GCA_035128595.1 Eptatretus atami | reverse complement strand
ACTTCTCCCTCCCCTACACCACTTTCTCCCTCCCCACACCACCTCACCCTCCCTACACCACCTCACCCTCCCCTGCACCACCTACCCTCCCTACACCTCACCCTCCACACCACCTCACCCTCCCCAACACCTCACCCTCCCCGACCACTCTCCCTGCCCTTACACCACTTCTCCCTCCCCTACACCACTTTCTCCCTCCCCTACACCACTTCTCCCTTCCCCTACACACTTCTCCCCTCCCCTACACCACTTCTCCCCTCCCCTACACCACTTCTCCCTCCCCGACACCACCTCTCCCCTCCTCTACACCACCTCTCCCTCCCCTACACTACCTCTTCCTATTCCTACACCACCTCCTCTCTCTCCTTACACCACCTCTCTCTCTCCGTACACCACCGCTCCCTCTCCTACACCACCGCTCCTCTCCTACACCACCGCTCCCTCTCCATACACCACGCTCCCTTCCGTACACCACCGCTCCCTCTCCCTACACCCACCGCTCCCTACTCCTACACCACCTCCCCTCCCCTACACCCTCACCCTCCCCTCCCCACAAGTTGAGGTATATGGTCAGATCGCAGTATCGACTACCATAAGCCACTTTCCTATTTCTGAATATACCGTGCGGGGTGGGGTGTAGGGAGGCGAGGAAGTGGTTAGGTTTTGCCCCTCTTCTGAAACACGTATTCATTTCACAATTCACCAAAAGGACATAGTGCCTCCTCCTGGCTGGCTATATACGGAACGGAAATGTGAACATTATCTCCTTCTCTCGTGTTGACAGGCGAATGTGATGACCATTTCCGAAATTGTCTGCACCTTTTTTTAATATATCTCGATGAATACTGGAAGAGCCGCATACCTCCACAGGTGCAACAGTTATGTTTTGCATCCACTGAGAGGGCAGGATCTGGATCCCGACATGAATCAACATCAATCTGTTTGTTCTGTCACTATCAACCAACTCTTCCCCAAGTTTTTCATAACTCGTCCCAATTTTTGAAATTTTATCCAAATGTCGCCTTTTGGCACATCTCGCCAATGGTGAAGAATACTTGGAAAAAGCGTAAAAATTTCCTATCCGTACCGACTCGGGATATTCACTAAAATTGAATAATCGTCTTGTCACACACCCAACCTGTTGCACCAAGTTTGTCCAATCTTCCATACTTTTGAGATTCGTGCTATATATCGGTTTTAGTCCTATCGCTCAATGTGAGGAATCGAAAAAATTCTACGTATCCGGATGTTTCACCAAATCTAATAAACATATTTGTACCACCACACACCTCACACACCACAACACCACACATCAAACACACACACAACAACACACACACACAGCAACACACACACACACCTCCCAATTGGAATCAATCCATCTCAACTTTTTGAGATATGCATACAAACAACAAGACTAGAACTAGTTTCGATGGAGCACACCCATGGATATTCCCCAGGCACTGCTTTGTCATTCAGCTAGGTGATTTTATCTTGCAAAATGGATTGACTATTCTTTTCTATTGATGTGCTTTATGACAAAGACTTACAGTGTTACTATAGTGAGCGGGTTTCCTCTATTTTCTTGGAGTAGTGAGGCTACCATTAAAAAAGTAGAGGTTACCATCACCGCGAGCCAAAGCGAGCGCAGCTGTATGGCGGGTCCAGGGCCCAGCGGGCCCTGGAAGCCGGAAGATTCTAGATGGCTGGAGATGCATTCCAGTATGATTTTCTGACATAATAGTTCTCATATTATATGCTGTTTGGCGTGGAAACGTCCACAAAACAAGTGTTAGGCCTGGTACTGATGTAGTTGCATTAAATAATGACTCTGACTGATTTGAAACTGAAATTCAGCCTATAACTGTATAGTAGTTCAACAGCTTTTACAAGGTTATTAATTATGCATGGTTTAGCGGCACACCAAGGTGTCTGGAAGATGAGTAGCTAAGCACTTAAAAGAGAGCATTTTAGCAACATTTGGCCATACCTTTAGTCTAATAGGGAGATGATACTGCACATGTGGAGTACATGGAGCAATCTGAAGTAAGGTGGACAAATATAGTGATGAGAACAGCATTCTTAAGGAAACCATATTCCATTTCTCGATTTCAAAACAGGGGGATGTAGAGATTTCTGGTGACAAAAAAAAAAAATCGAAAAAATTGGCGTGAATAAGTAGGCGGCAACCTTGACATTTTTCTCTGATAGACGGCGCGGTCGCCGGTAACCGCTTCTAAGAAACCCCTAATAGTGTAGTAGATAGTAGAAAAATCGTGCAAATTATGATACAAGCATCAAATTTGCATTCGTTCTGCAGGGCTTCTGATCAAATCTGCAGATTGCCATTTGAAAATCCAAGTTTTGAAAAATTTGAAAAAAAAAAAAAAAACTTCAAACAAATTTGAAGTCACAGCTGGCTGAAATTCTTGAAGCGCAAGTGAACATCCCAGACAGAGAACAAGGGAGATGCAGTCATCATTGTGGCTCAGCACTTATCAATGCCCTACCTCCACGTACTTCAAAAGATATTTGATGACTATGCTAAAGAAGACATCATCCAAAGGTGGAATCCTATGGGCCAGGTACGACAGGTGGACGTAGTGTTTGATGTGACAAGAAGTCAAGTCTGAAGTCCGAGGCAAGGTCAAAAGGGGGAAAGGAATCAGAAGAAGAGTGACAGGAACCAGTAAGACCCCAAGTAACTGGAAAGCTTCTTCGAGATGACAGCAACAAGACTTAGCTGTTTCACTTCCTTGCGGAAAAGATGTGTGAAGCACAGACGACAAGCACAGTCATTGTCACAAAAGATAAATGCATTAGCAACAAAGCGAAGCACTGGATCTGTGTCTCCATGTTGTCATGAGAAGCTGACACTCGAATATTTGTACACCCAGGGATGCAACACGGATGTAGCAAGTCCATTATCATTAAGCTAATGACACGATGTACTACATAGCAATATCTGTACTGCCATCCTTACAGGAACTAGGTCTTGAGAACATAGTGGATTGCCTTGCCAAGGAGCCAATGCGCGATGGATTCCAGTCCATAGTAGTTTCTGCAATAGGGCCTGAGAAAGCTAGAGGGATCCCATACGTTCCATGCGTCACTGGATGTGACGTCGTGTCTGCTTCCACGTAAAGGAAGAAAACTGCATGCAGACTTGGAACGTCTTGGATGATGTTTCTGAAACATTCACCAATCTCAGCAGCATCCAACAATTGATTCTGTATCTTGACTTTTTGGAAGTTTTTTTTTTTTTCAAATTTTCAAAATTTGGATTTTCAAATGCCAATCGGCAGATTTGATTAGAATCCCCTGAGAACAAATGTGCCAAATTGATGCTTGTATCATCATTTGCACGATTCTCTCAAAAATTGCTTTATCTGCCCCACTACTAAATCAGAAGTCATACAGCATGTCAACATTTATGAAACATTAATTATAACACTGTCCAGCAATATAGAAGTGTGCATCAATTTAATCATAGGAATGAACGTGTATAATATTAATTATAATTATTCATTATCAATTAGATAAATACAGTAAAACTGTACTGTTTGTCACTCATGGGGGCCACATAATAATTCTTTATAAAATAATTTACCATGTACAATGTAAATAAACTTTAAAAAATATGTGTTTTAAATGTATAACTCATGAATATGTTGATTTAAAATTCTAAAAACAATTTTTTTAATCGACCCATGACCCATACCCCACCCCTCTGGCCTGGCCCCTAGGGTATATGAAAAACGAAAAGTGTGCACTTCCCCATACATATATCTACTATGCCAAAGTTTCAAGTTCCTATCTCAAACGGTGTAGAGGAGCTATTTGACCCCCTATCCGCTAAGCACCCCCTACCCCCCAAGCACCCTGATCATCATGTGTTTAAAAAAATATGTTGTTAATGTATAACTCTAATATGTTTGATTTAAAAAGCTATAGACAATTTTTTATTCCCGCGCTTTCGAAAAAGCGGGAATATTGTGATTGTCTCCACGTCTGTACGTCCGTCCGTCTGTCTTACCCTGTAACTCCTCCTACACCGTTTGAAATAGGAACTTGAAACTTTGGACTAGTAGATATATGTATGGGAAGTGCACAACACTATCGATTTTTCATATGACCCTAGGCCGGGCCAGAGGCGGTGGGTCATGGGGGCTGATTTTTAAAGTGTATTTTCATGTACATGGTAAATTATTTATAAAGAACTACTTATGTGCCCCCATGAGTACAAACAGTCACAGTTTTACTGTATTATCTAATTGAAATGAAAATTATAATTAATATTGACACACAGTTCATTCTATGATTAAATTGATGCACATTCTATATCTGCGGACAGTGTTAAATTAAATGTGTTCATGAAAAACGTTGAATGCTTGCAATGACTCTATTTAGTAACATAGTAATGTCTTTGGTCATAGACATCAAATAGAAAGAATAGTCAATCCATTTTTGTAACTAAAATTTCACTACGTAATGGGACAAAGCAGTGCTGCGGAATATGCGATGTGTGCCATCGACAACGTAGTTTTCTTATGGTGGTTGTCGTGGGCTGTGCTGAGGTGCTGGAGTGTGCTGAGGTTTCGTCCACCAGACGGCTGGTCTCTTGGTTAACCTAGGCGGTCCCTTCTGGTGCCTGGATATCCTATCCCTAAAGATGATCACCTGTTTCTTTATCATCTGAGCTCAACGTTTGCGACATCGTATTGCAGCACTCTCTGAGGTTCGGAGACCGGATTGCGCAGATAATGTGGTGTTACACCTACTATTGGCTGGTCGCTCTGATGGTTACCATACCCAGGAGTTGCTGTAGCCTGTGTCAATAAGCTGACCCCAATGATAATTGAGGTAACACCGGTCAACGAGCGTATTTGAGACTAAGATTCGTCACTCCTTAGGTGTTCATTTCCCTGGTCTCTGTCTATGTCCGACTGAGGAGTGACCTCACGTGAAAGGACACATTCTATGCCACGCTCGAGTCTTGTGGTTGATCAGTGCCCCAGACGAGATACACTTCTAGTCTTGGGGATTTCAATGCATCGACTGGAACTGATAGGATGGTTATGAGACGTGTGTTGTCCCATTGGTCAGAACTTGTGAACCAGAATAGCACTAAGTTCCTTGACTTGCAAGAAGTCATGGACTTAGGTGGCTGGTTCATGGTTCAGCACCCACAAGCTCATCGCTGGACTTGGTATTCCAATGCTGTGGTGCAGCAAAGGAGATTGCCATGTCCTCGTTGACGGTCGCTGGAGATGATCCAGAACTGCAGGTCTACCAGAGTGCTCAGTTCCTCAATACTGACCACCGCTTGTTGTAGCAATTCTAAAGCTGCACTTTAACTCCTGAGAATGTACCATCCCAGCCTAGGCCGATGTTGGCAAGCTCAAGGATGAGAAGTAGCTGAGGAGTTTGCGAACAAGCTGAGTGGACATTTGGGGTGTCTGGGTGCTTTGGGGGTCCTGAAGAGTTGTGGAGTGGCTTCAAGACCACCGTCCTTATGTTGCCGGTGGATGTCTTGGAACTCACCGCAGGGCAAAGAAGAATTTTGACTCTCAAGGACACTGGATACCATTGACCAGAGTCGCAGGGCAGGCTGAATGGGCTGAGCTGTTCAGGGAGCTGAGGCCTAAAACTGTACGTGCACTAAGGTGGACAAGGAGGCCAATGTGCGAGGAATCTGTGAGGGGTAGAGCATCACCTGTGGACAGGTGATTCTCGTCCCGCTTACAGGGGAATTTGCGCATTGCGTTCATCCAAGCCCATCCCTCGGAGCACTGCAGTTAGAGCAGAGGGTGGTAGGCTCTTGACAGAGGAGTCTGAAGTGAAGGCCCGCTGGGCCGGTTACTTTGAGCGGTTGACCAGGTTGATCCCCCAGCTGTCGAGTTGACGTCAAGGGTGTTACAATCCCTGTTGCTGACCCTCAATCAACTGTGGTCACCTTCGCTTGTGGAAACACGGGCTGCGGTGAACCGGTTGAAACGGGTAAAGCTCCAGGGATCTGTGGCATCCATGCTGAACTTCTCAAGGCTGGTGGAAATGCTGCACTCGTGTCGTTGCATGCAGTCTTGTGGTCTGCCTGTAACACAGGCATCATCCCAAGTGATTGGAAGAGGGGCCTTGTTGTCCCTCTCTGGAGAAGGGAAGGTGATCGCCAAGACTGCAACAACTACGGGGTGACGCTGCTCTCAGTGCGGGGCACGGTCTTTGCTCGGATAATTCTTGATAGGGTTCGCCACCATCTGCTTGAGCACCAGCGTCAGAGCAGTCAGGCTTTACACCAAAGAGGTCAACGATTGACCGTATCCTTGCTCTTCGTGTCCTCACCGAACGCAGACGAGAGTTTCGGCGCAGGACTGCTTGCAGCTTATGTTGATCTCTGTAAAGCGTTTGATTCAGTGAATCGGGATGCCCTCTGGAGGATTCTTGGTCTTCGTGGGGGCCACCAAAACTGATCGATCTGATGTCTGAACTCTACTCTGTACTGAGAGTGCTGTGAAGTGAGGTGTACCATCTCTGACTTATTTCCAGTTGTTACTGGAGTTCGTCAGGGGTGTATACTGGCCCACACTTTTCAGCACTTGTATGGACTGGATTTTAGGAGGATGTCGGAAAGATCAAGCTGCGGTGCATCGTTTGGGAATGTCAAGATTCGGACTTGATTTCGCAGTGATGCAGTCATCTTTGCGAGACTTTAGATATCCTTTTGGGGCCCTCGAGGTGCTGAATGAGGAGTTGGAGCTGCTGGGATTACGGGTTTCTTGGGTCAAAACTAAGATCCAGGCTTTCAATGACATCTTGGATGTGCTTCCTGTCTGTGTGTGTTGTGGTGAGGATGTTGAGGAGGTGGAGAGATTCACTTACCTTGGCAGTGATATTCATGTCTTGCGCGTGAGTCAGAGGTCATATTACTATCGTTCTGTCTGTACTGTCGCTGCGCTCGTCAGGAAACGATGGTGCCTGAATCATGGATTCACTGGATCATGGGTGTGGCGCTGCCGCGTACCTGTGCGGAGACGAAAGTCCGAGTCTTCAGGTCCTTCGTGCTTCCAGTCTTGCTCTATGGATGCGAGACTTGGACTCTGACCAAGGATCTGAGACGGAGACTTAATTCCTTTGGTACCAGGTCTCTTCGGAGAATCCTTGGCTATCGCTGGTCAGATTTTGTGCCAACGAGCGGTTGCTGAGAGAGACTCGGATTAGATTTGTTACCTGCATGGTCCGGAGCGTCAGTTGCGGCTGCTGTATGACATGTGGCTCGTTTTCCTGACGCTGATCCTGCTCACCAGATTCTCTCAGCGAGGAGTCTCGTGAGTGGAGGAGGCCAATGGGCCGACCACGTGCCTCGTGGTTGCAGCAGGTTGACCAGCATCTCAAGGAGATGGGGATGGGCCTGGCATCTGCCTGGTGGGAAGGCCAGACAGAGGCCCCTGGAGTTACCGTTGGAAAGTGTGATGCAGCGACGCGCTGTTCTGGCACATACTCCCATACCTGACCTGACCTGACAATGTAGTTCTAGTTTTTTTAAAAATCGACCCCATGACCCCAACGCCTCTGGCCCCGCCCCTAGGGGTCATATCAAAAATCCGAATGTTGTGCACTTCCCCATACATAATCTACTATGTCCCAAAGTTTCAATTCCTATTCAACGGTGTAGAGGAGTTACAGGGGTCTAACAGGACGTACGGAGGACGTACGGATGGCGGAGACAATCACAATATTCCCGCTTTTCTTCGAAAGCGCGGGAATAAAAAAGACGTCGCGCAGAGCACGATACTTGCAAAATCCACCCCCTCTACAAAGGTTGCCATGGATACATCAACTTGTCCCAATCATTCAGATTAACATTGACACTCTTAATCCAAACTCAGGTCAATCAGAGGAAAATTGATTATTTTTCACGTTGAAATTGATGATTTTAGAAGTTTGCCCTTGAGTTGACCTTTGACCTTTTGATCTCAAAAATAATGGGTTTCCCAATTCAGTAACGCACTGTGCAATTGCTGTTTAATTTTCAAGTAGATCAGATGAAAAAAATGACTATTTTAGAAATTTGACGTCAAGATGACCTTTGATCTCAAAATCTATATGCTTCTCAGTTGAGACCACCTCTACAACTTCGTAAAGTTTCGTGACCTATAGGTGATTGACTGACAGACAGACAATAACAAAATCGACTGACCGATATACTTGAAAAAAATCTTCAATTTTGCAAGTAACAAACGGACAGACAGATTGGGGTGAAAACATATCCTCCTTCACCTTCGATGAACGGAGGTTATAATGTGACGATTAATACAATATATCCAATGTTTAATATAAAATAACAGGCAAAACAGGGAATATTATATGATATAATAGGGCAATCACCTACACATATCATGACTTACTTTGCACTGCCTCTGATAAGAACATTTGTTACTGGTGATCCTAGGTGCCATAAATTGTGAGTCTTTGGCGATTGATATGATAAGATGTATTTGATAACACTGCCTTGCGTCACTGGGTGGAGTCTCCTCGATCTGTATATGATGTCACCACTATGTACCAAGACGAGAATTGGGGGTCTCTCCTACAACCTGAATCCCCTACCTCTTAGGTTTGAAAAATGTTTTCTTTGCATCTCCATTCGCCAGAGGATTCCAACGGTATGCAATATAATGGAGTTACTATCGGCTGGCAGTGGGCCGTATCATGTCGATGCACAGGACAGAAAATCAGCATGTATGTAACAATATTAGCTAAAATATATAATATATTATCCACTAAACTTATATTATATACTTGATTACGGCTGTGTGGACAATTCCGCACGCATCCATCCATAGGCCCGATAGGTGAGAAAAATAGGTTCTTAATACATTGTGTGTGCAGTTAGCCCACAATCACCATTCTAGCAGGGACATTACTATGTATTTCCACTTCGGCGCTAGCGATACCTTTGATAGTTAGCCCCGGCGAACTTTTTCTGTTCCTGCTTTTATTTCGAACCCATTCTACACTTCAACTCTCCGCAACAACGCCCAACCAACAGACTAACCATACCGCTAACTACGCCACACACTTCTAACAACGCCAGGCCCCGCCACTCCGGCTCACAACCACGCCACCATCTCAATTCCACGCTACCCACACCATTTCGAACGCATCTCTCAGCGTCTACATACGACGCCCGTTTGCTGCGTTCAAGGCCGATTCGAACTGGCTTCGCCTCAGTTCCCCCACAAAGACGCAGTGTGGGAACGAGGAACTTGAGTATCGTCGGAAGAACGCCACCCCCCTTCTCGAAGGTCTCGAACGGAAGGTGTGCCCAGCCGAAAACAGGGCGTGGCGCTGGGCTTCCCGAGGTATAAAGCCGCCTGAAGACTCTAGCCTTGAGTGCGTTTCCACTGTTCGATAATCTGGGTAGCAGCGTGGTTCAGACTGTTTATCAGTAACGTCGTTCGTTCATCTTCTCGGTGCGTTTCCTTCTCGTGGCAAAATCCCTTCCTTCAGGTGCTGGCATTCCGTTCTGTAACCTTTCCAGACTGCTATTACTGTCTCGTTTCTCCTGTTTCTTCCCAGACTTGCCTCTCGTTCCTGTCTGCCTCCGTTGGTCGTGCTAATTCTTATCCGCACACTCCAATCTTTTTGGCCTTGTGACCTTTCTATCGAGTCGTGTTCAAGTTACTCAGTCTGCTGTGGCACCTGCGCTCTCGTCCGCGGCGGAGTGGTAGGGGCGTCCAGCCCTACTGAACCGGCAGGCGCGATTGTGCACGCCCAGGCGAGGTCTTCCGCCCTGATCCGATTCCCTCCTATCCGCTTTCCTCTGACTCGGAACAAGTCTTCTTCAGTCATCAGTCCTTGATCCAAATCTGCCGGTGCACCTTAACCTTTTGACGGTGGTCCTGGCCGGTTAAGGTAGACTTTCAACTGCTAAAACGACCTCACGTTCATGTGCTTATCCAAATTCTTTTCTCAATCTCCGACACACTCCAACTGCTCTGAGGTCCTGCGACTAATCCCATGTTCTTTTGGCTTCGCTGTTACGCCTTCTTGTTAGTGTGTAATCGTGTGGTGTTGTCGGGCGCTCCAAAGTCCTCCGTTCTTCCCAGTTCTCTGTCCCTTTTAACTCCAGCCCACTTATCACCGCTCTTCGTCATCCTAGAGATCTGAACTTACGTAACTTCAGCTTTTCCAAAGTGGCTCCCATGTTGTCGCGTTATTAGTCTCGCGTGCAGGCTCAGGGTTCTATGCCCGTCATCCAACTTTAAGCGTTCGTTTGTTTCCGGTCTCTTTTGTCCGTGCTATATTCTTTTGTTGTGCATCCATGTTTCTCGTTTGACACCTTCCACTCCAGGGCTATTTGCCTGGCATTCTCCCTTACTTGATTCAGCTTGATGTCAGCGTGCTAGATTTGATTTAGTTTTCGTTTCTCGCTCACCCGTCGTCAAATTCAACCGTATCCTGACAAAAACCGTATGACCCATTACCTCGACCGTCCCGCCTTCTGTTCTGCTATTGAAATTCTCCCATCACGCTCCGCCGTTTGTCCCAATTAGCCTGGCCGTACTCTCCCGCTCGTCTTTGCTCTTCAGTTTTCGGGTGCTCCCTGCCTGCATCTAGTCTCGCCCGATTTTTTCTCCATTGTGCGATAAGGTCACCCGTGTCCCTATTTCTTGTTATCTTTCTCCTTTCATTCGTGTTCGTGATGTGCGATCTGCTCCGGGCTCTCGTGTTATCTTTGGCACGCCGGTCGACACATATAAAAACCTGTCAATTTGTCTGATACCACCTGCCCGTCCAAGTGGCCGCCACTCCGCACTGACTTACATTTGAATGTGGTAGGATTATAATAAAAAAAAACCAGCCAAGAGTGCAACGGCTCAGCCTTTCTGCCCTCAACCTTCGTATCCGGTAAGATGGTTGCTCCGTCTAGCCCGGAACGAGTCCCTCGCTAACGACGAGTCTCTGTGGTACCCATGGAGAGGTCGGCCTGGTGGCGAGCGTTACAACCCTCGTGTAGGTACCGTGCGTACGATATCTAAACTCATCGAGTATTATTCGACTTTATCGGCAGATTTCTCTACCCCACCTATCGCGGCCACCCGCTGCGGTAGGGAACCTGTTCGGGAATGGGTTGTGGGGAGGGCACGAAAGGTCCAACCCGTGACTGGATACCACGGCGTTACGGCCGGGAGGGTCACGCTCCACGTGAATTGTCCGTCCGGTGGGCGAGGCGGTCGCGATTCGAGTCACACGTGGCCGATCGCACGCCGACGGGCGCGAATTCGCAACACTGTGGTCTGACTGGAGTGTGATTCTAATCCCTCCCGTCTCCAAGCTAAATTCACAAGGAATCGGCCAGGAGTGATAGGGCGTCCCCGTTTCCTCTAATTACGAGCGATTAAAATTAACCCCTTACGTTGGAATAAGATGGCGTTTCATTAAGGCGAGGGCGGGTGGGGCGGGTTGCCGGGGTAGAAATGTATATGTGTAGTAATGTAGAAACCATGGTCGCAGGACTACCCGTGAGGAAACACATCTTTACCCGTAACCGCAAGGTTGGGAAAGGACATCGATGCCGTCATCTGGTCGTTTTTTTATTATAACTCCACCACTAAATGTAGTCAGTGGGAGTGGCCAGGGCAGGTGACAATGCGGGATTTATGGAACTCGTGCAAAGAATAACAAACGAAGCGAAATCGAATACGCAACGAATGAAGGAAGAAATAAAAGAAATCGGGGGTGAAACGCAGCAAATGGGCCGGAGCCTGCAGGCGGGCATGAAAACAACAGCGAAGTGCGTAATGGCAACGCCACGTGTGGGAGCGAACGAGCTGGGAGGGGTGCAACGGTTGTCAGAGCCCACGGTGAAGGCGGGTGAGGAAAAAATAATTCGCGAGACGTGTTGGGCGAGAAGCGTGGAGGTGACGGAAAAAGTGACGGTAACCGAGACGGAAAAATTAATTGGGGTGACGGAGACGTGCACGAAGGAAATAAAAATGGTGGAGTGTGAGAAAAGACTTCAAGACATGACGAAGAGAGTTGATAAGCTGGGACTGGAGGTAAAAACGGAGACAGAGGAACTGGGAAGACGGATAGACAAACACAGGGGAAGCCGGAAGAACAGTTAGAAGCCAGAGCAAAGTTGGAGTGTGCGGAGATGAGAAAAGAATTGGAGAAGAAAACTGAGTTACAGAAACACCAGAACAAAGAGACGGAATTACAAGACGAACTGAAGATGTAAAAGAGGAAAGAAGAGAACAGAGAATGAAACGTTAAGGAGCCACACTGAGCAGATTGAACAATTAGAAGCCAAAGCAAAGTTGGAGTGTGCGGAGATGAGAAAGGAATTGGAAAAGAAAGCTTCTGAGTTACAAAACGAGCTGAGGATGTTGAGAGAGGAAAGAACGAGAACGGAGAATGAGACGTTAAGGAACCACGCTGTACAGATCGAACAGCTGGAAGCAAAGGCCAGATTGGGGAATGAGATGCAAGAAAAAGTAATGATGAGAGAAGAACGAATGAGACAGAAGAAGGAAATCGATCAATGGAAGGAAACACGAGATTGCAGAATGAGGAACAAGAAAGACAGTGGAACAGGAATACAAAGAACAAGGAATGAGACAGGAGAAAGAAATCTGTCAGTTGCAAAGAAATAATGAGATTGCAGAACGAGGAACAAGAAAGACAGTGGAATAAAAAAACTGAAGAGTATGAATTTGAATTGAACGACAAAACGAAAAACATAGGTTGGAATACGAGGAGAAGTTAAGGAGCAAGGAATGAAGCAGGAAGGAGAAATCAGGAGATTGAAGGACACAACGAGATGGAGAGGGAAGAACGGAGGAACAATGGATAGAAAACAAAAAGAACATGAAGCTGAGGTTGACCAATTGAAAGAAAAGGCAAGGTGAGTGCGAAGAGGTAGACAAAGAACAGCGAATGAAACACAAAAGGAAATTAACCACATGAAGAAAACCATGAAACTGCAGAAGGAAGGACACGAGAAGAAACAAGGAAGAGTAATGAGACAGCAGCAACTGAAACACAAGAAGGAGATTAACCAAATGAAGCAAAACATGAAACTGGAGAAGGAAGGACACGAGAAGAAACAAGGAAGAGTAATGAGACAGCAGCAAATGAAACACAAGAAAGAGATTAACCAAATGAAGCAAACCATGAAACTGGAGAAGGAAGGACAGGAGAGGAAGCAAGGAAGGGTAATGAGAGAACAGCGAATGAAACACAGGAAGGAAATGAGCCAATTGAAAGAAACGATGAGATTGGAAAATGAGGAGCATGAGGAAGAGTGGGAGAGAAAACAAAAACTATACGAGTTTGAAATTAATGAACTGAAGGAGAGAGTAAAATTGAAATCCAGAGAGATGGAAAAACTCCAGAAAGAAACAGAAACTAATAGATGTATAGAGACCAGGGAGATAGAGAAATAGAGGAGAGACTGCATGATAATGACGGGGTTAAAGGAACAGAACACACACACACAGAAGTAGTGGAGGATAATGGGGTGAGCTCGCGGACTGGGTAGAGACCCGGTGTGAGCAGCTGGATGGCCGCCTCCAGGAACGAGGGGAGGGAGTATGCCCCCTTGAGGCGAATCACGACCAGGTGGGTTCGGGTCGTGCCAAGCGGAGTTGAAGGGACGAGTGCTGTGGATAGGTGCACGTGTAGCTTGGGGGTATAGAGGCCCCGGAACCCTGTGGGGACACGAATCCCCAGTGTGGTTGTGCAGGGTGTGTGTTTTGCGAGTGTGCGGAGATGCGTGCTTTCCGGCACGCATGGTGTGAGTGAGACCCCCTGGGCAGGTGAAAGGATAGGTGTGAGGAGACAGTGTGTGTTAGGTCGCGGTGTGTGAGGGAGATGACGGTCGGCATTGTGGGGCATGCAGCCGCGTCTCCCGGTGTGATGGAGTGGAGTCTGTGCGTCGTAACACGCAGGTGTGCGTGGGTGAACGGAGACGACGGCGACAGAGGGACAAAAGCCGGGTAGCGGCCGTAGTTGCTTCGGGGACCGCGCCGGGTTCACCAGCAGCGAGCGCGAGGTCCGTGCTGTGCAACGCACGAGACCCCCACGTGCTCGCTTGCGGGAGTGAAGCCCGGTCCGGAAACGCCAGCGGTGGATTTGCCGATCCCGCGGACGGACAAAGTCTAGGCAGGTAGACGGATTTGGACCGGACGGGTTCTCCACGCAAGCTTGTGTTAAGCTCCAACGGGCAGAGCACATGTGTTCGCGTGGGGAGCCCTCGGAGTGTGAGGTTTGTTTTTGGGGGTGCGCAGGGTGACGTCATGGCTGCACGTGGGGTTGGAATCCGGCAGGAGGGTGAATCCCTGCCGGATGGTACCGTCCAAGAGGGACGAGGTACACGTGCAGCTGCATGACGTCACGGGCAAGGTGCAAGAGCGCAGGCTGTGAGTTGCCGCGCTGGTGCTGCGCATAATTGGAATCAAATAAAAATTAACGGAAGCAAGCCTCGCTTTCGGTGTGAACAGGATTCCCTGGGCAAGGGGTGAAAGACCCCCTTCCAGGGCACAGGATGGAACTAGCTAGGGGAAGGGTTAGCTTAGCTAGACCGCTTCATGGGGCAGGGGTAAGTCCTCATGGGGCCCGTGGAATGGATTAGGTAGAGAGATGTTAGTTCAGATTTAGGATGGAATATGGGAAATGGAATTTTAGAGATTTGGAGACAGTGACAGACTTTGGATGGTTAGAGGGGACGTAGTTTAGCTACGTAGTGTTAAAAGGAACGTGCTGTAGTTTAAGGGATACGTGGGAGCACGAGTTAGTTAGGGAGGTAGTTAGAAGATGCAGGATTCAGCGATGTGTGTGTTGGAAAGTTGTGAGGAGAGTACATGGTGAGTGAGTGAGGCCAGCGGGTCTGTGTGTATGGAGTGAATGGGGAATGCATGGTGCGATGAGTGATTGGGGGAGGAGTGACTCCCGCCCAAGGGACCCCGGGGTCAGTGTAGAGTGAGTTAGCTGGGTTAGTTAAATTGACAAAATGGAGGTCGTTTTGTTGTTGGTGGAATGTAGGCTCGATACCCATTTGGAGGGGTGCAGGAGCCCTGTTGACGGGCTGGGACGTGGCTGCGAACGGTGAGTATCGCTGATTGGGTACCCCGGGCACCGGGCTAGTCGGCCGTGGTAGGCCAAGGGCCCATGGGGGCCGGGTTAGCGTAGTGGGCACGGGTGCGCCCGCTTGGTGCGGGGCCCGGAGCGCCGTTAGCCGCGTGGGCAGTGTCGTGGGCACGGGTGACCCTCGGAAAGGGGCCCGGGGCGCCAGCCTGCCACGTGTGCGTGTCAGGGGAGTTGCCATGGGGGCACTCCCGGTGTTTAGGAGCTGGTAGGCTCGGAGGCAGTGTAGTGCCCGGGTGCCATCGTAGGGGAATCGGCAGAGGTCGTGCCTGCCAAAGGGAGCCACGCGTCCCAGCCATGAGACCGTGTGAGGGCACGGAAGAAAATTGGGGGGCGAGGCCCGAAATTGTGTGGACACCAACACAGGCGACGGGAATCTGGGTTGTTAGAACCAATAGTGTAAGCCAGAGGCGCTTGTTGAAAGCCCCGGGGTAGTTTAACAGTTAAATGGTTAGGGTAGATAGGAAGTGTACCCCTCCGCACCATCCATCCCTTCGCTTTCGTTGTGCCGCTGGACCCACTTTGGGTTAGATCGCTGAAGTCTGGGGAGGCCATCCTGAAGCTTCGTTGGGCCTCGACACAAGACGCCAGCTCTCCCTTATTCCCCTCCGGGAAGGAACGTAGGGGTTGGGAGTAGGCTAGGTGACAGAATAGGTTAGCCGAACAAGGACGATAAAGGGGGTTAGGGACGATTTATAGTGGGAAGTAGGGAAGTAAACATAAAAACAACAAAAAAAATTAGTTGGGGCTAAATTGGGTTTTGACAAATTAAGGGGGTGGGTATGGACAGTGACAGGCAAAGGCGATAGGTGGGAGGGAGACCGTAGGGTAGGTCCGAGCCCGCCTTCTGCGAGTGGCCAGCACCACCGCACCTCCTCCACCAACCTGTACTGCAAGGCCTGTGCCGGCCAGCTCCACTGCTGGCTGTTTTTGCTGCAAGGCCTGTGCCGGTCGGATCGTCCGACGGCTGTGTTACTTCGAGGCCTGTGCCGGCCAACTTCGTCGGCTGGCTGCGTTGTGCTGCAAGGCCTGTGCCGGCCGAATCGTCTGCGGCTGTTTACTTCAAGGCCTGTGCCGGCCAGTTCGTTTGCCGGCTGTGTTTGCTGCAACGGCCTTTTCTGCAGGCTATGTTTGCCTTTACCTTTGCCATGCCCATGCCCACTGCTCATGTCATTTTGCCCCGTTCAATTTTGCTTTGCCCCCCCTTGTTCATTGCCATGTGCGCCAGGATCGTCGTTACAACAGTTTGCAAGCTGCAAAACTGTCCTGTTGGCAGCTGCAACACGGGCCTGCAGTGGCGGCCCGTGCACCGGTTTTCCCATTGACTCTCCTTTTTCCTGCAGAGTCCATTGATCCTGGGCCATGGAGTAGTGTAAAATATTAAGGTGTTAAGTTGTATTGTAAATATGAGTGTGCCCCCGGCATGTCTGTCTTAGCGCCGGCATTTTATTTAAGTCGTCCGTGTGAGTGAGTTTGTTTAGTTAGTTACTCAGCCCTCAGGTTATTTATTTTGGGGACACGAATCCATGAATTCGCACTCAGGGATCCGTAGGTAAAACGTACTAGGGAGAACTACACATGATGGCACACGATAATTTGACGACTCGGGACGAGTCTGTAAAAAGGGGAGGGGAGTGTTACGGCTGTGGAAATTCGCATTGCACCATCCAGGTCCCGTAGGTGAGAAATAGTTCTTAAGTACATGTGTAGTTAGCCCAAACCCATTGTCTAGAGGGAATTAATGTGATTCATTCGGGCTGCGATCCTTTGAGTTAGGCGTTTTTCTGTTCTGCTTTATTTTCGAACCAACCACACTTCAACGTCAACAACGCCAACCAACAACAACAACGCTAACTACGCCACCACTCTAACAACGCCAGCCCCGCCACCCTCACAACCACGCCACCATCTCAACCACGCTACCCAACCATCGAACGCCATCCTCAGCGGTCTACATACGACGGTTTGCGCGTTGAAGGCCGTCGAACGGCTTCGCTCGTCCCCCACAAGACGCAGGTGGGAGGAACGAGAGGGAACGCCCCCTTCTCGAAGGGCCTCGAAGAAGGTGGAGCCGAGAAACAGGGCGTGGCGCGGGCGGTATAAAGCACGGTGAAGCAGGAGGTTAAGGAGAGTTTTTCAGTTCGTGTGCTTCGTGCCTGCTGGATCCTGCTTTACTTCGTCTCGTCCTGCTGCTCTCGTCCTGCTGCTCGTGGTTCGGTGGACTCGGTCGGTGCTCAGTCCGTGGCGTCGGGAGGCCAGCACGAGCAGGCGCGGAGCACGCCGGCGAGGCCTCGCCGACCACGCTCGATCGGAGTCACACCCCGGGACCACGTGGACGGGCGCCAAGGACTCAACACGCTCAGGGAAGTCGCGACTTCCATTCTTTTGGGGTTTTGTGTGAACGTGTGTGTGTCGGCGCCAAGTCCGTGAAGTAGTATTGTTTTAAGTGGTCGTGTGTCGCGTTAGTCGTAGTAGCTCTGCGTCGTTGTTCTTTTGTGTGCATTTCTTTTGTTTTCCATTTTGATATATGTGCATTTCTTCTTGTTGTTTTATGAGTGCTATTTGTGTCGTGTTGTAAATAAAATGCTTGTCTGTTGAATTCTTCCCCCGTGTCGCTGCGTCCTTCCTTCGTTGGGTCTCCATCTTGTTTCATGTAAAGGGTTCGTCGTGGGCGCGGCGCGCCGATATTAATCTGAACCGTCAAGGCCGACGATAACACCGCTCGGTTATCCCGTTAGCCCGGAACGAGCCGCTTAAGCGGATCGTGTCCGAAGTCGGCTGTGGCGAGGTACAACCCTCGGTAGGTTACCCGTGCGGGTACTTAGGTATATCGACTTTCGGCGATTCACCCTATTCCGCGCGGTAGAATGCGGACTGGGTTGTGGTGAGGCCGAAAGGTCCACCCGTGACTGGATCCCGGCGTTAGCCGGGAGGGTCACGACTGAATTGTCCGTCCGGTGGGCGAGGCGGTCGCGATTCGAGTCACGTGGCCGATCGCACGCCGACGGGCGCGAATTCGCAACAATATATATATATATATGTATATATTTATTTATTTATATATTAGTTTAACTGGTTACCTAAAAATAATCACGTGACCTAATTACCGGGGACACGCCCTCGGTACGCCTTGTCCGAACCGGGTCACTTTACCGAATCAGATGCAGCCGAGCGACACTGCCAAGGAACGTACCGGCTAAAACAACAGATCGTTGGAAATAAAGTCTCGGCTAGGCGAGGATACGGACCCATGCTGGATCAATGAAGGAAAAGACAAAAATGAGCTGGGAACATTTCTACATTAGCATTTATTAACAGGCAGGTGAGGAAAAGCATGTGGCACAGTGAATGTAGTTTATTGTTGTATGTAAAGCAGGGATCAAAATAAATGTGTGGTGCGTCAACAAAACGAGCAACTTACAGAGCAGACTGATACCGATATATCTTCTCCAATCTTAACTTAGAGCTAGGACTGGCACCATAACCACACACACACACACACACACACACACACTAATAAAGAGGAGTAATTAGAAGAAAGGAGAGGAGATGAGGCTAACGGTCTCGTAATACCTTGCACGGTTGACCGACCGCGCTACCCAGTACGTTTTGGGGGACGCTCTGCTGAACGATCCCTCCTTGAGAGTTGGCGCGTCGTCTCCTGCTTGGCTAGGGCGCCGGGGCAGCATCTGCGCCGATCTAGAGAATGGGCGAGACCGTCAGGCATGAGGGAGGGTGGAAGGTGTACCCAGTGGTGAGTGAGTGGAGAAGGTGGGGCAACAGGTGCATGCAGCGATCGAAGGCCGGACAAAGTGCATGACTACGAGTGGTGATCGAGATTTATCACAGTGGTGATCCAAACAGGCGGGTGCCCCTGCGCGGTGCCGGCCCTGATCTGTGTCACGGATTGAAGGAAAGGATTGGATATAATTATTAGATGCAGATTTGGGTTGAAAAGAGCGCACCGTGCGCGTCCTGTACAGCGTTGGGATTTAATTTATGGTTCTACTATTTCGTGAGACACCGTATTCTTGCAGCGGAGGATTTTTCCATCGTGTGGTTGATGCTTCTTTTGGCCTCCGTGAGGACGCATTCTTATCGTGGAGGATGTTGCTGTGGTTTATCAGTGTGTGTGTGTGCCGTCTGTGTGCAGTGCCTGCTTGGATATATTTAAGGAATAAGAGGAAAAGAGTTGGAATGAAGATAGAGATATAATCAGACCTAACTATGAGACCCGTACAACGCACTGTCCCATTTGACCCATTAGACATGAGAGAAAGGTCTAACTGCACGTATATTAATGAAATATCTGTCTGGGGATCACTGTATGATGGATGCCATTGCCTTGGAGCAACCCTTCCTCTGTCATTTACCCCCCCCCCCCCCCGGCTTGATGTATTTCGCTATTTACCCCCTTATTCCCATGCAAAAAAATGCATAGCTAGCATAGAGGCACAGAAAAAAAGAAGATGGAACAACTTTATTATTAAGGTTTTGCACAAAATAAACTTTCATAAACGAAATAAAAACATACAGTCCACTTATATCAAACAAGATCAAACAAAAACACCAGAAGCATTATCAGTGGGAACTCTGCTGATTCATTGAGTCAGCCAGTTTATTTATTCGATGAGCTGTTGATGACAATGCTACCCTCATGTCGTCATCGGCTTTCAGGCGGTTCCATGCCTTTGTCTTCATTGCTAATAAAGTAGAGAAACCTGATTCACATAGATATGTGGTGACAAAGGGAACAAGCACATTGAAGGCTCGCTGAGTAAGAAGTGGGAATGAATCTGTGAGTTTCATCCAGAAATCAACACCAACGCTATCAAATTCTTCCTTAAGACGAGCAGAGGACTGAAGATCAATCAGCTCCTCTTTTGCTGGGTTGTCATCTCTCATTTCTGACAGATCAGTGGTAAAAGGTCTTAATAGCCATCTTTCTGTCGGTATCATGTCTTTTGGAAAGTAGCCAGTGAAGTGATGCTTCAAGATGTTCAAATGTGCTGTGATGTCTTCATTTATTCCAGGTAATGCACCAGGTTCTTCTCTAATGGCCTCATCCAAGTTTGAAAAATTTGCAAAATTTTTTTGAAGAACTCTTCGTGCCTATAAATTCAGCTTCCCCAGGGTGGTTTTTTTGCACTATAAATCTCTTCCCCCACTGCACTCCCATGTGTTTACTTCCATATACCGGGTACATCCTTTCACCCATGGGGCTCACTCACACTTGACATAAAGAGTGTCCACTCCCCCAGGATAGTTTTGCATTTTGCCCCACCTCCTTCCCCAACCGCAACCTCATAACCCACATCATTACCTCCCCACTGTGTTGGTTTGTTCTGATTTGCCAGCCACACCATTTGATCCACAGGGCTCAAACTACTTTCTCCAACGTCAACCCATCCTGGGAATTCTTTCAAAGAAATTTGCTCTCTCTCATGCACAGATTTATCCCATCTCGTCTTCAGTTGTCATACCCTTCCTCCCGCCGATGGTTCACTGAAGCTTGTGGTGAGACTGTTGTCTTGAAACAACTTGCCTTCGCCTCATGAAAGGCAAATCCTACTGAAGGCAATCTCAGTTCCTTCTGCAAATCTCGGAACAAGTGTGTGTCTACCCCCGGGAGAGCCAGGAAACATCTTTCTCATCTGAAGTCTGAACTCTCAAAAATGTCTCCCTCCTCCAAATCCTGGTGGTGGCGAGTTAAGTCTGTTTCTGGTGTATGTTCCCCCTCCATCTCCTCCCTTACCTCAAATGGCTGCACTCAAATTTTCGTGTGCAGTTTCACAGCTGACACTGCAAATGAAAAGACTGAATGCCTAAACTCTGTGTTTGCTTCAAAATCTTGTGTCCCAAATCTCATTGCTTTCTGTACCCACCTTACCCAGTCACACTCAGCCTTTCCTGGACTCTGTGTCCTTTTCTCCTGACAAGGTGGAGAGCTTGCTGTCAAACCTCGACTGATTCTGCAACCGGTCTAGATAGCATCAGCCCTCATGTTCTAAAAATGTTCGCTGTTGCTCTTGCTCACCTTCTCTCCGTTCTATTCACCCTCACATTTTCACATGGTCATCTGCCATCTGCTTGGAAGTCAGCAAACATTGCTGCTCTGCATAAAAAGGTGCAAAAACGGATCTCTGCAACTACAAACCAATCAGCCTGCTCTCAATCATCAGCAAGGTCATGGAATCCATCATTTCTTCCAACATCAAATCCTTCCTCTTCTCCATTGGCTTGATTTCCGACCATCAATTTGGATTCAGACCAGGTCACTCAACCCTGGACGTGCTACTTCTGCTTTCCCAACAATTGATGGAGGTCTGAAATGCCAAATATGAGATCAGAGCCATCTCTCTAGACATATCACGAGCTTTTGATACGGTCTGGTATTCTGCACTGCTCACCAAACTCTCTTCTTATGGTATCCAAGGCAATCTCCACTCATGGATCGCGGACTTCCTCTCCTGTCACAGTCAACGTGTTGCTCTTAATGGAGTTCTCTCATCTCCTCTTCCCGTCTGGGCTGGAGTTCCTCAAGGCAGTGTTCTTGGCCCTGTGCTTTTTATGGTTTTCATCAATGATCTCTTAGATTCCCTGGAAAATCCTCTTTATCTCTTTACTGATGACTCCAACCTCTGCCATACAGTCTCTCGTCCCTCTGATTGGCAGGCAGCACCCTCGACTCTCTGCAGGCCTAAATAAAATCACAAGCTGATCAAACACTTGGAATATGTCTTTCAATCCTGACAAATCTCCCAGCCTCACCATGTCTCTCTGAAAGGACCATCTGGGAACCCCCTACCCCCCCCCCCCCCCCCCCCCACCCCCCATCTACTTTCTCAACAATCCTCTTGAAGAAGTCCTTTCATTCAAGCTATTGGGTCTCACTATCTGCCATGATCTTTCCTGGGAAAGCCACATCTCCAAGCTGCCCTCCAAATCCAGTTGCCAACTGGACACCCTACATCGTGCAAAGTCCTTCCTTGGCACACCTGAGATCCTGACCACATACAAAGCTTTCATCCGCAGTCTGATGGAGTACTGCTCTTCTCTCTGAGGTGGTGCTCCTGCCTCACACCGAGCTCAACTTCACGCTGTGGAAACCAAGGCTTTTAGGATCATTGCGTATCTCCCATGATGAAGCTGAGTCTTTGGGTCTCTCACTCTCTCACCGGAGCAGGTCGGTGGTCTTTGTCCCCACCGTCTCCTATCTGGCCTTGCCCCCCCCCACTCTGTGATATTTCCTCAGCGCATCCCCCTATATTTCCTCAGGGTGATCAAGGTCCGCAAAAACCCCCTTCTGGTGAAACTGCCAAAATCAAGAATCACTGCTCACCTTCTCTCTTTCATTCCTCTTTTTTTTCCTCCTCTGGAACAAACTCCCACACTCTCTTAAATCCCACTCCTACTTCCAGGTCTTCAAAACAGCTGTTCACCACCATCTCATGTCTTCCAAAATCGTGATCTTTACTACCCGTTAATCCACCCCAAACCCACTTCCTTCATATTCCCTGTTTTCCTTCCTGAAAGTCCCTGTCGTCCCATCTTGTTTACCCCATGTAACCTGTCCCATCCCTCTCCCTTTCACAGATATCCTGTTGTCTTTGTTCCCCACTATTTTGTGCTTCCCTCTCCTGTCCCTCTTGTCTCCTGCCTTGTTATATGCTTCTGTGTATTAGCTCTTACACGAGCCTTGAGTTGGTATATCAAAAAATATATATTGCCATGAAGACTGTTCACTTCCTCACGGTGATTATGCACAATAAACCTCCCCCCAAAGCCACCACCCCCCGACCCTCCCACAAACCAGCCCCATCTCCCACCATGTGTTTGCTTCCTTCTACTGGGTACACCCTTTCACCCATGGGGCTCACTCGCACTTGACATAAATAGTGTCTGCTCCCCCGGATAGTTTTGCACTTTGCCCCACCTCCTGCCCCAACCCCAACCCCCA
>CM068953.1:30507101-30539821 GCA_035128595.1 Eptatretus atami | reverse complement strand
ACCCCCTTCCTGTGTGTGTTTGTTCTGATTCAGAAGCCACACCTTTTGATCCACAGGGCTCAAACTTGCCATGAAGACTGTTCACTCCCCAAGGACGGTTTTGCACTACAAACCTCACCCCCAACCCCCCACCTCCATTCCATCCATTGGTACCATGCTCTGTGCAGAGCGTTGGTGCTGCCCAAGCAGTCTCCTTGGCTATTGGATACAATCCTGAACAGGTTGCCACTCTGACCCAGGATACCAGCAAGCTGGAAGGACCTCTGAAGGATGACAGGCCGAGTTAACCCCACCTGGTATCAATTTAACAGCCAAGTGGGGTTTGAACTCAGGATTATAGGATCCCAAGCCCACCACCCTAACCATTAAGCCAACACCAGCCAACACCCACCTCCCCCATACCACTTCCACCCCATGTGTGTTTGCTTACATATACTGGATACACCCTTTCACCCACGTAGCTCATTCACACTTGGCATGAAGTGTCCACTTCCCCAGGAGAGCTCCTGCCCCAACCTCCACCCCCATTAGCCCTTGCTGTGTAAAGATTGTGAGTAAAATATTGTTTCTTCTGATTTATCCGTCACATCCTTTGACATGGTGCACAAACTTGGTATCAAGAGTGTTCACTCTCCTCAGGATGGTTTTGCACTATGACCTGCTTCTCCCATAGCACCCCTCCCCCTTCCCTTTTCCGTACCCCCCCCCCTTCATCCACCTAAATCTATGTAGATTAAATAAATCTATATACACTACATTGGTGCCACCACAGCACGAGATGGAGGCCAAGAAGCCGAGAAAATGTTCAAAGGAACACCTACCCCCATTGACAATCGATGGATTGTGCCTTACCTCCCATATCTGACGCGGACATTTGACTCCCACCTCAATTTGGAGCGGTGCAGCAGCATCAAGTCAATCAAGTATGTGCTAAAGTATGTCCACAAAGGTTGTGACATGGCCATCTACAAACTCCAATATGATAAGCCAAGAGATGAGGTGCGGGCGCATCAGACTGCCAGATACGTCGGTGCCACTGAAGCCTGCTGGAGGTTGTTTGAATTTCCAGTGCATGAGCACAACCCTTCAGTGATTCCACTACAAGTTCACCAGGAGACCGGACAACGGGTCATATTCACCTCTGAGGAGAGTGCCAGCCAGAAAACGTAAGAACCACCCAAGACCACCCTCGCATCTTTCTTTGACCTTTGCACTTCTAACAGACAAGAACAAGGACCAGTCCAAACTCCAGATCAGCTTTTTGTCCAAAAACTATTATATGCAAGTGTGCCAGAGTTTTTCACATGGAACACATCAAGCAAGAAGTGGCAAAAGCACGATGTATGAGAAGATGTCTTCCATCATGGTGAAAAAACTACTTTTAAAAGGAGCAATCCTCTTGGAAGAGTGTACAATGACCATCATAGGCAGCATGAATGCTTTTATCTATGGTTGCTGTTGCACCACAAGAAAGGCCTCGTCTCATTTGAGGACCTCAACACCGTACAAGGGATCAACTATAACATCATAAGAGAGCCCTGCTGCCTCATGGGTCTGTTGGAGGATGACCAACATTGGCAATTTTCGCATGCAAGAAGCTTCAGAAAGCTGTTTCCATCAATGCTGCCCTCACTCTTCACCATCTTGTTCACAGCTTGTGACTTTTGAAACCCACCCATGCTGTGGGAACAAAGCAAGCAATGCATGGTCAAAGATTCTCCATATGAATGTCACTTGAAAGCAAGGCAGCCAGACATGGATTATGACTACATCTTCAACTAGAAGGGCACTCGGTAGAGCACATACCTCCGCCACGCAATGCCTGATCCATTGGAACATATCGAGCCCAATAACTTTTTGAAATATCATGCTATATATTGTTACAGCCACGGGTACCGAGTGTATTATGAGGAGGTTAATCCTCATTTCTCCTCGGAAGAACTTGACCTGGGGCCACCGCTCACAATTAACTTTGTGGTATGGTGGGCTGCTTAGCAACCACGAACGCCAATCAGTTAACCACGAGTTCCAGTGTCCACCGTCTCATTTGCCGTTTAACTAGAGGTCACGTGGCCTCCTGACTGGGGAACGCGCCCTTGGCGATGCACCAATCTTATTTTGATTAGATCTTAAGTAGGGCGGCTGAACGTTTACCGCTGGTGCACGCCGACTATGACAGGTTAATTAGTTTGGGAATTACCTCCCTGTCTATCTAGATTCGGACAATGCTGGATCAATAGAAGGAAATGGCAAACACGGACAGGTTGAGACGTCAAGGAATTTATTATTAAGAAAAATAAATAAACTGAATAACTTTTTATTTCCTTGTGTTGTAAATGGATGAATTAAAATCGATCAAAATAATCTCAAAGAACGAAAGAATTCAACAAGCATTTAAAGAAAAATAGACAAAGAGCAGACAAAAAAAATAGACAAAGAAAAATAGACATAAGGCAATTATCACTGTGCCTTACTTAACAATTACACACGAGACATGGGTACCCAGCAGGTCATTCAGGGGTAAAATTAATCTGGTCTCGCGTTACCAAGGCAAAAGTTGTCTTGCGTCTAATAAAATGACCCAAAATGTGTGTGCGTGCCTTGGTCCACTGCCAGTGCCCTGCCTCACTATGCACCCACCTGCAAACAGGCTCGAACACCAATCAACATCACGTCGTCACCCCCAGGAACCAGGGATGCCAATAATCAGGTACGCCAAGAGTCAGGTACCGAGCAGAGCCAGCAGGAATGGTCCAACCATCACCAACGGTCAGGAGCTATCAGGAGCTGTAAGGAACCGACAAGAGCCGTCACCAACCATCAGAAGCTATCACCAACTGTCAGGAAGGCGGTCCTTCCGTCCTTTTTTCGGTGTCCGGTGTGGGCAGAGCCTTAAGCAGACTTCAGCCAAATCCAGCTTGCCTATTGGCGCATCGCTGCACATGACCTTTTAACTGTCAATTCTCGCGATCATTCCTTCCCCACCATCGAGCGAGATGCAACTTCCAACCAACACAGGTCTGGCTTACGACGCCATGTTCGGGGCATGGGACGAATGCCAGAAAGCAGCCATTTGCCGGAATTACCGAGCGAAAACGTGAAGCACTCACAAAACGTCCATAGAGCTGCCGAACGGGGCGTCAAACGTCAATGGAAAAAGGTGGTCCTGAGATAAATGATCCACAGCCATGTCTGACCGTCAGAATAACTGTTCAGGAAAAGCTTGTGATGTGTTTAATCAAATGTCCTGTAAGTCCAAAGTGTAAATAAATCGTCTATTTCTCAATGCATCCTGATGGAAAGGGAATAGAATGAGTCTCCTTTGGGCTAACGGCTATCTATCGCGTGCACGGACGGTGAATAGCGCTCATGCAGAAATGAAAACTAACGTAAAATCATTCGTCACGAATGTGTCGTAAAGAGGAAAAGGTTATCCCATAAGAAAGAAAGGGAACCTATTCTTTACCCTTCTCAAATGCATCAAAGACTGAGAATCCCAGCAGACAAGGGGCTGGGTCTATTCTGAACATGCATTGATGGAAATAACTGTCTGAGGACCTGGATGTTGTGTGCATTAGGTGGATCCGATTCTAGAATCCAAAACAATATCGTTATTGGCCCTATCTTTCAATGGTGAAGAATCGCTTTAAAAATAAAATAATTCTCGTATCTGGATCCGGATCTTCACCAAAATCTAATCGGTTCGTCCTTGTCACACACCCAACTTGTCCATCAAATTTCATCAAAATCCATCCACAACTTTTTGAGATATCCTGGACACAAACAGACAAACAAAGACAGACAGACAGGGATGAAAACAACCTCCTTCCACCTTCTGTGGCAGAGGTAATGATGCACTCATGCAGTTGCCAGACACTGTGAAGCTAATGGGAGGCAAGATGCTGAATGTGTACGGATTGCTGATTCTGGAGGCGAAGCGACATCAAGATGACAACAGACTCGCAAAATAAATTATTCGAGAGATCTTTTATGACCGCGAAGCATTTGTTAATCACAAATAACAAATGGAGCCACAGATTACGGATGACCAAATGGTTATTTATAACAATGTGATGGCACACATCAATTCTGGGATAGGAGGATTTATCTTCCTGAATGCTTCTGGTGGCACAGGGAAGACATTCCTCATGAACCTAATTCTCGCAAAAGTTTGTTCCAGTGCTCATGTTGTATTGGCAGCTGAAAACAGTGAGATTCCTGCCCAGCTTCTTCAAGGTGGACCAACAGCCCATTCTACATTTAACATCCCACTCAACCTGACAAGCACTGAAACACCAATCTGTGCCATAAAACATGGCTCAGCTTTGGCATCCCTCCTTCAGGACTGTAAAGTCATCTTCTGGGATGAAGCGACAATCAATGTCACACCGACTGGCAGTGGAAGCTCTAGACTGAATGCTGAAGGACATCCTCAAGAGCAGCAACCTTGTGGGGGGGACTTTGTTGGTGTTATCAGGAGATTTCTTCCAAACTCTTCCTATTGTGCATGGTGGCACAAAAGCCAATGAGATTGATGCTTGCCTTAAATCTTCGCATCTTTGGAAGCATATAACAACTCTTTGTGTGACAACAAACATGCGGTCATTCCTTCACTGTGAACATGATGCAGGTCAATTTGCAAAGCTGCTGTTGACGATTGGAAATGGCTAAGTGAAAAACATTAGTGATGATATTTCATCAGTATACCACAGAATTTTGGGACCATTGTATCTTTAGCCAAAGATCTTCAGTCGATGGTATATCCAAACTTACTACAACAGAACAAACATATAGAGTGGTTGTGTGAGCATGCAGTCCTTGCTCCACACAATGATCCAGTAAAAACCATCAACTGGGAACTTCGACAGACCCTCCCAGGGCAAACCACTTCATACAAATCAGTGGACAAAACCATGACTGATGATGAAGCAGTGATGAACCCCAACACATGTCCTCAACAGCCAAGAGTCGTCAGGAATGCCACCTCACCACCACCTTCTGAAAATAGGAGTGCCTGTCCTGCTGTTGTTATACAACCTTGACCCATCAAAGCTTTGCAACAGAACTTGACTAACCATCATTTGCTGCCAAATTACCCAAATGTCACCATCACCAATGAACCAAACAACGGAGAGTAAGCCATGATTCCAAGGATACTGATCATCCCATCAGACACAGGCTTGCCTTTTGACTTTCGGCAAAATCAGTTTCCAATCAAACTCTGCTCTGCCATGACTATAAACAAATCCCAAAGACAAAGCCTCAAGATTGTCGGCGTAAGTCTCCAAGAGTCCCCATTCACATATGGACAGCTGTATGTGGCCGCTAACAGAGTAGGAAGCCCCAAGGGACTTTTTACCCTTGCATAAGGAGGAGGGTATTGCATTTGGGTCTGCATGTCTGGCTTTGTTTGTTTGGCTGCACAGACAGAACTTTCGCGTTTTTCTCCGCAACCGCTTGTCAGATTGAGACAATTTTCACCATAGCAGCGACTACACATGTAGAATGTTTTCTTGATAATTATAACGTCATAGGTCAAGTGGTGTGGCAGCCATGTTGGTAAAATGGGAAAACTTTGGACTTCTGTATCTCTCTGAAACTGCACCAAGGAAAAAATTGAAACTTGGCACATGGCATGTAGTCCATGAGGCAGCCATCGATATGTTGGAGTTGACTACCAGAAAGGGGGACTAAAAGCCGCTATATTTTCCAGTTAGGTTGATGTCTGTAGTAAATGAAAAAATGGGATTGACATTTCGAAAGAGTCGTGAAACACCTTTTTGGTGGCCATCTTGGAAAATGGCTGCCTCATTTGATGATATTTCTGAAAATTCACTATAACCTTGCAACGGTTGGTTTGAGGCATATACAACCCGAAAGAAGATATGTTCAGTATAAAATTTGGCACATGCTCGTATAACTTCTGTAAATATTGGTCCATTGAATTCCGAAAGAATTGAGAAAATAGGTCAGAATTTGGATTTTTCTCGCACAAAATTTTCTACACCTGGCATCACATGCTTCCTGAAATATTTATGAGATTTAACTTATTTAACATACACATATGAGGCAAATACGAGCTTTAATGCTATTCTTCACATTTCAAATAATTACTCGCATTCTGATGTCGGTGTCCTTTCATTCGTCATCAGTCATCACTGGCGGATGAGTCGTGCTGGTCATACTCTGGCTCCTCGTCATCACTGGCCATGTTGGAGAAAGTGTGCAACTTGCACGCTGCTGTACATTTCAGGCCATTAATGATGCATGAGCAATCAGCTGGCCGACAAGAGCAAGCACACTTGCACAACATCAAATTGAGAATAACTTCAGGAGTGGTAATCCACTGGATAACAAGGCTGCCATCTTTACTTGTTGTCCCTCCGTGCCCTTGACTAGGGTTAGGAATATGCGGCGAATTGACTAAATTCCGTCGCCATATGGCCGCCTGGTAGTTAGATTGGCGTGTGTGTTGTAGGAGTGTGTCCTCGCATGATGGAAGCTGTGCTGATTCGAGCTCCCCTCGTGTGCTGCGGAACATTTGGTATCTGAGTTCATTAACTTTAGTCACTTTGGTATTGCGACAGTAAAGTTGACAAACGAACTCCTGGATGATGCAGAACACGTCATTGGTAATGTTACAGCTCATTCCAAGTAATGCAAAGACATCTGTGAACTTCTGATCACGCAGGAGGATTTTCAAAACTTTCATCTTTCCTTACCTGGCAAATGCACTGAGGGTGTCGCATCCAGTCCACGGATGAAGTCCTATCAATGCTGCACACACATCACTACCCAGTGCAGCAGAAAGTTTTGTGATGTCGACAAGCCTCACAGATGATTTGGATCCACGTCTGATGAATATTTTGCTGTTCACATCTTTGCTCAATCCTAGGCAAATGATGAAGACCTCTGTGTCCACTGTGATGCAAATGAGTGCCAGGAAGTTTTCTGCAGTGTTTTTTGGCATGCAACAGGATGCGTGTATCTGCCTCTTCTTGGCTGGATTGGAGGTCATCGATTTATTGCCAACCATCTGAAGTTAACTTGTCGCAGCTGTTACCAGACGTGACAAAGATGCTTTTGTTTCCAAGCTTTTCCCTGATCTTCTCCTCCTTCCAGCTCTCTGCGAGAAAGCAGTCAACTTGTTCTGGCTATCTGTGCATGAGAGAAGCTGCCTCCAATTCTTGATCTTGTGACCTGGCATTATGTTGCTGTGCCTTTTTCAGAACCATGTTGAATGCATTCAGCAGATTTAATTGAGTGATCATGGTATACGTCAAATACCACATCAATTCTGTCACTTCCTTGGCCAGTGTGGAGCATATGTGAGAACACGTGATCAGAGTTCACTGAATGTTCGATTCTCACCAACCAGTTTATGCATGAATCCCATGGCATCGATGAGTGTAGCACGTGGATGAGGGACATCCTCTGCTCGTAAAACTTTGCTCTCAAGGTGTTTTGACAAAATAGCCTTATTTGTTTTCTTCATATTACCTTTACCATTTGCTAATGCTCAGGGTAATTGTCCGAGAGGATGAGACAGGACATTACGCATTTCTAATTTTCTGCTTTGAGCAATTAGAGCCATGTTCCCAAATAACCATCAGTCAGTTTTCATGACTATTTATTTTATTGTTCCTTGGGGACTGATTTACTCTTCATTGTAGTGAATGTTTTCACCTTCAGCTTCTTGATTGCATCATGGAAACATTCACCCTTCTGCAGCAGTTGCACTTGGAAGTTTGTGTCGGCATCCTCTCCCTTTTCACGTGCTGCCAACACGTCAGTGGATACCTCCGGCGATGCTACTGCCCCAGTGGAAATGCTCACGAGATCAAATGGTTATTTTCCAAAAGGATTGGGCCAATTGTTATCCAAGAGATCGACCTTTGATTGAACATCGGACTCATCCCTTTTTATGCGAGTCTTCTCGAGGTCTTTATGCCTGATGACCCTCGGACCCTGGTTAGAGATCTCCTGCCATAGTTGCCTCAGTGCTCCTGCCTGATATTCAGCTGTGAGATAGTAGTGGGACACTGCACCTGGTTTGAGACTGAAGCCACAGGTCCCTTCTGCCGTCTGTGTGTCATTATTTACAATCTCTTCAGTGGTCTGGTCCACAGCAATTCTAGCGAATAGATTTCCGTTCCTCAGCTGAACAGAGAATCCACCAATGAGAAAGTGGTCATGCAATCCTGGACAGGTCTCGTGCAGCCGTGACATCTGGGCGTAATAGACAGGAAGATACCTTGCAGAGTTGGATTTGTCCATAGCAAAACCCCAAGGAATCATGCCTCGGATGCACAAAAGATGGAGGGACCAGTCCCCCTCTCTGTCGGCACACAATCCAAGTAGAATATCAACCATCTCTCTGTATGTAATCCAAAAAGCAGCAAGCTTATTTTATTTTATTTATTTATTTATATATTTTGTTTACATTGTCAAGGCTCGAATGAGAAGTTCAGCATGGATGCCACAGATCCCAGGAGCTTTACCCCCATTTCAACCATTTCACCGCAGCCTTTTTCCACAAATTAAGGTGGATCACAGTTGATTGGAGGGTCAGCATTAGGGACAGTAACACCCCTGACATCCAACTCGACAGCTAGTGGATCAGCCTAATACAGCCGCTCAAAGTAACCAGCCCAGCGGGCTTTTACTTTAGACTCTTCTGTCAAGAGCCAACCACCCTCCGCTCTAACTGCAGTATACCAAGGGAACTTCTAATTGCAGTATAAGGAACGCAATGTGTGAATTCCCCTGTAAGCAAGATGAGAATCACTTGACCACAGGTGATGCTCTAACCCCGCAGAGATTCCTCGCACATCGGACTCATTGTCCACCCTGAGCGCACGTAAAGTTTTATGCTTCAGCTCTGCCATTAAGCCTGGCCCTGCGACTCTGGTCAATGTTATCCAGTGTAGCTTGAGAGACAAAATTGTTCTTCGCACTCAGGTGAGTTCCAAGACTTCCACTGGCAACATCAAGTATGGTTGTCTTGAAGGCACTCCACAACTCTTCAGGATACCCCAAAGCACCCAGACCCCCCAAATCCCCACTTAGCCTGTTCGCAAACTCCTCAGCTACCCTCTCTTCCTTGAGTTTGCCAACATCCAGCCTAGGCTGGGATTGGTACCATTCTCCCAGATTTAAGCTGCAACTTCAGAGTTGATACAACAAGCCTGTGGTCGGTATTGAGGAACTAGTAGACTGCAGTAGACCCTGCAGTTCTGGATCATCCTCCAGCGACAATCATCGAGCACATGGTCAATCTCCTTTGGTGACACCACCAGCGTTGGAATAACAAGTTCAACTGAAACCATGAACCAACCACCCTAAGTCCATGACTTCTTGCAAAGTGAAGGACTTGGTGCCATTCTGATCCACAGTTCCAGACCATGGGACCAACACACGTCTCATAACCATCCCTATCAGTTCCAGTCGATGCATTGAAATCCCCAAGATTAGAAGAGTATCTCACCTGGGCACTGATCAACCACATACTCGAACACGGAATAGAATGTGTCCTTCATGGTGAGATCACTTGCCTCAGTTTGAGCATACACAGAGACCAGGCAAATGACACCCAAGGAGTGACGAATCCTTAGTCTCATAATACGCTTGTTGACCGGTGTTACCTCAATTATCATTGGAGTCAACTTATTGGACACAGCTACAGCAACTCCTTGGGCATGGTAACCATCAGAGCGACCAGACAAATAGTAGGTGTAATCACCCGAATGATCTCGCCACTATCCCGTCTCCGAACCTCAGAGAGTGCTGCAATACCTTTGTTCAAATGTTTGAGCTCAGATAATAACAGAGATAGGTGATCATCCTCTCTTAGAGATAGGACATTCCAGGCATCCACCTGAAGGGACCACTTCAGGTTAACCCAAGGAGACCGCCATCTGGTGGATGACACCTCAGCACCACCTTGACACACACTACCGCAATCACCCGGGAAGGTTACCCCGTGTTTTTCCTCCTATATCAAAGGTGGGGGTCCCGAAGGCTTTGCCCCAATCCCATCATCCGGTGAGCTGCCCGGCAAAGGGCAGCTGTACGGGAGGTACTCCCATGGAGTGGGTTTTCAATTTTCTTTGCATTTTTAGTGCGTTTTGCAGAGTGAAGGGTTTTACGGTGGCATGAGTACAAATCCTTCCACAAACCTCCTAAAAAACAGTAACCCAACTGCAGGAGGATGTCCACAGTTGGGTACTCAATGGATGGCCATTAGCTCACAAGGAGCTCCTCTGCCTTTTGACAGGTTTTGTTTTTAATCCTGCTGGATGTCCATATTTATACACCCTCCTCACCAGGAAACCTGGTGGGGGAGATGGTTTAGTCGCCGACAACCCGACCATGAAACGGGTTAGTACAGGTTTACTTGGTCCCTGTCGCAAGCCACAGATCTAATCTGGCTTGACCTAACAATAATTACCTTAGTTCCAGTGAAGGGAAATCTTAATGCTGCAGCATACAATGACATTCTAGAATCTAGATGATTCTGTGCTTCCAACTTTGTGGCAACAGTTTGGGGAAGGCCCTTTCCTGTTTCAGCATGACAATGCCGCCGTGCGCAAAGCGAAGTCCATACAGAAATGGTTTGTCGAGATCGGTGTGGAAGAACTTGACTGGCCTGCACAGAGCCCTGACCTCAACCCCATCGAACACCTTTGGGATGAATTGGAACGCCGACTGCGAGCCAGACCTAATCACCCAACATCAGTGCCCGACCTCACTAATGCTGTTGTGGCTGAACGGAAGCAAATCCCTGCAGCAATGTTCCAACGTCTCGTGGGAAAGCCTTCCCAGAAGAGTGGAGGCTCTTAAAGCAGCAAAGGGGGGACCAACTCGATATTAATGCCGATGATTTTGAAATGAGATGTTGGACGAACAGGTGTCCACATACTTTTGGCCATGTCGTGTATCTTGTTAAGGGTTCTATATGCCTCAGATCAGCCATTGCAAAGTTATCGTCAATTTTCAGAAATATGATCAAATGAGGCAGCCATTTTCCAAGATTGCCACCAAAAAGGTGTTTAGCTGCTCTTTCGAAATGTGCTTCACATTTTTTTTACTTACTACTTAGTCCCCTTTCTGGTAGTGAACTCTTGTCTGACTCATGGACTAATGTACTCATCATTGGGAATAAGTGTGATATATATTTTTTTATGACATCATAGGTGCCAAATATTTTGCAGAGGTGCCAAATGACATCATATTTGCATATTTAGAATGCTATATCTGATCGGTATGAAAAATTTTGAGGGTCATCTTGGGATAGAATGGGCCACAGAAAAAAAAATTGATGACATCATCGGTCACATGATTCGGCAGCCATATTGTTTTTTTTTGTTTTTTTTTAACCTTAAAAATCTTCTCTGAAGTGGCCGAAGAGATCAAACTGAAACTTTACACGTATGACCGCCTATCCATGAGGAACAAAAGCTTCGCACATATGATGTCATAGGTCACATGGTTTGGCACCTTATTGGATTTATCCTAAAACCTATAAAAAAATCTTCTCCTGCAGAACGGCTGGACAGATCGAGGGGAAACTTCACACAAATGTTCCCCAAGCCTTGGGTGTGCAAGTTTGTTAAGGAATAATTGATAGCTCACATGGTTTGGCAGCCATATTGGATTGAAGAAAAATATGAAATAACGTTTTCTCTTGAACCGCTTCGTCAATTGACGTGAAACTTCACAATTATGATCGAGTAGTGATGGGAAATATTCTTTTTAAATTTAAACCTGATTGGATGCATGGTCTGGCAGCCAGAATGATTTGATTTTTGATTTGGGGTTTTTTTTGTTTGTTTTTTTCTTGTTCTTGTTGAAATAAGTCTCACTTGGCTGTGCCTGGATGGGTTTGAGGGGAGAGAGTAGCAGCTGATCCAGGTCCTTCTGATGACTCCGATGCAGGACTGTACCTATTTGGTCTCCATGTGATTGGAATTGAATTTATTTTAATTCTAAATTCTAAATTCAATTGAATAATAATATTTTTAAAATGTCATGGGTCAGGGTCAGGTGCCCATTCAAAGCAGGTTGCATCAAAGCGACGTCTTGGGACCCGGTCATCACTGCCAGCAGTTATAAAGTGGCAGTTCTAATTATGTCTTTGATTAATTACGTAACACACCAGTACACAAACGCCACGCAAAATACCCCTACACAAACACCACACAAAACAAGTCCTGGGTCTACAATCTCCGATTGCTCTTTTTCTTGCTTGTATTGTATTGGGACATTGTGGGGACCCCACGGGACATTATAATGAAAATAAAACTCACAATATTGTTCACCAGGAAATTTGTCAGTGACATGAAGTCAGATGCACTTTTTTCTCTGTCGATATTGCAGTGCCTCATTTTCATCGCGTTACATATCATAAAAACAATTTCCTACTGTTCACCACGTTTTGACTTTGCTGCTCCATTTAACAAATGGTTACGTACGTGTGCGTGCGTGCGTGCGCGTGCGAGCGCTTGCGCGTGCACTTTGAACTTCCCCTACCCCAACACCCAAAGCCTCCCACAACCCCACCAATTTCCACAACCCCACCTTGGCGACCAGGTATCTCTCCGACTCCACTTTCTACCCCCAATGTCCCCCTCCCCTCACCAACCCCCTCCATATTCCCCCTGATCCCACCCATTCCCCCACACCCCCTCTCCCCCCACATAATCAGATTTCCCCAGGCGTAGAACGGGTATTTCAGCTCGTTATTTAATAAAGGATCCAGAGAATAATTGTGGAACGGATACACCTGCTAGTTTGACTTCAGTTGTGGGAAAGGTGTTGGAGACATTGATTAAGGAACAGATCGGGAACCATTTGAATAATTTCAAACTAATTAAAGGCAGTCACCATGGATTAATCAAAGAGAGATCATGTTTAACAAATTTATTAGAGGTCTATGAAACAGTTTCTGATTGGGTGGGTGAGGGAAATGCAGTGGATGTAGAGTATGTTGACTTTCAGAAGTAATTTGATAAGGTACCACATATGTGTTCTTGGCTAAGGTGAGGGCTTGTGGAGTGTTTGGTGGAGTACCTAACTGGACTGGAAACTGGATTAGTGATGGGAAGCAGAGAGTGACTGTGAGTGGTAGGATGTCTTGCTGGAAGGATGTAAGTAGTGGTGTACTTCAGGGATCGGTATTGGGACCATTATTATTTGTAACTTACATCAATGATTTGGATAATGGGGTTAAGAGTAGGCTTTCCAAATTTGTAGATGACACTAAGCTTGGAGGTAAGGTACATAACAGAGGTAATGGTAGGTTGTGAGGGGAGGGGGTGATCAGATTCAGTAAAGTCTAGATACTTTAATAGATTGGGTAAAAGATTGGAAGATGCAGTTTAACATAAAGAATTTTAAAGTTCTGGGATGGGTAAGAATAATGAAAATGGAGGTTACATTGTACAAGGGGTTATCTTGGATTGTGTCACGACAGGAGAAGGATCTGGGGGTGGTAATGGATGCTGGGGTGGAGGGAGAGCGGGGTAAGCAGACAGCACAGTGCCCACCAGCTAGCTATATAGATAGATAAAGGAAACTGGGTTTTCAGATTTATTTGAAAGGGGATAAATTATAAATCAAAGGAAGTAGTGTTATCACTGTGTCGGAATTTAGTGAGGACTCATCCAGAATATTGTGTGCAGTTTTAGTCACTGCATTTAAGGAAAGACATACAGTAGCTGCCATACAGAAGGTTCAGTGCATGTCCACTGGATTGATTCCAGGCCTATCTAGAGTAAGCTATGAAGAGTGGTTGAAGAAGACAGGACTTTATACATACATTGCAAAGGAGGCAATTACGAGGGGGGTAGATTATTTCTATAAGAGGGTCTCGCCAATGGAATTATCAAGATCGTAGGTCATTATGATTCCACGATGCAATTGGTGAATGCAGTGAAATGGAACACACCAACTTTGTGCCAACATTCTGAAAGTCTTGCACCAAAGCCAAGTATTCATCTTTGTGATGTGTTGAAGGTTTTCTCTCTCTCTCTCTACGCACTCCATTCAATAAACTCTCAGTTTGTCGACATTGATCGAAACCTCATGAAGGAGCATTTAAAATCTCGCATATCCTGAAAAGGGCATTAGGATGTATCATCATAAATACACTCCGTGTACTTATTTCCCTCTTTTCTCAACCCCAGCCTTGACCACAACCTTGTGTGTCTGTCCATCCACTTGCCGAAATGCTGTCCAAGCTGCATCACTCGTGCTCGTGCCTCGGAAGAGCACTTATCAGGCCGCTGAGCACACTTTCAGGGAAATCTCAGCAAGCTACAAATCACCCACTCACACAGGAGCAAATTTTTGAACGCGAACGTATCTATGGGGCTCACAACTATCATCCGCTACCTGTGGCACTGACAACGGGACAAGGTTGGTTTCTTTTGCGGCAAATCGCCTCCTTTGCAGATTGCGCGATCTTGCACTGGGGCACAACAACACTATCGAAGAGGATGTTGATCACTTGTCCTGATTATCCCATGCCCTCTGCCAGGGATTTTCGTTTGGGACGTGCAGGGGAAGAAGTACCTCGACTTCCTGAGTGCGTACAGCTCTGTTAACCAGGTACTTGGGGGGCAGAGGGTGGGGAGGGGGAATTTTACCACGGTAATCATGAAATTCAGCATCAACCGTACTCTACCGTCCTTGTGTAACTGTCAACAATTTCTCTCCCACATTTGTCGTGACTGCTCAAACATAACGGTCGAGTGTTGTCCTACAAATTGGTAGTTGAGATAAGTCTGCTATTGTTCTTGCCAAGCTGTTTGAGAAGACTTTAACTGAAGTCTTTGGTTCCTACTAGGGTCACTGCCACCCTAAATTGGTGCAAGCTTTACAGAAGCAGGCCGGGCGCTTGACCCTCACGTCGCGAGCTTTTTACAACGATGTGCTTGGAGAATATGCGGAATACATTACTCGCCTTTTGGGCTACGACAAAGTTTTACCCATGAACACAGGTATGTGTTGATAAGGTATCAGTGGCTTTAATCTTACTGGATGTGTGTGTGGCTGTGGATTTCTGGAACAGCCTGACGTTTTTTGTTGCTTGCAGGCGTTGAGGGCGGTGAGACGGCCTGCAAACTGGCACGCAAATGGGCATACAAGGTGAAAGGAATACCAAAATACAAGGCCAAGATCATCTTTGCAGGTGCATCACCTTGGCTAACCTTTATCTGAAAAATAATTTTGGGAATGATTGGGGGTGGGAGATGTGGGGGGGGGGTTGTCTCTACACTCACTAAAGGAATGTTACATACAATAAAAGGTTAATTAATTTGGGTCCAAATTGTTTATTGTTGAGTGATCATTTTCGAAAGTTTTCTGATTGAATCGGCCGTTATAAAGTTATGGAGCGAACGTTACCCTTTGGCTTGCAGTTACGATGCTATTATATCTGAACGCTCTAGCTTAACACTGCAAATTGTTTTCAAATTTATGTTTCAGTTGATGATCAAATAACCCTTTATATGAAATCTACATTGACAGTGAGTTATCCTCAGAAGCACTGCCTCATGTGTTAATGTGTTTTTTTCCCCACAGAGGGAAACTTTTGGGGAAGGACTCTGTCGGCAATCTCCACCTCGACGGACCCCACAACCTATGATGGCTTTGGCCCATTTATGCCTGGCTTTCAAGTTATCCCTTACAATGACATTGCTGCTTTGGAGGTGTCGTCCTTCATGCCTGCTCAGTCCCTTCCTCATCTTATTTATTTTATTTATTTTGTTTTTATGCTTTTCAGATATTCATGAATATGTTCATAGTTTGTTAATAGTGGCAAAAGCTTTTCTTAAAAAAAGAGTGTACATTTTCCATGGGCTGGTAGGATAGCCTAGAGTTATGCATGTTCGCCTCTGAGCTGTCTAGCCAGGGTGAGAATCCCAACCCAGCTATAAACCGTCACTGGTTTTTGCGTGCGCAGTGAGGAATCGATGCGTATGCCATACATCGGAATGGCATTAGGGTTTGGTTAGGTATGGGAGCATGCGCCGAAGCAGCGCGTCACTGCTTCCACTTTCTATCGGTACTCCAGGGGCCTCTGTATAGCCATCCCCGAGGCAGATGCCTGGCCCATCCCTATCTCCTTGAGATGCTGATCAACCTGCTACAGCCATGAGGCATGCGGTTGTCCCATTGGCCTTCTCCACTCAAGAGGCTCCCTCGCTGAAAGAATCTGGTGAGCAGGATGAGCTTCAGGAAATCAAGCCACACGTGCATACAGCCGCAGCTGACGTTCACGGACCATGCAGGTAACAAATTTCATTTGAGTCTCTCTCAGAAACTGCTTGATGGACACACAGTCTGGCCAGCGATAGCCAAGGATTCTCCGAAGAGACCTGGTCCTCTTCACATTCTGTGAAGTCATCTCTTCACAAGAGTCATCTCCGTTATGACTCTATGGATTTTAATCCCATTCTAAATTGCATTTGCTAGACAACAGCTTGTTTTCTCATCTACAATATGACATCCAAATAATATCAAGATCTCTGACCTTGATTTCGCAGATTATGCAGTCATCTTTGCGGAGACTCTAGATATCCTTTTGGGGGCCCTCGAGGTGCTGAATGAGAAGTCGGAGCCGCTGGGATTACGGGTTTCCTGGGTCAAAACTAAGATCCAGGCTTTCAATGACATATTGAATGCTACTATCTTGTTTGTACTGTTTGTGTTGAGGTTGTTGAGTTAATGGAGAGATTCACTTACCTTGTCAGTGATATTCCTATCTCTGCTGGCTGTGAGCCAGAGATCAATAGACATCTGGGTCGGGCCTGGGGAGTCATGGATTCACTGGATCATGGGGTGTGGCGTTGCCGGTACCTGTGCGGGAGGACGAAAGTCCGTGTCTTCAGGTCCTTCGTGCTTCCAGTCTTGCTCTATGGATATGAGGCTTTGACTCTGACCAAGGATCTGAGAGGGAGACTTGATTCCTTTGGTACCAGGTCTCTTCAGATAATCCTTGGCTATCGCTGGTCGGTGATGGAGGCCCCTGGAGTACTGGCGGAAAGTGGACGCAGCGATGCGCTGCTCCGGCCATGCTCCCATACCTGGCCTAACCTGAAGAAGTGCTTGATAATGAAGCAAAATCTGACATTCTCTGACAACCATTTCCAAATTTTTGCATATTTATTTCACTTCGGCTCCATTGTAATGCCTGGTGTTGGGTTAGTTAGGGTGCTGGGCTTGGGATCCCTGGATCTTGAGTTCAAACAGATGGGGTTGACTCTGCAGTCATTCTTCCGAGGTTGGCAAAATGACTGCCAGCTTGCTGGTATCTTGTGTCGGAGTGGTGACCCATCCAGGATTGTACCCACGAGCCAAGGAAACTGCTTTCGCAGCACCAATGCTGTGCACAGAGTATGGTCCCAATGGATGGATAGATGGATGGATGGCTCCATTGTCCCAAGCACTTTCCACTGTGTGTATGGATGGCTTTGAAAGTCCCATGCAAGAAAATCTGGGATTATTTGCTCAACAACAGGTTGTCAGTTTTCATCACAGATTATAGAATGATATTTAATCTTTTTACTCTCGCCGAAGGAGAGGGTATTGCATTTGGGTCCATTTGTTTGTTTGTCTGTGTTTGTTTGTCCGCACAGAACTGTAGTGTTTTTTGCCGCAACCACTTGTTGGATTGAGACATTTTCACTATCGGAGTGACTACTCATGTTGAATGTTTCAATGATAATTATGATGTCATAGGTCACGTGGTGTGGCAGCCATGTTGGGAAAACCGAAAAACTTTGGAACTCTCTATCTCTGAAACCGCACAAAAGAAAAAATTGAAACTTGGCACATGGCAAGTACTCCTCATGGGGAGTGTGGGATTTTTTTATGACGTCATCATTGCATGTGTAAAACGCTACATCTGATCAGTATTAACATTTTTGAGGGTCATCTAAGGATAAAATGGTCCACAGGAAACAATTTGATGACGTCATCGGTCACATGATTCAGCAGCCATATTTTTAATTTTTTAATTTAAAAAAACCTTCAAAAATCTTCTATTCTGAAGTGGCTGAACAAATCAAGGGGAAACTTTACATGTATGACTGCCTATCCATGAGCAACAAAAGGTTCACACATATGACATCATAGATCACATGGTTTGGCAGCCGAATTGGATTTACTCTAAAACCCATAAAAATTTTCTTCTCCAGAACGGCTGGACGAATCGAGGGGAAACTTCACACAAATTATCCCCAACTTTGGATGTGCAAGTTTGTTGAGGAATAATTCATGGGTCACATGGTTTGGCAACCATATTGGATTTAAGAAAAATATTAAATAATGTTTTCTCTGGAACCGCTTAATCTATCGACGTGAAACGTCAAAATTATGATCTCGTAGTGAAGGGGGAATAAATGTTTTAAATTTCAACTTGATCGGACACATGGTCTGGCAGCCAGAATAATTTGATTTTTTTGATCTGGGTACTCTGATTTGTTTTTATTATTATTATTTTTTTTTGAATAAGGCTCAGTTAGCTGTGCCTGGTTGGGTTTGAGGGTAGAGGAGTAGCAGCTGAAATGTGAATCCTATCCAGGTTCCTCCTGATGACCTCATCTTTGCTTTTTGCTTGTTTGGGTTCTTTCTGATTACTCCAATGCAGGACTGTACCGATTGGTCGTCCATTTGATTTTAATTTTATTTGTTTTAATCCCATTCTAAATTCAATTGAATAATAATTTTTTAAAACGTCATTGGTGAGGTTCAGGTGGCCAATCAAAACAGGACGTCTTGGTTCCTAGTCATCACTACCAGCAGTTATAAAGTGCCAGTTCTAATTATGTCTCTTATTAATTACATTACACAAATGCCACACAAAATACACCACACAAAACAAGTCCTGGCGAGGGTCTGCAATCCCTGATTGCTCTTTTTCTTGTTTTGTATATCGATTCCATTGCAAAATGCCAAAAATTACTATTTTATTTAGAGGCAGCAGGACGGCATTTGGTCACAGGACTGCCACTGAGACATTTAAATACCCTTGCAAAAGGAGAGGGCATTGCATTTGGGTCCGTTTGTCTGTCTGTCTGTCGGTTTGTTTCTTTGTCCACACAAAATGTGAGTACGGTTTTTCTCTGCAACCACTTGTCTGATTGACACTAAATTTTCACCATAGGAGCGACAACTCATGTGGAATATTCTAATGATTATAATTATTACATCATAAGTCACGTGATGTGGCAGCAATGTTGGAAAAAAAGGAAAAACTTTGAACCTCTGTATCTCCGAAACCGCACGAAGGAAAAAAAATTGAACCTTGGCAGATGTCAAGAACTCGTCATGGGAAATAATAATGATTTTTGTATGACGTCAAATGTGCTTTTGTTATGACATCATAATTACAGCTGTAGAATGCTACATCCAGTCAGTGTGAAAAAAATTTTTGGGTCATCTTGGGATAAATTGGTCGACAGAAAAAAATTGATGGCATCATCGGTCATGTGGTTCGGCAGTCATTTATATGTATATGTATGTATGTGTGTATATATATTGTTGTGGGCCGTGGGTCGGGTGAGAAGACCACTAGGTGGGTCAGTTCCCACCAGACTCCCTGGAATTGTAGGCCGTCGCACACGGATAATTCCGTGACGCGGTGGGTCGCTTAACCGACCGTGGACGCCAATGACTCAACCGTGTGACCTTGGGTCCTCCTTTCTATGTGTTAATCGGGTTACCTAATTAATCATGTGATTTAATTACCAGGGAACACATCCTCGGTACGCATTGTCCGAACCGGATCACTTTTCCGGATCGGATCACTTTTCCGGATCGGATGCAGCCGAGGACACTGCAAGGACGTACCGGCTGAAAGGAACGTATCGTTGGGAATAAAGTCCCGGCTGAAGTAGGATTCAGACATGCTGGATCAATAGAGGAAAAGACAAAAACGAGCAGGAACATTCCTAATAATATTTATTAAGTCAACTTACAAAAGGGGACACAGAGCAGACTTAACAATAAATTAATAACAATAATAATGATAACAATCTTCTGCAGTCTGATTTAAGCAGACAGACGCCAAGCACACACACACACACACACACACACACACACACACACACACACACACACACACACAAAACCCGATGAAAAGGGAGTTTTGCAACCAGGAAGGGAGGGGAGTTGAGGCTATGATCTCGGTACCTTTGTGCCCGATAGCACGACACGCCACCAATACGTTTCGGGGCGTGGGGGGGGGGATGCTCCGTGGTGCGGTTCCTGACAGTGGGCACGTTGTCTCTGGCTTCAGCCGCAGATGTGGAGACTGTGTTCGGAAAGGAGGAGCTTGAGTCGAGAACGGGCGGAGTCCAGAGTGCGAGGGTGGAGTGGTAGGCGGGTGGGGTCGACGTCGTGTGGGCGGAGATGAGGAGGCGGAGTCCGGGCAGCAGGAGGTGGGTCGTGGCGGTGTCGACAAGGCGAGGCGAAGCGGAGAAGAGAAGCAGAGAGACTGCTCCGGCCTTTATAGGACTCGCAGCTCGGGGGGAGGGGCCACCCCGAATCGAAACATCACCTGAATCGGGCGCTCCGATTGGCCCCAACCCCTCACATGACCCGCCAACTTTGGCTGGAAACCGCCTCACTTCGTTTCTGGCAAGGCCATCCCAGACAGTGAACATATTTCGCTCCGACCCCACGACATGACATGAATCGCCCACACCGAAATTGGCACGCGAATCATCCTGCAAAACCCCCGGCCATGCTCCGGTGCGACGGTTCAGAGGCATCCCACTATGCCCATTCGCGGTGTTCGACCAGCGTCGATCAACGCGCTCACTCCGCGCTTGCCAATGTGACCCACACTGTACATTCCCCGGCTCGATCGCAGCCCCACCCGCCGCAGAGACGAGAAGATGCCCACCATCCGCGGAGAATCCACCGCCGCCAGCGAGGGCCAAAGGTACATCATTTTGGATAAATCCAAGCATGTTTCACGAGTGGCGTACGTGTCTGCTTTCGAGCACATTCCATACAGTGTGAGCGGTTCCACCATTACGCACGTGGCCAGCGCTCGCGTTCACATGACTCCGCTAGCGTGTGCACGGGGCGATCACCAATATGTGTCGGATATTGAGGTTGAAAAGGGACAAGCCGCTTCTACTCCGCACACTCGTATCCCACCAAACATGGTGTGGAGTCGTCTTTATCGGCCTCCGTACGCGTTTCGTGCAGCCTGGGCGTCATGCTGGCTGTGTTTCCTGTGTTGTGAAAAACACCATTCGTGCAGCCTCTTCAAAGGTATTTATTCGCATGCCTTTTTAATGCAACCGGCAATCCTCCCCATCATCAGAAGCTCGAGTCGACAACCCCGCACTGCCAAGCACACATGACTCGCCGCACACGCCGGGTTTAGGGTTCGCTCCGGAACGAGGATCTCTGTGCAGCAGTTTCCTCACCGCGGCGCCACACGTGGCTGATTTACCTCAGGAATAATCAGATGGAAAGAAGAGTGGGGACGAAATGAAGAAGAAAATGATTTAAGCAGACCTAGCTATTAGATCATCGCAACACACTCCCTTGTCCCGCTAAACAAAAGGAAAGGGACTATCTACACGTATAATAATGGAATAACTGTCTTGGGACACCCATCTGTTGTATGCATGCGGTTCCGAGAACAGCAACAATATATGTATATATAATATATATATATACATACATACATACATACATACATACATATACACACACATATATTTTAAACCTTCAACAATATTCTCTGAAACGGCTGAACTGATCAAGTCGAAACTTTACAGCGATGATTGCCTATCCATTAAGAACAAAAGATTCCCACCTATGATATCAGTTACATGGTTTGGCAACCATATTTAATTTACCCTAAAACCCATAAAAATATTTTTCATAACCGCTGGACATATCGAGGGGAAACTTCACTCGCACATTCCCCATGCCTTGTGGAGACCAGAGTGTTCACAAATAATTGATCGGTCACATGGTTTGGTAACTTTAAAATCTTTTTAAAATATATATTTCTCTTGAACCGCTTCATCAATCGATGTGAAACTTCCCAATTATGATCTAGTAGTGATGGGGAATATTCTTTTTAAAATTTAAACCTGGTTGGACGCATTGTCTGGTTGTCAGAATTATTTAATTTTTTGATCTGGGTTCTTGTTTTGTTTGCTTTTGTTTTTGAACAAGGCTTACTTGGCTTTGCCTTAAAGTGGCAATTCTCGTTATGTCTATTATCAATTATGTAACACACCAGTAAACAAACTCCACACAAAATGCACCACACAAAACTACGCAAACCCCACACAAAACAAGTCCTGGCGAGGGTCTGCAACCTCTGATTGCTCTTTTTCTTCTTTTTATTTGATCCCAGACTGGGTTAGACCCAACTAAAAGATACTATTCTGGGGCTGTGCTTGCCTGGGTTGTTGTCTCCACAGCACACTGTCTTATGTACAGGACCTAAATCCAGGAACTGCACATAGATTTTGGATAGTAATGATGCAGCAACACAATAGATTTTGAAAATTTTACCCTGGTGAAATTCTCTGCTTGGGGTTAACTGTATAATTGTGTTTACCTGCGGTAGGTGAAATAACTGGAGTGTGGATATGACACGACCGTGATAGACCAACGGCCTGCTGTATTCTAGTTTTCCTGCATATCCTCGTAGTAATATAATTATGATATCTACATGATTTATGTTCATAATTTATTGTTACCCTGATCTGAAGAGAGCAGTGAGCGACCCGGAAGTGGCAGCCTTCATGGTGGAGCCCATCCAAGGCGAGGCTGGCATCGTCATTCCGAAGAACGGTTACCTTCAAGCAGTTCGTGAATTGTGCTCACGGAATAATGTAAGGTTCCAAATAAAAATGTTAGGCCGAGAACATGTTGAACACCCCCCTCTCCACCCCCACACCTCCCCCTTGTAATTCAGACCATTTTGTATGATTTCATTGGTAGTTTCTCGTTTTATAGAAACTAGTACGTGCCCGTAAAAAAAAAAAAATAATAATAATATAATAAATAAATATTCAAACCACGAGCAACAAACAACAACCAACAGGCCGTTTCTTTCTTCGCTCTCGCGTGCCCGTACGTGCGTGGCCTGGAAGTTCGCATATTATTGCAGTTACGATTATTCGCAATTTAGTTTTAATACCCAATTATTCAATTAGCGCCAACGTATTTTACCTTTTCGCAATGCGTCGCAAGGAAAAACAAAAAGAGAAGAGAAGAGAGAGAGAAAAAATTTACTTCCTGGTTCGGAGCATACCAGCACTCTGATGTTCCGAAATTTATGCACCGTCTAATATGAAAACGATCATAACTTGGGGCATTGTGTTTATTATAAATGCGCATAAGAAATCGAGAAATTATTAGAATACACGAATCATCATTATCCGGAAGCCCGTACGTTGTAACCCGTAATGGGGAACGCGGCTGAGCTTCCCTTCCCCATCGGCCACGCCACGCAACAACGTGTCCTGTCATTGGTTTGGTAAATAAATGGCCATACTTGGGAAGCACTTGTCCGATTAATATCAAACCTTGAAAAGGCACATCCTCAGGTCCCCAGCAATATACTGGCAAGTTTCAATTAGATGGACCAGTGGTTGCGAGAAACAGCGGTCACAGACAACACACACACACACACAACACACACACACACACACACACAAATTGCTGGAATTATAGATAGATGATCAGAGTTAAATTTTATTTGAATGGTTTGGAAAAGCTGTCTTTATTCAAACTATAAGTGGCCACCATTGTTGTATGGTGGGAGGTGATTGCAAAAATCTCTGATACATGAATTTTGGTTTTGATTGCAAATCAGTGGGCATCCATGGGAAGGATGGAATTCCTCCTTAGGAAATGCCCTGTTGAGTGCGGTGAGAAAGGTAGCTCCGTTGTTGTGACGTCATTGCTACTCAGTGACACTTCACTTAAACCTCAGTGGCTGTGTTTTTCTCATCTAACAGTCCTGTATTGTGTGTGTGTTTGTTTGTTTGTTTTTGTTTGTGTTTTATTTTATTTTATTTATTCTTATTTGTTGTGTGTGTGTGTGTGTGTTGTTTTGTTTTTGTGTGTGTGTTTTTTGATTTTTTTTTTTATTTTTTTTTTTATTCGTGTGTGTGTGTGTGTTGTGTGTTGTTGTGTGTGTGTTGTGTGTCAGATCTACTACGACCTAGATCCTGTATAAAAATGGAAAACATTATATACTCACACATTCCTTTTTTTAGGTGTTTGTTTCTCCTACCCCTTGAAACTTTCATCCTGTGATTCTCACCCCGTGCATCCAGGTACTACTAATTGCTGACGAAGTGCAAACCGCCTGTGCCGCACGGGCCGCATGATGGCCTGCGATCACGAAGATGTACGTCCGGACATCCTCATCCTGGGCAAGGCTTTGTCTGGAGGCATGTATCCGGTAAGCCATGTCTGACCAGCTCTGAAACGACAGATGACAGATCCATCAGGATGAATCAGTTGTATGTTCTGTATTTCTATAAGATCCATTCTCTGTCATCTTTTCTTGTGAAGCCTCTTGATGTAAAAAGTTGCGTGCTTTTGGCTGTTCCACTGACTGTTCTTGATATCTTATGAAATTAATAAATGAGAATGCGGTGTACGGCAGGTGTCTGCTATACTGTGCAACGATTCGGTGATGTTGGCCATCCAGCCAGGGGAACATGGCTCCACTTATGGCGGTAACCCCCTTGCCTGCCGTATTGCCATTGCTGCACTGGAGGTGAACTTTTTATGCTTGATGTTGTGTGACATGGCTCTTTCCAACATCTCGCATCACTGTTCATTTTCTTGTTTGTAAAAAAATCGATTCTTAGTTTTACATGGAATTTTACATCCTAAGTCAAGGGCACTGTTTGCTCTATGTACCGATCTATCAGTACGCACATGCTGATCATGGGCATAACAACATACTGTTTGTCATTAGTACAATGAGGAATGCAAAGCATGTAACTATTAACTAAGCATTCCTCATTCCATTAGAGTTTTGCTTCACAAGGATAAGTCTACACATATAATACTATTACTGATGAACTAAAATTGTTTGCAGGTGTTGTTGGAGGAGAAACTAGCGGAAAATGCGGAGCGAATGGGTGCGATCTTCCGTGAGGAGCTGGCTAAGGTACCTTCAGATCTGATCGTCACGATACGGGGCAAGGGTCTGCTGAATGCCATTGTTATCCGAGAAACCACTGGTACGTTGGGTGGATGTAGAATTAGAGATATATATATATATATATATATATATTTTTAATCCTGCCAACAGTTGCTGAATGTATACCGATTCAAAATGATTGGTGTGTTTAATTTTGCTTCCTATTGTGCTTTACGAGTGAGAATCCCGTCATGGTTGCCTGCACTCCTCTTTACAGTCTGTAATATACTGTAACTTGTCTGGGTCTTACTTGACCACAGTTATGCTGGGTGATTTTGCCTTAAGAGTTTGTGGAGAGTTTTGAGCCGCATCGAAGCGGTCGTGACGGCCGACTGATTATATTGCTCTGGGTCACACCATGGGCTTGTTCGCCATGATACCGTTTATAAAGAACCACCGAGCCAGCCAACACATCACACTGATCGGGTGCCGTATGTCTGTTCTCTAATTGGGACCAAGCGGAGTCACTGGGCACAGGCACGGCCTCATTCTGGGCGCTAATCACCTCATCCGAATCTGTCCTTTTACTGAGCTGTATATTTCTAATCGCGATCAGGAACACTCAAGTGCACTCGGAGACCAAGTGGTTTTTATATTGTAATTGACACACACGGGGTGGGAATACAATAATTAAACCCACTACCCCAAATACGTGCCCACGAGCCAACTAAAGAACTGTAGATTCCTAAATTAAAGTACTCCTTAAGGCCTCTTTCATTCCACAGGATATATAAAGGATGGGGTTAAGCAATTGGTTCACTTTGTCTGTCTACAAACATCAGTTTATTTGAAAAATTGAAAATCATTCCAAACAGGAAACTTGATGTTTTTAAGGATGTCACAAAGGACACAAACAACAGGCACAAAGAACTAATGTAAAATGTTAAATAAGGTCATGTATAAGACACTGTATCAACGGCGGCAAACTTCGGAAAATATGTTTTTTACGACCTTTAAAATCTTTCTTTTATTTAAATTGAATCATATATTTGAACACTGGAGAACACAAATCACCTTTTTAGCACTTTCAAACCCCTTCCATTTAGTAGTACATTACCTGGACAAAATATTACATTTTATGTCATCACGACCGATCACATTTGCCACTCGCAGACTCCACCCATGTCCCTTTCTCAAGACTGCGTGGGGTAAGGTGTTCGATGAACTCTCTAGTTAATTTTATATCGATTCTCTTTTTCTTTTCTTTCTTTTTTGCCACCACTCGTCTCTTCTATACCACTCGTTTCTCCTGCACGTGCTTCCTTTTCATCTCGGCGTCCTTCTCCTTCCTGAGCACCCTGTCCCTGCATCCCCTTATAAAGCTGCATGGATTCAGAGGTAGAGTCCTCTGCACCACATTGTGCAGCATGACCCTCTCAATGTGAAACAACCAGTTAAACAGGCTCCACACTGGGGCCCAGACTCCAGCAGCTCGGTGGGATGGAGTATCGAGTAAGGGGGATTATACGAATGAAAAAGGTGAGTGAGCAGGTAGACGCAGGCTTATGGGATGGACCTGTAGGTTGTCAATAATGGTCGGTGTCACGCGTATGCAAGATGAAGCCTTTCATGCCAAGAAGGATACACGATGCAATTTCAAACATCAAGGCATTCTTCTATATACAGATGTTCCACTGGCTCCCCCACAATCCCCCCCTTCCCCCACACTTCTCAATTATTCCATACACATAATAGTATTCACCACTAACAGTTAATTACGTCATAACTTCTGCGAGATTCTAACCCCAGAGACGACAACTTGGATGGAAGTACCATCACCGGGCTATCCAGCTCCTTTAACGCCTCCAATCTTGCTCTGCTCACGTTGTATGTAAATGTTGATACTTTCACTTGAATTTAACAAGAAGCATCATCAGTTGTAAGTGTTGCCAACATTTTTGTGTTTTTTTCCTAAGTGGCCGAATAGTCTGTTTCTAAAACTGATAATGGAACGTACATACACTATGTGGTGATTTCATACGTAATATATAGATATGTATACTTCATAAATAGATAGCCCCTGAAAAGTTGTTTCATTGCCACAAACAACCGAAGACACACAATTAATTTGTTCATGGCAGTGAAACAAGTTTTTAGGGGCTATCGATTTATTACGTATGCATACATGGTAGATACTGAAAGTATTTTTCGACATAGACAAATTATACGCTGTGCATTTGTGTGAAGGGTACGAGTGAATATGATACCTTCTCTGTCTGTAGACATTGATGCCTGGAAGGTGTGTTTGCGTTTCATGGACAACGGGCTCCTCGCAAAACCCACTCATGGAGACATCATCCGCCTGGCACCGCCACTTACCATAAACAAGGAGCAAATTTCTGAGAGCGTGGACATCATTAGAAAGAGCTTGCTCTCGTTCTGATGTTTGCGCAGTGAGAACACTTGCTGATTTGACTCCTCTCTGGCGTATCTCAAGCAATGTCCTGTTGATATATGTCATCCATCGTTGGCTTGATTGCATACAACGAACAGATAGAACCTTTTGATTGTGCTGCACTCATTCTTGAGAACTCAATTCCAGTAATTGAAGGGTATTTTAGAATCATGACCCTCATCGATTGTCCACCCTTCATTAATCTTGTGATTATGGACTCCAACAATTTGATCAATATTACCAAATTGTTTCATCTCAATCACAGTTGAACACAAAGCAAACTGCCCAGTGTCAATGCAGTGCTCTTGTTAGGTGAACAATCAAATTGCTGAATAAATGTAATGCGTATGAACTATCAATATGTGCTGGTGTGTTCTTGTTTCACACATCAATAATTTACCGAGTTAATACAGACAAAATGTCCAGTTTATCGTGGTATTAGGATGATAAAATCGATGCATGAGGTATTATTGGAGGAAGCGTCATCGCTCTTGTCCTCTGTGGCTCCTCTGTACACAGTGGACCAGACATTCCACTGTGGACTATCAGTGGTCAAGTTGCCAATGGTCCACCATGAAATTTATGGTGATTACATAATGGTACACTTCATTTTTGCAGAGCATCACTGTAAGGTAAATGGCTGTCCTAAGTTCTGACCAACCTCCTCCTTCCATTGACCTTGAGGATACGCGAGCTGTTGCCAAAAGCATCAACGATTATTAGTCCCTTCCTGGTTTGCTCGCCGTCTGTTCGTCCGTCCCACCCATCGTTTTTCAGACTTTTCCCATACCCTTTAACGTATTCAACTGAAACTTGGTACATGGCTTTATTATGATAAGTGGCAGAACAAGTTCGAGTTTCAGGGCGTTTCGTCAACTTTTCACAGAGTTATGCCCTTTTTGGGCTTGTATCACATTGGTAGGGGACGTATTGCAAAGCAATTATCACTCTTGTTTTACTGGAATCGCACATGCTGTTACACCTTTACGTATGGATGTCCCACTGGCGTACCTTCCTGCGCCCCAGCCTTGTCCACAGATAGAGGGACGTATCAATCCTGCAACATGAATTGAAGTCCTGCAACATATCAATCAGAACAAAGCTTCAGGAGCAAGTCGGATTCCAGCTCGTATAATTAGGGAATTTGCATGTGAACGTTCAGGTCCAACAACCAATATGCTCAATGCTTCCTTCACTGAAGGAACTGTTCCCGCTCAGTGGAAAGTGCAATTGTAGTTCCAATTCCGAAATCGACTCAACCAGTGCGGAACAAATTGAGACCAGTATCTTTACCTGACCACTTTTCAAAGGTAGCAGAGAATTGTGTAGTGAAATGGTCATTACATGATATTAGAGATAAAATTGACAAAAATCATTATACTAGGTCTGGTTAGGTCTGGTCTGGTAATAGGTCTGGTTACTCAACATCACGTTACCTCATTAAACTCGTGAATGATTTGTACGAACATGCTGACAAACCATAAAGTCACAGCTCGGTGGTTGTAACTGATAACTCTAAAGCTTTCAATTTGATTGGTCATGATGTCGTAGTGAATAAATTCATAGATATAAATGTAAGAACAGCTCTAATTCCTTGGATCTGTAGTTTTTTTGAACCAAATAAAATTTTGAGTGTATGATACAAGATTACCTTGTCAGACAATGAGATCCTTATGGGTGGTGTACCTTAAGGTACCAAGGTAGCCCCCCTTCGCTTTCTGGTTCAGATCAATGATGCAGTGGCTCAAGTGGAACGTAGCAAAATCCATCTTGGTTCTTAAGTATACAGATGATACGACAATAGTTGGAAACACAAGGGGTAGCAAACCAGTAATGGCTCAGCGAGATGTCTTCAATGACTTTCAAAATTGGACAAACAATAATAAGATGAAATTGAATGTAGAAAAATGTTCCCGCATGCAAGTTTGTTTGATGAACAAATAATCACAGATGCTACAGCTGACTTTGCAAGCATTACTACTTGAGGAAATTCATCACCTTAAAATCTTCGGGGTTACTATGTATATATATATTTTTGTATATACTGTCGAGGCTCGTATAAAAGCGAACACACAGAATGTACAACAAGGGGTGCAGGACCCAAGAGCGGCAGGAGAAAGAAGCACAAAGCAGTGGGGAACAGAGACATGAGGAAATCTGTGGAAGGGTGAGGGATGGGGGAGGGTTACACAGGGTAAATAAGATGGACACTACAGGGACTTTCAGGTCCTTACATGACAGGGACATTCAGGAAGAAAAGGAGGGAATTTGAAGGAGGTGGGTTTGGGGTGGATTAACCGGGGTAGAAAAGATCAAGGATTTGGATGGAGGAAGACAAGTGATTGTGGTGAATAGCTGTTTTAAAGACCTGGAGGGAAGAGTGGGATTGAAGAGAGTGTGGGAGTTTGTTCCAAAGATGGGAAAATAGACGAATGAAGGAGTGAAGGTGACCGTGATTCTTGATTGTGGTAGTTTTACAAGAAGGGGGTTGCTGGCAGACCTTGAGCACTCTGCGAAAATATGGGGGGGGGGACATATCGCAGAGAGAGCAGGGGGCCGAAGCGGAGAGAAGATGGAAAGACCACCAACCTACCTGCAGTGAGAGTGAGAGACCCAAAGACTCAGCCTCATCGCGGTAGATACCAATGATCCTAAACGCCTTCGTTTCCACAGCGTGAAGACAAGAAAGGTGAGAGGTGAGAGCACCAGCCCAGAGGGAAGAGCAGTACTCCATCTGGCTGTGGATGAAAGCTTTGTATGTGCTCAGGAACTCAGGTGTGCCAAGGAAGGACTTTGCACAACAGAGGATGCCCAGTTGGTGACTGGCTTTGGAGGCCAGCTTGGAAATGTGGCTCCAGGAAAGGTCATGGCACATAATGAGACACAGAAGCTTGAATGAAAGGACTTCTTCAAGAGGATTGTTGAGAAAGTAGATGGGAGGAGGGGGGGGGGGGAGTTTTCGGACGGTCCTTTCGGAGAGACATCATGAGAGTGTGAGATTTGTCAGGATTGAAAGACATGTTCCATGTGTTGGATCAGTTTGTCATTTTATCCAGATCTGCAGAGAGTGAAGAGGCTGCTGCTTGACGATCTGAGGGAGGACAGATGGTACGGCAGAGGGTGGAGCCATCAGCAAAGAGATAGGATTTTATGGAGAGTCAGAGAGATCATTGATTAAAACCAGTAAAGGAACGGGGCCCAGAACACTGCCTTGAGGAACTCCAGCCTGGACAGGAAGAGGGGATGAGAGAACTCCATTAAGGGCCCCACGTTGACTGTGACAGGAGAGGAAGTCTGTGAGCCATGAGTGGAGATGGCCTCAGATACCATAGGAAGACAGTTTGGTGAGCAGGGCAGGGTGCCAGACTGTATCGAAAGCACGTGATATGTCGAGGGAGATGGCTCTGATCTTGTGTCTGGAATTGAGGACCTCCATCCATTGTTGGGCGAGCAGAAGCAGCATATACAGGGTAGAGCGACCTGGTCTGAATCCAAATTGATGATCGGAAATCAAGCCATTGGATAAGAATGGTTGAAAGTCTGAAGCGATGATGGATTCTATAACCTTGCTGATGATTGGGAGAAGGCAAAGTTCTTCAAAAGAATTCCCAAGACGAGTGGATGTGGGAGAAAGTAGAGATGGGAGACCAGTCTAGAAGCTTGATGGCTCTAAGTCCCTGCCAGTCGGCCTGAGTGAAATGTCAGACTCGACGGCGCTGAGGTGGTTCTCTGATAACAGCTAGAGAGATGTCCACTTTGACAAGCAATGTGGTCAGAAGAACCGATTGGAGCAGAGGAAGAACAGCAGATATTTTTCTGGGAAATTGGTCAAAATCAGATCTCGAAGAGATGGAGTACTATTGGTTGAGATCCGGGTCGGGAAGTTGACAGATTGAGTCAGTCCCAATGAGTCGCAGATGTCTTTTGCTGAAGTGCCATGACAGGTGAGAGAGGTACCCACACCTAGCCAACTGGCATGATGACAATTGAAGTCACCACATATGAGGAAGAGAGAGTTGGGATGAGAGGATAGAAGTGGTCATGTTTGGTCCATGGTTGTTCATTTCAATGGATTTGAAGTGGAACTTACCACATTCAGAATATTCTGTTGAGAGCAAATGGTAAACTGTATATGTTGAAACTATTTTAAAAGTTCAGTCTGTCTCGTGAAGATTTGATGATCATGTCCTGTATAAAGGGGATGTGAGATCCCTCCTCGAGTATGCTGTACCATTCTGGAATGCTAGCTTTACCGAACCTCAGATAAACGATTTGGCGAGAATTCAGAAAAGAGGCCGAAAAATAATCTTGGGTCTATCTTGAGAGAATTTTGATCAGGCCCAGGAAGTTTTCAAACTCTGAAACAACGCAGACTGGAAATTTGCCAAAGATGGTAAAACAAACTCGAGTTCAGACAGTGGATGTCCAATTCTCTAGGTATGATGAGACATTATGCTCTTCGACATTCATTCAAAATCTCCCAGATCATCTGCAGAACAACCATTATAAGAATAACGCAATTCCTTATTTTGTTAGGATATTGAATGAAATCCAATGAGTTGCATCCAAATCTAGCAAAATATTTGGTTGTTTTTATCTTGAACCACTGCAGGCAAAAATGTACGTAATTGTACACCGCTCCTTCCAAATTTGATATCTAGGCAATGCATGATGTCATCGCCGGGCCCCTGAGGAAGGGAGTACTCAGTTTTTATTCCTTTTGTTGGGTCGCCGAAATAGGTGACCCTTATTGTTGTCAGTAATTCTGTCTGTTTGTTTGGATGTTTGTTCGTTTGTCATCAGCATAATTGGTAGTAAACGTGGGCGGATTTTGACCAAACTCGGGTGGTAGGTACATCTTATGACCTAGTGCTTTGGAAATTGTGATGGTTGCTAGGGACGCTTTGGTTCCCTAGCAACAACCGAAAAACCTTCAAAATCGGTACCGTTCACGCGAAATCAATTCCGAAAGCCATTATCCCATGTAGTGTTATGAAATTTTGCACGAATGATCTACAGGTGATGCTCTATCAAATATATTGCGGTTTTTGTGATACATGGAATACTTTACCCGCAGCGCCCCCTACAATTAGGGTATGCGTGAAAATTGGC
>CM068953.1:30470737-30503892 GCA_035128595.1 Eptatretus atami | reverse complement strand
CACAGCGCCCCTACAATTAGGGTATGCGTGAAAATTGGCGAAAATTGAAGGCCCCTAGCGACCAGGTGAGTACATCGATACGAATGAAACTTTGCAGGTTCATGGTATCAATGAGTACTACAAATTTGCCTCGGGACATATTGACCGATTTCGCTTAGGTCAGGGGTCAAAGGTCAATTAGTGCAAAAATCAATAATATGCAGAGCTGGAGGTGCCTTCGCGCCAAATGCTTACTCCTCCTAGGTTTGGTCGGATGGTCATGAAAATTCACACTAATTGTCTGGAATACATTGTGCACAAACGATCGAGCCGGATTTTCGATTTAGATCTTTGTTCACCCGCAGCACCCCTCGAACTTGGGGATTTCCGATTTCAAACCGCATTTTCGGTACTTTTCATTCAAATTGTAACCGAGTAGTTATCAGTAGATGGAACTGGATGAGATTTGATATGCATAATCTTAGGTGATTCCCTATCCGCTATATGACATCCATTTGCTCTACATCTTATAGTTTCCATGCTCAGCGACCCGTCGCCGCCTACCGGCTTGTTTTCTTCTTTCTTGTTTGTCGGGCGATATCTGAGCCATCCTTTGAGCTGGGAAGCTGAAACTTGGGGACAAAAGTGAAGATGTGCTTTGACAAAAACAATATTTTTTATTTTTTGATTAATCAATGAATTGATTAATTATTTTCATTTTTTATCGGTTTATTAATTACTTCTTTATTTTATTTCTCATCTGGGCAAATCTCGGGCACATTTCGAGCTTGGATTCTGTTACTTGGACATTCCAGTGACCACGTGATTTGACTATAAAGACTATTCTTGATTTATTGATTTATCAATTATCGATTAATTATTTTCTTTCTTGCTTTCCGGGCGATATCTGGCCATCCTTTGATCTGGAAGCTGAAATTGGGACAAAAGTGAAGATGTGCTTTGGCAAAAAAGGTGTTTTTTTAATTTTTGATTAATCAATTAATTCATTAATTACTTCATTATTATGATTATTAATTACTCATTTATTTTATTTCTATCCTGGCAATATCTCAGGCACTATTTGAGCTCGGAAGCTGATATTTGGACATCACAGTGACCAAGTGATTTGGCTATAAATAGTATTTTTATTTGATATAATTCATTGATTAATTACTCATAATTATCAATGTAGTAATTACTTATTTATTTTATTTCTCATCCTGGCAATATTGTTACGAATTTGGAAGCCTTGTGCACACAGACAGAAGCAGTCCCCAAGTTTAGTTATCTCGATAAGTATGTGTTTATAGTTAGCCCCCTACCTGTGTCTAACGGAATTACATGTGTCGCTGCGAAGTTTCTTTTACAACAAATCTCCTTCACTTCACTTCGCACACCGACGCCATTGCCCACGTGCGTTCGACCACGTACGTGGGCGGAGATTTCATCGCCTCACTCGACTCCACCCCTTGTCCAATCATGCACAGAGGCGGACTCTCCCACGACACCCCGGCCAATGAGGGTTGAGATGGCCAAAGAGAGCGACTTTACCACGACACCCCGGCCAATGAGGGTGGAGACTGCTCAGATGCCGATTTTCTCACCCCGGACAAGAAAGATATAAAGGAACGCCAGGCTGGGGAGGTTGGTCGTCTTGAGGGTCCGGGTCTTGGTGCTGGCTGGTTCGCCTGGTCCTGGTCATCGTCGTCTCTGATCTTCTCCTTGGTCTTGGTTGATTGGTGCGTGGCGGTTGGAGAGCACGGTCCCTGGTGCTTGGCGCTGCGTGAAAGCTGTGGGTTCGAGTCCCGCCACACGACCAGATCTTCGTACACCGCACGAGGCGGACAGGTGCACGCCAGACCCTGGCCTTCGGCTCGCCTTTCCTTCCGAGCTGGAGGCCTCAAAAAGGCCGGCCGGCCCAGTTCTCGTGTGTGTGTGTGTGTGTGTGTGTGGTGTGTGTGTGTGTGTGTGTGTGTGTGTGTGTGTGTGGTGTGTGTGTGTGGCACCAGTCGTTAAGTAGAATTGTGTAAGTGCCTTGTACATACCTGCATTGCTTTTAGTCGGTTTAACTCTGCTCTCTGTGTCCCCCTCCCTTATAATAAACCCTGTTAAATGTACCAGCTCGTTTTCTGTGCTTTCTCCCATTGTTCAGCACGGTGCGTATTGAGAATTTGTGAGGCCGTTTGGGCCGTAATTGTTCATTTGGGTCCGACGGACTTTGGTAATTCGCTCGGTTATACTGGACCGAGGTCGCTAGAGCGACCCGGTTCGACAGAGCCCGTCGAGGGTGTGGTTTTCCCTGGTAGTTGGACGACGTGGGTATTTAGTATATTGAAATTAGGCAATTAACCCTACCCACACCATCAAAATATTGGCAACACGGTCGCTAAGGGACCCGTGACCTTTGGAGTGTCCGAGGGTCACGACCTAAATTCCGGTGTTCGGTGGGAGACGACGATCTGTAGTTTATCGCCACCGAAGCCCGGCCCACAACAATATCTCAGGCATCTTTTGAGCTCGGAACTGATATTTGTGACATGACAGTGATTTGGCTACAAAGAATATTTTGATTTATTGATAATTGATTAATCGATTAATTATTTCTTTCTTGCTTGTCTGGGCGATATCTAGCCATCCTTTGAGCTTGGAAGCTGAAATTTGGGGACAAAGTGAAGATGTGCTTTGTCAAAATGTTTTTTGTTTTTTTTGATTCACAATTAAGTATTAATTACTCAATTATTATCGATTTATTAATTACTTATTTATTTTATTTCTCATCCTGGCAATATCTCAGGCATTTTTGAGCGGAACTGATATTTGGAAATGACAGTGACCAAGTGATTTGGCTATAAAGAGTATTGTACACCGCTCCTTCCAATGCCATATCCAGGTGATGCATGACGTCATCGCGGGCCCAGGAAGGGAGTACTCAGTTTTATCCGTTTGTTTCTTTTCTTGTTTGGCCGGGCGATATCTAGCCATCCTTTGAGCTGGAACTGAATTTGGACAAAAGTGAAGATGTGCTTTGGCAAAAATTTTTTTTTTATTTTTTGATAATCATGAATTCATTAATTATTCATTTTTCGATTATTAATTTATTTCTTTATTTATTTCTCATCTCGGCAATATCTGGGCACATTTCGAGCTTGGATTCTGTTACTTGGACATTCCAGTTACCACATGATTTGACTATAAAGACTATTCTTGATTTATTGATTTATCAATTAATCGATTAATTATTTTCTTTCTTGCTTTCCGGGCGATATCTTGGCCATCCTTTGAACTAGGAAGCTGAAATTTTGGGACAAAAGTGAAGATGTGCTTTGGCAAAAAGGTGTTTTTTTAAGTTTTTGATTAATCAATTAATTCATTAATTACTTCATTATTATTGATTTATTAATTACTCATTTATTTTATTCTCATCTGGCAATATTGTTACGAATTTGGAAGCCTTGTGCACAAAGACAGACAGAAGTCCCCAAGTTTAGTTATCTCGATAAGTATGTGTTTATAGTTAGGGCCCCCTACCTGTGTCTAACGGGAATTACATGTGTGCGCTGCAAGTTTCTTTTACAACAAATCTCCTTCACTTCACTTCGCACACCGACGCCATTGCCCACGTGCGTTCGACCACGTACGTGGGCGGAGATTTTCATCACCTCAGCTCCGACTCCACCCCTTGTCCAATCATGCACAGAGGGCGACTCTCTCACGACACCCTGGCCAAGGAGGGTTGAGATGCCACAGAGAGCGACTTTCCCACGACACCCCGGCCAATGAGGTGGAGACTGCCTCAGATGGCGATTTTCTCACCCCGGACAAGAAAGATATAAAGGAACGCCAGGCTGGGGAGGTTGGTCGTCTTTAGGGTCGCGGGTCTTGGTGCTGGCTGGTTCGCCTGGTCCTGGGTCATCGTCGTCTCTGATCTTTTCCTGGTCTTGGTTGATTGGTGCATGGCCGGTTGGAGAGCACGGTCCCGGTGCTTGGCGCTGCGTGAAAGCTGTGGGTTCAGGCCCCACCACATGACCAGATCTTCGTACACCGCACGAGGCGGATAGGTGCACGCCAGACCCTAGCCTTCGGCTCTCCTTTTCTTCCGAGGCTGGAGGCCTCAATACAGGCCGGCCGCCCAGTTCTCGTGTGCGTGTGCGTGTGTGTGTGTGTGTGTGTGTGTGTGGTGTGTGGTGCCAGTCCGTTAAGTAGAATTGTGTAAGTGCCTTGTACATACCTGCATTGTTTAGTCGTTTAACTCTGCTCTCTGTGTCCCCCTCCCTTATAAATAAACCCCTGTTAATGTACCAGCTCGTTTCTGTGCTTTCTCCCATTGGTCCAGCACGGTGCGTATTGAGAATTTGGAGGCCGTTTGGGCCGGTAATTGTTCATTTGGGTCCGACGGACTTGGTAATTCCGCTCGGTTATACTGGACCGAGGCGCTAGAGCGACCCGGTCGACAGAGCCCGTCGAGGGTGTGGTTTTCCCTGGTAGTTGGACGATGTGGGTACTTAGGTATATGAAAATTTAGGCAATTAACCCTACCCCACGACGTCAAAATATTGGCGACCACGGTCCGCTAAGGGACCCGTGACCTTTGGAGTTGACCGAGGGTCACGACCTAAATTCCGGGTGTTCGGTGGGAGACGAGTCGTTTATCGCCACCGGAGCCTGGCCCACAACAATATCTCAGGCATCTTTTGAGCTCGGAAACTGATATTTGGACATGACAGTGATTTGGCTACAAAGAATATTTTTGATTTTATTGAATAATTGATTAATCGATTAATTATTTCTTTCTTGCTTGTCTGGGCGATATCTCAGCCATCCTTTGAGCTTGGAAGCTGAAATTTGGGGACAAAAGTGAAGATGTGCTTTGGCAAAAATGTTTTTTTTTTTTTGATTCACCAATTAAGTTATTAATTACTCAATTATTATCGATTTATTAATTACTTATTTATTTTATTTCTCATCCTGGCAATATCTCAGGCATATTTTGAGCTTGGAATCTGATATTTGGAAATGACAGTGACCAAGTGATTTGGCTATAAAGAGTATTGTACACCGCTCCTTCCCATTGCCATATCCAGGTGATGCATGACGTCATCGTTGGGGCCGAAGGAAGGGAGTACTCAGTTTTCACTCCGTTTATTTGTTTGTTTTCTTGTTTGTTTGGCCGGGCGATATCTCAGCCATCCTTTGAGCTAGTAACCTGATATTTGGACATGACAGTGACCAAGTGATTTGGCTATAAAGGGTATTTTTGATTTTTTTGATTTATCATTTAATTGATTCATTATTCATTTTTCGATTAATTAATTTTCAAAGAGTTACAGATTCAGATGAAACAGTGGTGGTTGAGGTATGCTATTAAGCAATTGATTGAGAAATCAATTATTTTAGGACTGTTATTTATTTTAATTACACAATCACTGAATCAATTATTGCACATCGCTCACTCCAAATTCATCTCCATCTGCTGCATGGTGAGTAAGTATCATTTGTACATATTTATCTCAGAAGTACATTTGTACACATAAACTAAGTATCATTTGTACACATTCACATCAGAAGTACACTGCTCCCTCCCAAGTCCGTCTCCATGTGCTGCATAGCGGCAATGTTGCCCGCTGGAGGATTTATTTATTTATTTATTTGGCATGGGGGCAGTGTACTTTGTACCACGACTTGTGTTAACTTGTTTCAAGTGTTGAATGTTTAAAATAAACCACGAAATGTGATCCACTATACATTTTAGATTCGTGAAGCCATGTCCAATTAACTCTACATTACCTTGCCATGAAAATTTACCTAACTGCCATGTATGATTTTGATTTTTAGCTCTACTTCTTTCTGGTAGGGACGGGAGTTGTGTTATTTAGCCCGTCCCCCATGCAGCAGGAGATGTGTGTGTGTGTGTGTGTGTAGCGCCGGATTTATGGTGGTGGAGGCCCTGGGGCACACACGGGTGGTGGTGGCCCTTTTTGCTACCAACAATGAGATAAAGCAGTGGTTTTCAACCTTTTTCAATGATGGCACCCTAAACTCTTTCTCTCATTCTGTGGCACCCCTATTCAATTTTCTGTCTGTATAGTTGCCTTAAGAACATTGCAGGCTCCATGAATTAAATTATTGGATAAAATACATAATTTTAGGAGTTTTTTTTGTGGCCTTTTATTACCACCAATGGATTCCAGACACAACTGAAGATTGGCAATGCGTGCAATTAGCCTGTTGAAAAGATTGTATTGCTGTTACAAATTCCGAGCAACATTTGATTTAATTTGAGTAACAAACTCAAAGTAACGAAACGAGAAGCGTTGCTTTATATGTTTCTGGTATCGGATTCCACCAACACAGAAAGTAACTAGAAGGGTACTCGGTAGAGCACATACCTCTGCCCCTCTGTTCTCTGGGAGGAGAACATATCGGGCCCATTAAAAATTTGAAATATCATGCTATATATATCGTTTTTGGCCCTATCTCTCAATCACTTTAAAAATTAAAAAAAATCTTGTATCCGTATCTGGATTTGGATCTTCACCAAAATCGAATCAATTTGGCCTTTTCACACATCCAACCTGTTTAAGCCGAATCCTTCCACAACTTTGAAATATTGTTCTCAATAGTGAAGAATCATTTTTAAAATTACCGGATCCGGATTGTCACCAACATTGAATCAATTCTTCCTTCTTACACAACCACCCTGCCTACCAAATTCCATCCGAATCCGTCCACAACTTTTTGAGATATCTTGCACACAAACAGACAGACGGGGGTGAAAACATAACCTCTTTCCACCTTCGGTGGCGGATGTAAAAATCCCTCGAACAAGTGAATGCGGATTATATTATCGAAACAATTTCCAACTAGACTTGTCACAAATACACGATGAATGCCCAATTTTTTAGCAAATTTCCTGCACTGGTTAGTATAGGGTTAATAAGTTATAATTCACAACAACAATCAGACATTTACATGCAACGTTGCACGATCTGATAGTGATAGTGACATGTTGGCAGGCAGACAGAGGCTGATTAAACATGGATAGGTACCTCACGAGCCTTTTGACCAGCAAAGTCACGAATTAAGTCAGAGAAGCCAATATCACGCAGTAAGTCAAATTCAGTTGGCAAGAGAACAAGACAGGTCAGGTGACATTGTGTCGTAGCTGTGCGCAAGCGGTTGTATATCAGTATGAGCTGAGAAAATGAGCGTTCACCGTTGAAGTTTGTAATCATCAACATAAGATAGATGTGCAGAGCGGTCATGATGATGTTAGGAAAAGTGGAGCTCACATGTTTGTCCATAATGACTATGCAGCAAAAGTGCTCCAAACTCAAATGACCTGTTTACTCATCAGGAAAAGCTCCAGAAACAACAACAACAAATTGACACAGTTCATTGGGTGGTGGATGAAAAAGTGAAGATGAAAAAATTATAATTTTCCAGGAAGTTTGGATTGATTTGAAGCAACTTTTACTTAATAATGTTTTTTTCTCTCTCTGAGGAGCGTTTCCGTGGGACAGAGAGACCAGCAGACAGCATTATAGCCCATTACATAATATATATCAGAGAATGTGTTATAACTCTCGATGTAGGGTTTGCGTGGAAAAAAATGCTGGTGCCATCTGCAACATCCAAAACTAAAGTTGAAGCATCTTCTCTAAAAAGTTGCTTATTCTACATATGATAACCTACCTGGTTTGTTCAGCTGATTGCCAAGGCAGGGATCACTTTTCAGTTCTCCAGATCATTGGAAAAGCAAAAGCAAAGAAAACCTCACGACATACAGTAGGTCAAACCCGGGAATTCATCTTCTCGTTCATAATAATAAGAATAATAATAATGATAATAAGAATAATCTTCAGACAGCATATTTTTGAGCTGCCTCTATCAATGGCAATGACTCCGGTATAATCTGACAAAGTTTTACCTCGTGCATCATCCTTTGGTATAGTAATTTTAATAGCTTGAAAGGATTTAACAAAACGTATGAAAAACTACATTCCGAGGCGCAGGGATCCTAGCATCGCCTGGATAGATCCGGAGATAAACAACGCCCAGACAAGTCCGGAGACAAACACTGTCCAGACATAATCACCCTAGCAGAGAGGAGAGAGAGAGAGAGAGAGAGAGAGAGAGAGAGAGAGAGAGAGAGAGAGAGAGAGAGAGAGAGAGAGAGAGACAGACGAGAGAGACAGACAGACGGAGAGACAGACAGACGGAGAACAGACAGACAGACAAGACAGAGCTGTGTGGGAGGATGCTGCTCTGTGTTAGGTGGGGAGGAGCAAGGATGGGAGAGAGAGAGAGAGAGAGAGAGAGAGAGAGAGAGAGAGAGAAGAGAGAGAAGAGGAGAGAGAGAGAGAGAGGTTAGCAGAGAGAAAATGTTACGCTTTATGAACACACACACACACACACACACACACCACACACACACACACATACACACACACACACTATTGCGCTTGGCCGATTTGGTAGATTGGAAAAAAAATTGGCTCTGTAATTTAGAAAACATGTTAATACGGCAAATGGCTCAGAAATCGGGTTTTATTAAATATATTTTGCTTTCACACTCACAAAGAGAAACCATTTTACCATTGTATATCATGTACCTCCACCTCGTAGCAACTGCTGACTGTACATCCCAATCGGGACACAAACTGTATCGCTCTTGACTACATTGTAGGGTGCTCAGCAAGTGGCTTAAGCACTCAAGCAAGCACTCCAATTAAATGGTTGATAAGGAACGGCTGGCCAGGCTGTGCGCTTGCGAATGTAGGTAATTTGGTCACCGGACCGTGACCAAGTTTCTGGTGACCAAATTTCCTGTGACCAAATTACCGTGTTTATATTATATATATATATATGTATCTGTACATATTATATAATATATATATATATATATATATATATATTATACATATATATATTGTTACGGCTGTGAAATTCGCCTACACCATAAAGGGTCCTCAGGTGAGATATATCGATAAGTTCATGTGTAGTTAGCCCACACCTGTTGTTTAGAGGGAATATGTGTGATTCATCTGGGCTGCGACGCTTTGAGTTAGCCATTTTTCTTTCTCTATTGTTATTTTGGACCATTAAGCCGCCAACAACTCAAACACCACCACCTTTGCCTCTTTACCTCACAACTCCATCCGGGCAAACATCGCTTCACCGCATTCCAAACGACGCCCGCCAACCACCAACCACCACAGCAACCCCACCACCTTCGCCTTTCTCCTTCCACGGCCATCGACCCCACCACCAGTCAACACCGAACGTCGTACTGTCCGAAGCCGTTCGGTGATTGCTGCCGAACGCGGCAAGCCGCGAGTGCAATGGATGCCTTTATGGGAGAGAAATTCGGATCAGGAAGGCTTCACGCCCTTTTTCTCCGTCCAATGGGCGAGCGTCGGGCGGTATGGCCCCACATCCAAGCGCGATGAATGTGGATTCTTTACGGGAGAGAAATTCGGATCAGGAAGGCTCACGCCCCTTTTTCTCCGTCCAATGGGCGAGCGTCGGCGGTATGGCCCCGCCTCCAAGCGCAATGAATGTGGATTCTTTACGGAGAGAAATTCGGATCAAAGAGCTCACGCTCTTTTTGCCACACCAATGGCTGAACAGAGGGTGGCGTGGCCCCGCCTCCAATCGCGTTTTGATCCTAAAATCTGCATACAGGCTCCTCCCCCGGTCTATAAAAGACGCGAGTCTGTGTGGAACTCGTAGTAGTGTGGGGGTCGCTTTTCTCGTCGTTGGTGTCGTCTCGTCGCTGGTCGCTGGTGTCGTCTCCGCTCGTCGTTGGTGTCGTCTCGTCGAATCGAGCCACCTTCGCCTTCACAAGCGACCAAGCCAGCCAGCCATTCCCTCGCTCGACCCTGAGCATCACCAATTCCCCCCCCCCCCATCCGCGCTGAGATAGTGCCGGTGGCCCCGTTCATTCCCCACCCTAACCGTGGTGCGACCAAACCGTGCTTGCGCGGAGCACGCCGGAGAGGGCTCACCGACCATGCCAGGGGACGGAGTCGGGCGCAGCTGCGCTGACATTGCGGCTTGCCCGCCATCCGTCCGAGGACGCGGGTAAGACCTTTTCGTCTCGTGGACCTGGCCGCTCCTTCAGGTTCCGCGCACATTTGGTCCACGGACCCCGTCTACCTCCCTGCCTATGGGGAGGTCTTTCCTGTTTATTTTGAATGAATGATGTGGCGCCGAGTCCCGACAAGTATAATTGTTTAAGTGTTGTAAATAATTATAGTCGGTAGTAGTGCTTTTGCTTTTGTTGCATTTTGGCTTTTGCTGCACATTGCATTACTGCCTTACGTGCGTGTGTTGTGTGTGTGAAATAAAGTGCTTGCTTGTCAAACTGTTTCCCATTTCGTTGCGTCCTTTCCTCTGTTGAAAGTTCCATCTTGCATCACGTAAGGGATTGATAGTGGGTTGAAACACCGATAAGTAATCTGAACCGTCGAGGTCGACGATAACTCCGCTCGGTTATCCCTGCAGCACGGAACGAGCCGCTTAAGCGGTTCGTGTCCGAAGTCGACCTGCGGCGAGGTACGATCACCCGGTCGACCACTCGTGCAGGTACTTAGGTAGGTCGAATTTGGCGAGCAACCCTATCCTGCGCAGGTGGGCAATTGGCACGATCTGGTGAGGTTAAACCCCCACCCGTGACTGGCTCCTGGCGGTAGTTCCTGGAGGGTCACGACTGAATTGCCCGTTCCGGTGGGCGACGCGTCGCGATTCGAGTTACGTGGCCGATCGCACGCCGGACGGGCCGAAATTCGTAACATATTATATACATATATATATATATATATATATATATATATATATATATATGTACAGATACAAAAAAATACATATATACAGGGTGTCCCAAAAATAACCAAGGGATTTAGAAATTAAATAACATTTCTGTTTTTTTTTTTGTTTGTTGTTTAAAAAAAAATATATATATTCTTTTCTTTTCGGAATTTAGATTAACATTTGGAAATGACCCATGGAAAATTCACAACTGAACAAAGAACCAAAATCGTGGAATTTTATTTGAAATTTTATCGATAAATTATTCTCATATGCCTGGTGTTGGCTTAATGGTTCGGGTGTCGGGCTTGGGATTCCAGAGTCCTGAGTTCAAACCCCGCTCAGCTGTTTAATTAACACCAGGTGGGGTTAACTCGGCCTGTCATCCTTCCGAGGTCGGCAAAATGAGTGCCAGCATGCTGGTATACTGTGTTGGAGTGACGACCCGTCAAGGATTGTGCCCAATAGCCAAGGAGACTGCTTAAGCAACACCAACGCTCTGCACAGAGTATGGTCCCAATGGATGGATGGAATTTTTCTCACCCAAAGAGCATACTACCGACACCTCAATGCCAGAAATCCACCTTCAGACTTCATGATTCGTCGGTTCATTCAACGTTTTCAGCAACATGGGTCAGTAAAGTGACTTGCCACGATCTGGAAGACCACGTTCAGTCCGTTTGCAGATTAATCGTGATCGTGTACTGGACAGTGTTCAAGAAGAAGCAGGAACATCGATCCCGCAGACGTTCTGACCAGTTGGGGATGTCTCGGGTGTCACTGTATCGAACACTAAGAAACGATTTGCCCCTGTACCCATACAAAGTGCAATCGGTGCAAACATCAGACTCTCTCGGCGAGGAACCCTCGTGAGTGCAGGAGGCCAATGGGCCGACCAGTGCCTATCGTGGTCGCAGCAGGTTGATGGCATCTCGAGGAGATGGGGATGGACCAGGTATCTGCCTGTGGGATGGCCAGACGGAGGACCTGGTGCAAACACCAGACTCTTTCGGCGAGGGACCCTCGTGAGTGCAGGAGGCCAATGGGCTGACCACGTGCCTATCGTGGTCACAGCAGGTTGATGGGCATGGACCAGGTATCTGCCTGGGGGATGGCCAGACGGAGGACCTGGTGCAAACACCAGACTCTCTCGGCGAGGGACTCTCGTGAGTGCAGGAGGCCAATGGGCCGACCACGTGCCTCGCGGTCACAGCAGGTTGATGGACATCTCAAGGAGATGGGGATGGACCAGGTATCTGCCTGGTGGATGGCCAGATGGAGGACCCTGGAGTAAGTGGACGCAGCGACGCGCTGCTCCGGCGCATGCTCCCATACCTGACCTGACCTCACCTGACCTGTGTGATGACTGAATGTCTCCGTGCTGTCCTTTGATCCTTCGTCAATATATGAATCTGTTATTTCGTTCTTCCACGAGTCGAGGTTTCTGTATTGTTTTTTGTTTTGTTTTTGGCTTCCATCCAATTACATCGACGTTTGGTCCAAGTTTTTTTTAAAAAACTGCAGATCACGGTCTGGTCATCGTTACTCCGATAAGGTATTATGGAGCCTGGTGTTGGCTCAGTGGTGGCGGCTTGGGATCCTAGGGTCCTGAGTTAAAATCCTTTTAATTAATACCAGGTGGGGTTGACTCAGCCTGTCATCCTTCTGAGGTCGGCGAAATGAGTACCAGTTCCAGTGTGTGTACCGGTAAGGGGCACTGCATCAGCGACACAGTCGCGCTTCAAGAAATGATAGCTACCCCGGCAGCTAAGCTGCCATACGACCACCACCACCCACACCACCACAGGTATTATTAGTGAACATTGAAGTGAATGACGGGCAGAGACGAAGAGGAAGAAGAGCTAATCGTGATGTCCTCGGGCCATGGCCCCACGTGCCTCCCAGGCGTGCGCCGCTCCCATTGGCTGAGCCCGGAGAGCGCGGCCTCTCGCGGAGGATCGTCGTCCCGGACGGAGAACTATCGAGACGACGGAGGACGGCGCCACGTGCGGATGTTTTATGCTGCTTGTCCGAATCTCGTGGTGGACACCCCCTCCTTGTGTTTAGTAGTGGACTCGTCCGGGCGGATCGGGGTCTTTCCATGGGGAACGGGCAGGCGTTGTTGCTCTTCCAGCTGCTGCTGCTGCCATTCTGGCCGCCGTGCTTCGCCTATCATTCGGATCCGGCGGACGGCACCACCGGACACCTGAAGAGGGAGCACACCTTGGTGAAGCCCTACCAGTGTACGTGTAACCCGCACCTCACCCAGTTTAATGATCGTCCGCACGACCCACGTGGACAGGGATGGTCGTTGTAATTTTGTTGCCGTTCTCGACCGATCGGGTTTATTTATTTATTTATTTATAAAAAACGAACATATTTGTTAATTGTTGTTAATTGTTGTTAACTCGCCGATTACATGCCACGGATGCACCTGTCCGTCCGTCCTGTACGAGGTGTTCAAATGGTCTCTGTGTACGTGAAGCCTACCTGTCGGCAGGTGTTCTGGGTGGGGCACTGGATTACCCCCCAAAGGTAGCTCGAATTTCACTATAATCTGGCACCACGTGCTCCTGGGGGACAACACCTTCTCGAGGCAGAGCCCCCCCCCCCCTGGCCAGGATAATGGAGCTGTGTTCCGCACAGGACGGCCCAACATGCTCGTGTTCGTGGGATGCTTCCCACTAACCTCGGGACAAGCTTGGACCGTGTTGATGTGATCTGTGTCACGTGTCCCTAGACAATGCAGCTCCGTGTCACCCGGTCAAATGGTCCACGTACGGGGACACGCTCACGCTTTCCTTTGGTCTCGCGTACCTGCGGATTGAGCGTGTTGTTTTGAAGTTTTGTGTTTTGGATTCCCAGCGGCAGGTTCCAGTGAGCGGGCTCTTTGGGACATCATCGGCAGCACCATGGTGACGAGCCAGCAGGTGCGGCTCACCCCCGACCAGCAGAGCAAACAGGGTGCCATATGGAACCGGGTGGTGAGGCTTGTAACCTGATGTCAGTACGCTCGTGCTGAAGGAATTATAACACCAGACACCCATTAACACCAGAAACACCACTCCACAAGCATTTCCACCTGCTGGTCGTACCTGTACACGCTCATACACCACTCCACAAGCATTTCCACCTGCAGGTTATACCTGCATAATCTCTTGCACCATACCAAAGAACATTTCCACCTGCAGGTCGTACCTGTACACGCTCATACACACCAGAACCATTTCACCTGCAGGTCATACCTGGACACGCTCATACACACCAGAACCATTTCACCTGCAGGTCGTACCTGTACATGCTATTACACCACACAAGAAGCATTTCCACCTACAGCTCGTACCTGTATAATCTCTTTCACCACACCAGAACCATTCCCACACGACGGAGCTTTGGTGTAAACTCGACATTTCAAATGTGGCTCTAAAGGGCGTTGGGAGGCACGAGCCTTTTTTCGTCTCTTGCCCAGTACGGATTAGCACTTAATTTTTTTTTAAAGGAAAGGTGTGTTTTATTGTTTTCGGACGTCACAAAAGGTTGGCCTGACTGATCTAGCTTTGATCTCCTGTCTGCGAAAGCTGCACGCACAAGGTTAGCACGTGACCTGACCAGTGACTGCTACCGAGCTGTAAGACGTCCGGACATGCAAACTATGGTCATCTGCAAGTTTATCTGTCAAGCGGTGAGTACAGGTATACCTCGATTTACGTCTCGGATGTGTTATTGAAAATTGCTACTTAAATCAAATCTTTTTTTTTTCCATAAGAAATACAGAACTGGAATAAGGTTGTGTGGGAGGTGGGGAGGGGGACGTCGTAATTTTCACCCATGATATTACCTTTTTGGCTTAAACAGAGATAATTTAAACACTCAATCTAACACGTGTTTTGACAGTAAAAAAAATTTGAAATGAAATAATTTTATTAAAGTACAGTACAGTAAAATACTGTGTACAATACGCTGTGGGGGTGAGAGTGAGAGTGAGTTATGATCAGATGAAGAAGGATGGAAGGGCTTGCTACTCGTAGTCCCGGCAGGGATTTGTAATGTGTTAAGGGTGCTGGGGATGACCCTCCTAATCTTCATGAAAGACATATTTGAGGATCTTTAACATCCATCAACTAATGCTCGCAGATGGGACACCCGGCTTAACGGTGCGTACCTCTCGGCCATCCTGCCCGTGCACACATAAACCTATCAAACCAGCCACGGCTTGCAGTGAAGGTCTCTTTAGCCGTGGCAGCGGCAACTGAACTCTCGCTCTCCTTTTTCAAGTCATCGCACAGAGTTTTAGTTTTCTGCTGTATGATAGCTGCTTCACTCACAGGTGTCCTCGTTCTCTTGAGGTCCGCAATCCACCTGGCCGGCACACGTTCCATCTCCTCCATGTAAGAGCTCCTTTGTTTCATAATTAATTTGGATGTTAATGGCGGAGCACGTTTAGCAGTTTCACGAATTTGTTCTACATTTTTATAAATACTGTACGTACGGTTGTTGCAGGCAAACATAAGTGCCGACCAACATCGACAGCACGACCGCCACTCGCCATTCTGTATTTAACGTGCAATTTCACCTCCAGATTTACAGGTTTCCACACTTCCTTAGCCACAGGGTCACTCTTATTACCACCTGCATGCTCACAACTCATGATGATGGATTTTGTAAGGACAGCACGTCTGAACAGCACAATTGCAGAATAAAGTACAGTGAACTTTACACCGAAGTTACGTCGTTCAAGTCACGTGCTTTGGCTTTTTCCGTCGCCAATTTTCCTGATCCGCCCAGTTAACTGAACTTCAATTTAATTTAATTTAATTTGATTGCCAGTGCCAGAAAAATTTTCATGTTTTGTTTGAACAGTAATGAAGAATGTTAATACAGTACGAACAATGGCCATGGCGGCGGTGTGTTCGACTGTGGTGCTGTCTAATCGGTCTAAATTTAAATTCCGTGCTGGAAAATGCGTGCAAGACGACAGGTGCAGGTACAACGGCACGGGACACAGGATGCAGAAGTGTTCTTCCATCCATGAAGCTTGCCTTTGCCGGCATGCACACAGGCACGGCAGAGCCACGCACGGTTTGTCGTTGACGCGTCGTCTTTGAAGTGTGATGTAGCACTCACTGAACAAACGTCCGTCACGATTCGATGTGGACACGTCTTGAAACGGCAAACCACGTGTGCCTGTGTGCGTGCACGCGAACTTCGTAACAACGACGATCTCGACGTCTCGGCGTAACACTGGGCGGTGCAGGAAAATTGGCAACGGAAAAAGCCAAGGCACGTGACTTGAACGACGTAACTTCGATGCAAAGAGACGTAAATCAAAGCCTGGGTACATATTGATGGACGACGCAACTTCGAATCGACATAGATCGAGACGACTTAAATCGAGGTATACCTGTACATACATGGTAGTATTTAACGTAAAACAAGCACATGGTCTCGTGAAAACCCAGAAATGTACACATTTGGAATACCTGTCGTACCGTGCCAGTTAATATATAAAGATCACTGGAGTACGATTCGAAATAGGATGATGCACAGTGTACTCTTTTTATCAGCAGCAACAAAATAATCTCATGACAGTCCAACTGAGGCCTCAGAAATCCTGAAAACCCAGGAGGGAGCTTGACCCATGTATTTGAATTGCGCCTCAACCCCCCTCCCCCCTACACACACACACACACACACACACACACACACACACACACACACACACACACACACACACACACACACACACTTACTCAAAGTAAATGTTGCCCATGGAAGTGTAGCATAAGTTTATATTTGAGATTAGACACACATTGTAAACAAACATATCGACACTTTTTGTACTTCCTGTCTCCTCCTCACTCCATTGTGCCCAAGCCTTGTGGTCTGGTGGATTGGGAGCTGCAGGTGCAATTCAAGGTGCATGGCGAGGGGAGAAGGAACCTGAATGGTGATGGTTTGGCGTTGTGGTACACACGGGACCAGTTAAAACTCGGTAAGAAGTGAACCTTGTACGGCTGAGGTTGTTGGGGGGAAGGAAGATAAATTCCATTGTTTCTCAAGCTTCATGTCTTGGTTTTATTGTTTGGTGGATCAAGGTATTGTTCCCCTATAAGATCAAGGTATGACAGGGTGTTCCCCCATAAGAGTGAATCATTTATTTATTAAATGACTCGTACAGATGTAAAAGGATTTTGATGGAAACGGTTACGAATCAAGAACTTGGTTTCAGTTTCACATGTACGTCACGGAGCGATTTGGAAGCTTGTAAGTTCTTTCAAGATGTCTGCCTTCTTCTCAGGCAACTTTTAGCGTGTCGTGGAAAGTCATCTCAGTTTGTCCCGTTTCCTTAGAAATGGACTGAACTCTCCTTCACGACACCATCAAAATGAACATCGATCTCACCACTGAGCAACACGTGATCAAGAACGGTGTCATCTTGTTTGATCATCCCCAACATTTCGAGTAAATGAGGTGTGAGAAATTTGATCCTCCTCGGTAATCTCGTGGAGAATGTGAACCTTATAAGGACGCAGCTTCGCTTCTTTCGACATACAGTGAACCGAGGTCTTGGACGTGTTCGACTACAAAGAGTCCCCTCTGTACAGACCTTTATGGAAGTGTTCCAAAAGTTGTGAGGACTTCTACAGATGTCTCTTCCACGCACACCTTGATGGTGAGAGGCCCGGGCGGTTCAAATGACAAACAATATTTGACTAAATCAAAACGACGAATTTGTAAATTGGATTTGTGGTACTGACTCTTTTACGCCATGTTTCTGTGAGAAACGGTGATTAACGAGCATGACCGAGCGGGATCCGTGACCGAGCTGGTTCCTTCAAAGCAAGGCCCATTGTAATCATAAAATACCACTTTGGATTGTAAGTGGTTATTATCGAATGATCTACCTGTAGAGCGAGAAACACAAGCAGAATCGAGTCCTGTGGCTTGCAATTTAAATATGTAAGGTTTTGTTGATATTGGAATCATTTTGTTGAAGTTATTTTAAAATAAAAAAAATCGTTCATGCTTATGTGGGACACCTTGTTACCTGTGGGGTAGTTGAATTGTAAGTTCTTTGCACGTACCCCTTTAAAAAATGCCATTTAACTATGTCGTATGCTCCCCTCCTTCCCTTTGGCAGGTCCTGTGTTTGGAAATGCTCAAAACTTTTCAGGAATGGGAATCTTTATCGACACCTACTACAACGAAGGGAAGAAGACTGATGTACGTTCGCTCATCTTCTTTCATGACCTTTAACGTACCTAATAGAAGGGACCTACCGTTGTGAGATCGCACCTTTTCAAAGTAAATTAACCCATGCCTTTCTTCGTGGTGCGTGGCACACTGCCATTTCCTTTGTAGAGCAGAAATCCATATCTATGGATCTTCCTGAAAGTTCGATTCGCTCGTATCCCTCTGTGAACACTCGTTTTCGAGGACGGTTCAAATTCGATTGACTCTGAATTTCCACCGTGTCCCCACACCAATGGATATCTCGAATATTTTTTTTGCCATTAATGTACAACCCGTCAGTCATTTATTACCTCCGCCACCCAAGTTCGATGGAGGTTATGTTTTCAACCCTGTCTGTCTGTCTGTCTGTCTGTTAGCAGGATATCTCAAAAAGTTCTGGATCCAGATCCAGATCCAGATCCAGATACTAGAATTTTAACAAGTGATTCTTCACCATTGAGAGATGGGGCCAAAAATGATATACAGTATAGCACAATATCTGAAAAAGTGATGGACGGATTCAGGCGAAACTTCGTGGACGGGTTGGGTGTATGACGAGGACGAATCGATTCAATTTTGGTGAAGATCAGGATCCGGCCAAAGGCTACCTGGTGAAGTAGGCTACCAAATGTAAATCGCTCAACCTGGTGGAGGCATGCACTCTGCCGAGTACCATTTTAGTTTACAGACTATATTATACCCACATTGCCTCTAAACGACTTGCTTTCCTCTTCAAAATGGTTTCTTTGCATTTTTATCGAATTAAAAAAAATATATATATATATATATATCGATACATTTTCCTTCTCCCACTTTCCATGCTCTTAATGCCATTCCTTCCCTTTTTTCACACTGTTCTGGGATTTTCCAAAGCAATCTCTAAGTGGTAGAGAAATGTAATGGACTGAAAATACAGCAACTAGTTCAGTTGGTAGAACGCACACTTTGGGAGGGGGAAATAATAGTCCGTGACTAGTTTGAGCCAAGGTGTGTTGCACGTACTTTTATTGGACCGATAGAGTTACTGAGGACAAATGACAGACAGGCAGACAGAGCAGACCTGAGAGAACCTACACGCCGCCATAACGGGTGTTAGTCACATGCTTTAAAGCCTTGGGGTCACATCGATCAAAGGTTCATTAATTTGTGTGCCGTCAGTGGCTGCTCATTTGTCTCATTGTAGCAAGGCTCCATGGGATCTTTAATGTCGAACAACTAATGCTGGCAGACGGGACACCTGCCTTAATGTCCATCTGAAGGACGATGCGCTTGGTGATGTAACTAACGCCCAGCCGAGGAAGCACCGATCCGACGGTTCGTAGTCGGGTCAGGAATCAAACCCAGACGAGGCATCTCGAAGGCAAACGTACTACGTCTGCACCATCCTGTGTGATGAGCTCGGTGGTAAATTGTTCCTCTGAAGGTCACAGGAACAATGGTGCCTTCATCACATCGCAAGTGGCCTGTCTGACACGACGCTGAATCCCGCTGTGCACGTCGGATCATTTTCGTTATTTTACCTCTTCCTTGACATTATCTTCGTGTCTTCTGCCATTCACAGTTACAGTATCCATACGTATCAGTGATGGTAAACAACGGAACGCTTCACTACAACCATGATAAAGATGGTCGACGCACGTCTTTGGGAGGTTGCCCAATTGCCGTACGTAACGTGAAGCACGACACATTCATCTCCATCAAGTATGCCATGCAGCAGATCACGGTACGTCGCAGTATCTACGCGCGCTTGAAGTCTCTGAACTACATTCCGATGTAATTTGTATTTTTACTTTCTTTTGCTCCCTTATTCCTGCTCACTGTGGGCAATGTGGGTGGTAAATTATTGTTGACAATTGTAAGGATTGCTGCAGTAATTCAGAGTACTAATGGGTACCCCATCCCTCCGGGCGGGAGTACCCGTCTCGGCCCACCTTCGGTGGGCAATGTGCTGCGGACCATTCTTGGAAATGCACTTTATAATTTTTGAAAGAAATTTTATTGATCACAACATGTCATACTTCATATCTATATAATAAAGTAGGATTGTCTATCTGCTTGTCTGTCTGTCCCTGAACTAGTCCCTCAGTTTTGGGGGCTAGCCCAACCAAACTTTCTGGGGAACCTTCTGGGGTCCCAGCGGGTGTCTTAATATGGGTGGGAGAATTCATAAATTTCTCAATATAATTATGATTGAGTTTACACTCATACTTTTGGGGTCCCTGCGTGTCATGCCTGGATTAACAGTGCCCGAGGAGCACAGGCCGAGGCCCTTCACCCTCAAACTTTACCTTTATTCTCATTTTTACTTTGATTCATCATTTATCAGTGAACTGCTATGCTGGAAGTATGTTAGCAACCTTAAGCTTGTGATATTTCCTGTTAATACCTTCGTATTTCAGCCATATTTGTGTACAGTGATAATTGGACGACCTCTGAGCATGCCATGCATTCGGTAACTGTAATGGTGAAGCATTTCCTCGCCATAGGTTGTAATTGCTTCTCGGCACGACGAAGGTGGTGAAGGATTGAAGGTCCATTCAAAAAACAACTTTTCTCTCCCACTTCTCGGGTCTTCCCCAATCTCGCGAGAGTTCCCTTTTTCCCCATCCCGCCACATCCCTCCCATTTTCACAGATCACCGATTCCGTCCCAACTCAGTCTGGTCTCCGGCTCTCAGTGATTCACTGGCAGTATACCATAACGCCTCTAGTGGAGGTATAGAGCATATTCATGCTGAGCAGCAGCCCTTATAGTATAGGAAAGTGCTCAATGTGTGATAACCGAGCGAACACACCGACTTTGGACCAACGTCAACCCCGACGTTAGGCTGTTGACTGGTGACGGCGCCGCTTTTACAAGCAATTGCAAATGTTGACAAATAGATGTAGTTTTTACAACCAATTTCTTTTACTTTTCCAACCGCTTTCACAAATGTTTACGCCGTCCAGCTGTAATGTGTTTATTTTATCAATAAGGATTTATTTCTTTTTAGTATTTAGAACTTGAGATTTCATCGTGAATAATTATTATTGTTTTATTGTGTAATTATTTCCCAGTTTGCCGTCAAAATCCTGGAGAGGCAGTTTTAAACTATGAACGGATGAGCGGCTCACAGAGGGTAAACACCTTCCTCAACCCAAAATCAGAAGAAACTCAACTACCTCTCAAATATCATCCAATAACATGTCTACCAACAACTTACAAACTTCTGGCAGGATTTATGACACAAATTATGTTCCACCACCTGATGTAATCAGTATTTTAATAAATTTGGCTTTTAGTTGAAATAAGGGGAAAAAAATTTTTTTTGTCAATACAAGGAGGATGGTGGTGCTCTGTGCCTTTACAGATGCAGTGCCCAGGACCCTAGGGTGTCTAAATCCCACCCGTGCTTGGCACGCGCACCTTGTGCACACCATAAGATAAAGGAGATTATTTGTTATACCAGCTACCACCAAAGGTGGCGTTATTTGCACCACATTTAAATTTTGGAGTTTCGGTGACATCAACGTTTGCACCATTTATAGTAAGATAACAATTCAATGAGAAGAAGAAGCACCCTCGCGTGATTATAGTGGAAGAAATTCGAACATCGATCTCACAATGTCAACCGTATGGCTAACAGGTTGGCCTTTGGTGTTAATTGAGATTGAACTGCATCCCATGTGACTTGCACATAAGATTTAATTAGTAACCAACAACTTTTTTAAATTTGATGTGTTCGAAAGGTGAGGCTTGGTGCTCACCTCATAGTAGTTGTTGTTTGGTACCCGAGCATTTGTTTTTTAAACTTTACAGATGAAGGTGGATGTGGAAGGCAGGCACTACTGGAAAGAATGTGTGGAAATCCGGAACGTCCAACTTCCTACGGGCTACCATTTTGGCGCATCGGCGACGACGGGTGATCTCTCTGGTACGGACGGGTCTGATGTTTTGAGCCATATCCTCCTGATTTATATCAGGGTTAAGTTTCCCACTTTCATCATACCAAAATACGCAATTTGGTGTCTGTCTGTTTAACCATGATACATCCGGTCATTACTTATCCAATCTCAACCAAATTTGACAGGAGGACTACAGGTCACATGAGAGAGGTTGTAGCGTCTTCATTTGCCCCCCCTACCCAAGGGGGTTTTCCGCCTTGAGCAAAATCCGTGTTAAGATGTATCGATAGCTTATCGTGGCATTTTTCCAAGGCCGCTTCTAATAACAAAAGAAATAACACCATCATCAGCGTCGTTTTACATTATCGTGGCATTTTTCCCAAGGTCACTTCCTCTAAAAAAAATTAAATAATAACAGTGATGATGATTGCATAATAATAATATGAATGATAATGATATTAACACGTCGCCGTCCGTATGTCACGTGAAGAAGAAACAGGACATCAATAATTTCATTTTCGGAGGACATTTTTTTCCCCATTCAAAATGGTGTGTCAGCAATAATGGTAAGAGCATAATCCTTATTATGATTCACGGACCGGTGTTTGTGTGCTTGTTTGTCATGCTACTCCTTCTACAGTTCTGGGCTGATTACACTATAATCTATACACTAAAGATAATAACACCTCAATACACTAATTGGAGTCATACCGTCAGCATGACCCCAATTGGTGAAGAGAGGTGTTTTTATCTTTGTAATGGTTTTGGAGGGGAGGGAGAAGCAAATTCTCCGTGTAAATGTGTATCGTGTAGCGCCGCCTCCAGGTGGGGGAGGGTACAAGTCTCCACCATTTACAGTACAGTATTCCTGTCCTCACGTTTTCCAGTGCAGTGAGGTGTTTTGAATTGTAAGCAGTAGGTATGTTTTTGCTTCATGCACGTAACCTGGGTTATTTATTTATTTATTTATTTATTTTGGCGTGTACAGAGCTGTCAGTTGCCTATACACCACCCAAATAAAGGCATGCGTCAGAAGAATGTATTGCGTGTTTGGAACGAGATCACCTGTAGGGCGGGTACTCTGCGAGTAATTTTCTTACTTACTTGGATGTCGAGGCTGGAAGGCGATGTTTATTTGCCCCTCGTTACTGCGCTGATACATGTATTCCTCTTGTAGGGTTGGTACTTCAATGGATGATTTGCCCGGTGTACTTTCAATGATGACTCGATCTGGTTGACCGTTTTTTTGCGTTGACTGCTCTTTCAGGCGGTGAGTTCCAGTTGTTGATGCTTCTGACTGAGAATGCATTCCGCCTTAGTCTGGTTCTACAGTGGTATTTCCTAATTTTTCAGTCTGTGCCCTCTGGTTCTCAACCCCTCAACCATCTCAAAGAATTTCATGGCCTCCAGGTTATCAAACTTCTTGACAATTTTAAAGACCCGGATGAATTCTGCTCTTTGTCTTCTATCGGCCAGTGTTGGTAATTTCAGAGCTATCAGTCTGTGAAGGTATTCCAGATGTCATACATCAGGTATTAGTCTGGCAGCTCTTTGTTGTACTTTCTCCATCAGGTCCTCGTCCTTCTTGTATGTAGGGTACCATACAAGGTTGCAGTATTCTCGTGTCGGCCTAACAATGGTCTTGTCGAGTTGAAGAATTGCTTTCTTTTTTTTTAGAGCTGAGAAGGATCTTTTAATGATTCTCAGCTTCCCGTTAGCTCTCTTGGCAGCGTCAGCAGCGTGAGTTCTGAAGGTTAGACTTGTATCGAATATAATGCCAAGGTCTTTTTCCTCTTTCCCTTCCTTGACTTCCTTCTGCTCTGAATCATCAGGCAATAGAGTATGTGCATCTCTGATGTATTTCTCCTCCCATAATGGACTACTTTACATTTCTCTTCATTGAATGGTAATTGCCACTTTCTTGACCAATCAGTGACAGCATCCAAGTCTCTTTGAAGGGTTTCGGCATCATCTTGACAGTCAACAACTCTGTGCATAACTTAGTGTCATCAGCAAAGAGCTTCAGATTTGAGTCGACATCGTTTGGGAGATCGTTGATGAAGAGGATGAACAATACTGGTCTCAGTGCACTTCCTTGTGGGAATGCTGCTCACAACATCCACGCTGTGCGAGATCTTTCCTCTCACTTGAACTTTTTGTGATCGTCCAGTCAAGTACTCCTCTATCCAATTTAGCAGACATCCTTCGATTCCATACAACTCAAGCTTGCGAAGAAGGTGCTGGTGTGGCACACTGTCGAAGGCCTTTCGATTATCTATGTACGTGCAGTCAATATTGTCCCCCGTCAAGATCTCTTGTCCAATGCTCAAGAACCTCCAGAAGTTGGGCTTCACTAGATCTTCCACTGCAAGATCCATGCTGCACTGTACTTAGTAAATCGTTTTCGTCCATGTATTTTATCAGGTATATTATTATTTTTTGTAAGTAATAATAACATCAACGTTATTACAAAGTAATAATATTATTAATAACAAGAACAAGAATTGCTCTGCAATACATGTTCCCGACTGGTCCCAATGAATGTTCGGGAGATAACAATTCATTTGCGTTCGACGCACGCTTGAGCCGATACGGAATCAAAATGAAGAAGAAGAAGAAACCCTATAACCCACTGTATTTGGGTCGATTCGGCGAAATAAAAGGAAAAGCAATTTTCATTTACTGATATCTTTTGTAGACGAGAAACAAATTAAGTCATGTGACTCATCCATCCATCCATCCATTGGAACCACACTCTGTTCAGAGCATCGGTGCTGCCGAAGCAGTCTCCTGGGCTATTGAGCACAATCCTGGACGGGTCACCACTCTGACACAGGATATCAGCATGCTGGCACTCATTTTGCCGACCTCAGAAGGATGACAGGCAAAGTCAACCCCATCCATCCATCCATTGGGACCATACTCTGTGCAGAGCGTTGCTGCTGCCTAAGCAGTCTCCTTGGCTATTGGACACAATCCTGGACGAGTCACCACTCCGACACAGAATACCAGCAAGCTGGTACTCATTTTGCTGACCTCGGAAGGATGACAGGCAGATGACAGGCACCATCCTCCTTGAAGAAGGATTGAACTCAGGACCCCATGATCCCAAACCCACAACCCTAACCATTAAGTCAACACCAGGCATACATCATGGTTATATACCCGGTATCATTCCAATTGCACTGGGCCATGGACTAACACTCAGGCCTAAGGCCTGCTGATATGTGCTGCTTCACGCAATGGTGGCGTATTCTGTTATTGGGGTGGAGTTAGGCCAGCTGTCCAGCCAATGGGTGTAAAGCAGTGGGGTGGAGTCAGGGCAGCTGAACACTGATCCATGTATATGTGATTTTTTTTCCGAAGTTCAAAAAGGCTATAACTCTGTGAAAAATTGATGAAATGCCCTGAAACTCCAACTTGTTCTGTAACTTATCATAATAAAGCTGTGTACCAAGTTTCAGATGAATATGTTAAATCGTATGGGAAAAAAGTCTGAAAAACCACAGGTGGTACAGATGGACGAACAGACAGACAGAGAGCAAACCTACAGTCCCCTCCGGTGAAACCGGTAGGGAATTAATAACGCCCCCCCCCCCACCTCAACCACCCAGCCAAGTCTAAAGCATCATTATCACACATAATAGTGTGAGAAAATGTATAATTAGGGTAAAAGGACTGAAAACACGTGCCCCTCCCCCCCCTCTCCTTCGGCTGCTCTCGTGTTTCTAGTGTAGGAAATTCGTTTTTGTTGCTCTGAAGTATCCTTGGGCCTGGTTCAGGCTGTACATAACCAGACATGTCTTTCCTGACATTTTAATTTCCTCCAAAAAACACACTGGGTTATAATACGAGTTCCCTCAGAACAAACGTTGACGCAGTTTGAGTCGATTAGCCTCATCAAGCCTGTGTAATGGCTGCTAACCTATGGTTGTTTGTTCATGCTCCTTTATGAATGCTGCATATCAAGCAAGGAAGCAGCACGTACCATTTTTCAAGTCTTTCGTATGACTCGGCCGAGGTTCAAACCCCGGACCTCCCAGATTCAGAGTGGACGCTCCAAGCATTCCACCACCAAGTCTGGTGAATGTGAACTGAGACACCACGATACGGTGTTCGTATGAAACCTCATCACAGGTGTAGTATAGAATGTCTGGGAAATTCCTCGATTGGAACCACCAGAGGTTTCTCGTATCATTGGGGGAACTATTGAAGTTGACTTTAATTGGCCCCCATTGGGTAATCTAGTCCATGGGAAGTGGCTCCCTCCCTAAGCCTGTGAAAGGTATATAAAGGTGAAAGTTGGTTCTTCCTGTAAATTTATTTCTTGGTTTTAAAATAATTGATCTCTTGACCTTTTTTTTTTTATCTTCGATTCAAGCTAGAATCGGACTCTGTGGTTTAATGCTTCGAGCATACGCTCTAAGTATGGGAGGGCGGCGGTTCAAACCCTTGTTGAGGAATACCAAAGACTTAAAAAATGGTACATGTGCTGCTTCCTTCCTTGATACTCAGCATTTAAAAGGATAGAGCACAGACAAACAATACTAGCAAGCAATGGAAAACCACCCAGTATAACCCTTTCAAAAAACTGCTTCAGCAGCACCGACCTCTGTAACAGAGTATAGTACAGGGTTTTTTTTTTAGTTAAGCCAGAATATCTAGATATTTTAGCAGGTGGAGGTTGAGGGAGGGGAGGGAAGGTTTGACTTTACTACAATTAATCAGCGAGATACAAGGCTGCCAGGATAGCCTAAGGTATGCACACTCACCTCCATGCTATCTAGCGTAGGTTTGAATCCTGACCCAGATATAAATTGTCATCCCAGTGTTTTACAGGCAGACTGATTATCGATGTGCGTGCCGTCCCTCGAATGGACGTTTTGCCGGTCTCGTATGCTGACATTACTTGGTAGATGTTAAAGATCCCATGGTGTCCTTCTCAAAGAGTAGGTGAGTATCGCCGGCAACATGAACAAATTACTAATTCCTGCACTAACCTACAGGGGGCATAGCATCAACGTCATAGCCTTGCTCTCAGCCAAAGATGCTACCCCCCCCCCCCCAGCCTTATGCTGCATATGAAAGAAGAGGCAGCATGCAAGTGAGAGGGTCACATGCACACTACTTTGCTATTTTGCAACTGGACAACCTGTATATTTGACCTCAATTGGTCAAGCTTTGGTCTAAGTTTCCATTTTGGTTAAATTAAAAAAACGTACAAAAGGAAGAGCAGAAAGAATGGGGAAATGCCAACAGCAGGGCTGAGGGACAAAATAAACGGAGACGGGCAACAAGGGATTGAGGGTTAGGGGAAAACACAAGGGGTGGACAAGATGAATACAGAAGGAAGATTTGGGGAGGGAGTTAACAGGTGTAGAAAAGATCATGGCTTTGGATGGGGGATTATCTGAGATGGTGGTGAACAGCCGTCTTGAAGACCTGAAGGGAAGAATGAGATTGAAGAGGATGTGGCAGTTGATGCCACAGGTGGGGAAAGAGTGGAACAAATGAATGGAGGTGAGCAGTAATTCTAAATTTTGGGAGTTTCACCAGAAGGTGGTTGCTGGTGGACTGTGTGCATCCTGCATTTCCTGGTGGGGAGGGGTGCAAAGCACAGAGAAGGCACAAGACCAGAAAGGAGCTAGTGGAGGACAGAGTGAACACTGACCTGTCGGTGCTGGTAAAGTGATAGACCCATAGACTCAGCTTCATTACAGCAGAAGCTAGGCCTTCTCAAGAGATTAATCGGCTGTGGTGCCATTTGAAGAGAGGAAAGGGATGGAAGAGGAGCATACACAAGACACAGACTTAACAAGGTGGCGCCAGGTTTTAGAGAATGGGATACAAGTTTGAAATTTCAATTTTGAGGTTGGACAGATGTTGTTTTCTGGTTCTCTTAACAGTTGACACACCCTTGTTGTGGGCTTTGTGGAATGACCTGAGGTTGCCTTCGGTCGAATTTGCCTTCCAGGAGGAGATTCAGTGTTTCTTGGGTGGGTGGATGGGTATGATAACCGAAGACGAGATGGGATGATTCTGTTATAAGGGCGAGCAGGTTTCTGTGGAAGAATCCCATGCTGAGTTAACATCAGGGGTTATAGATATGAGACCAGTCCTGAAGAGAGATGGCTGCTTCAAGTCTCTTCCAGTTTGCCTGAGTGAACTGCCAGACTTGCCAGGGCTGAGGCTGTTCTCTGAGAATGGTGATGGTGACCTTCACAAGCACATGATCAGATGAACCAATTGGAGCAGAGGAAGAGCAAGATACATTGGCGGGGAAGCTCGGCATAACCAATTCCAGAAGGGAGGATTTGCCATTGGGGGAAATCTGGGTTGGAAAGTTCACAGATTGTGTCAGCCCCATGCTGAAGTGCCATGGGTGGTGAGCGAGAGGTACCAACACCCAGCCAATTTGAATGGTGACAATTTAAATTGCCCCATATGAGGAAGAGAAAGAGTTGGCATGATTGGTTCATGTCCTGTGTGAGAGAGATGTAGATATTGTTTGGAGGGTGGTACAACACACAGACAAATGAGGTGGGGGTGGAGGGGAAGTCACAGCTAAAGGTACTCCTGGGGTTTTGGAGATGTAAGAGCAGTACGTGAAGAGTGAGAAATTGGTCTTGATGTGCAGTATGGCTCCACCACCAGGATGGGATTCTGGTAAGTCAAACCGGAGGAGACAATGCCAGGGAGAGACACTAATGAGTCAGGGATGCCTGTGGAAGGAGGATTCTGTTAAACAGATGATGTCTGGTTTATCGGCAATGGCCTGGATAGAGAGATCTGTTAGGTTGGAGTGGAGGCTTCATATGTTTAGGTCCATACATTTGGGATGGGAGGAAAGAGCTGCTGGTAGGGTGCAGGAATCTGGAAAGGAGCAAGGACAGGGTGCGGGGAAGTTGGAGGGTGCAGGGCGGGGATAAACTGGGAAGGTGTGGGCTGATGGGTGGGGGGAGTTGGAAGGGTGTTGAGCAAAGGGGAAGCCAGGAGGGGGAGAGGCAGGGAGTAATTTCAAGGTGGAATGGGAGAAACTGTAAGGGTGAGGGATGAGGGGAAGCGAGAGGGGCATGGCGATGGGGAAGCCGAGAGGGGAGGGCGATGGGGAAGCTGAGGGGGCAGGGCGATGGGGAAGCCGAGGGGGCAGGGCATGGAAGCGAGAGGGGGCAGCGATGGGGAAGCGAGAGGGGCAGGCGATGGGAAGCCGAGAGGGGGCAGGGGCGATGGGGGAGCCGAGAGGGGCAGGGCGATGGGAAGCCGAGAGGGGGCAGGGCGATGGGGAGCCGAGAGGGGCAGGCGATGGGGAACGAGAGGGGCGGCGATGGAGCGAGAGGGGCAGGGCGTGGGAAGCCGGAGGGGCAGGGCGATGGGGAAGCCGAGAGGGGGCAGGGCGATGGGAAGCCGAGAGGGGGCAGGCGATGGGGAAGCCGAGAGGGGGCAGGGCGATGGGAAGCCGCAGAGGGGCAGGGCGATGGGAAGCCGAGAGGGGGCGGCGATGGGAAGCCGAGAGGGGCAGGGCGATGGGGAAGCCGAGAGGGGGCAGGGCGATGGGGAAGCCGAGAGGAGGCAGGGTGAGTGTCGGGGTATAGACCTTTGGGTTTCCTTCCCTTTAGTGTACGAATGTCGTTCGTGGTGCTGAACCCAGCTCGTTCTCTAATGACTGCAATCCAAGGTTTGTGCTTCATAAGTATGAACGAACGTACAGGTCGTCGGCTACCAATCAAATGGATCTATGTCAGTTGGGCTCTGTGACTTCTGAGTGGTGTTGCAGTGATCACGTCAACAGCGTAATGTTTTTGAAACTTGTATTTCAAATAAACAGATACAAAGTCAAATGAGTAAGTTCACCATTACATACAATGTCCAACAACAATTCCCACGTTGAGTTGTTTCCGCCCAGTGTCCCTGTCCTGCCGGCTAAACTCACACATGTTCACCTCGTCTTCCACCTTCCTCCGAGTGCCTTTTCCTCTTTTCTCCCTCGTGGACGCCTTAATGCTGTGATTGAGGTACGTGTCCCAGACAACGTCAATTCTCTGAGTCTCCAACTGATTTGTGATGTACAGAATGACGACGTTGCTGGCGTATTCATCGAATGCTGTGAGGCCACTTGTGGGAAGAAGGTTCACACCAGCAGCACCACCTAAGACCTTCACATCAAAGGAACTTGTGTGCTCGGCCTGGTTATCTTGTTCTAGGCATGTGATGAGATCAGATTTCTTATCCTGACATCGTTTCCCTCTATATCAAAAAGAGATGGGGGTGGGGATATGGGTGATTCTCATGTGAGAAGAAGATCTCTGTGGCGCATTACGATATACATCTGGGAAAAAAGGCTCTCATCATGCTTCAGCATTGAGATCGCTTCTGCTTGCTTGCTCTGAACCTTGCGTGCTGTCGACCTCAATAGTGGCAGAGAGTTCTTTTTAATTGGCTCATCGATGGATTGTGTGCAGTCTACCAATACAGCTTTGTGGTACTTGATGTGTTGATCTTTCCCTCGTGCCCCTATGGTACTGACTGTGCTGGTGACAGACTCATCCATCACGTTGTGTATCTCGAGTTCTGGACCCTCTTCGGTGAATGGATTGCCAATATCAGTGATGGCTTCCACCAGAGCCAAAATTTACTATTTGAAGGTTTTCTGAGCAGACATGCCTTTTTCATGATGTTGCTGATTGTCATCATATATCTTGCAATATCCATCTCAAACTCCTTCAGAAGTCTTGCTTTTTCTGGACCAGCTGTCATCGATTTCCTGAACGCAGATGGGTTCTCAAGTCGTCCAATGGCACCACCAGACCCCTTCACAAGTTCGTTGTTTTGCTCGTGGGCTTCGTCAACCGGTATCCGTATGTTAAATATTCGCAATAGTGTTCATTGTACTTCACAAATACCACACAATCATCCCGATTCAATGTTTCACAAAGACAGTTCCTGGAATGATTGCTTTGGTGAGAAAATTAAGTTGCTTTTTTGCGTCACTCACACAGATTGTCAATTTTCTGTACCTCTAAATGTCTATATCATTGTTTAATAATGATGATCATTATGAAAACGACCCAAACATCATCAGAAGCATCTGGAGACTGCCTACAAACCATACATCTACGACGCTTCTCCAAATACAATATTTGAGTTGTACGTTTCCAACTACGCCAACTCATGCCCCGTAATTGGGCCGAAATTCCAAAATTTGGGTTCTGTATGAAAAATTAATATGATTTAATGGCTCCGATCAAAAGTTTATTGTTTATTGTTTATGGTCTTGTGGACCCACAAAAAAATTATGGTGCTTTGATCCAGTCGTCCCCTTTCTATTCAGGAAGCAACCTGACTATTTAGACCATTAGACCTTCACACCTTTCAGACCTTTTAATACCCTGTGGACCCTTTTTACCTTTCCTCCATTTTTATACGTTTTAGGATCCTTTCGACCCCCTTCAGACAATTCTGACCATTTAAACCTTGAATTACACCCTTTTGACCCTTGAGACTAGTGAACTTCATGATTGTTTTAGAGGGGGGCCACTTTTGCCAATAAGACATCAGTGTGAGAGCCACCACATGGCCTGAAGGACTCCGTAATGGCTGCTATTAGGCCCTGCCTCCGAATACTCCTCGTTGTTGTGGTTCACTGGGCTTTAGTGACTTGTGGTTTAGTGACTGTTGCTCCTGATCCAGGTGAGAGTCACGACGCGCGGTCCTACTTTTTAAAAGACAAGTTGTTTAGCTGAGTACACCAGCCTTCAGAGCACCATCTGCTACATCACCTGGGTCAAAACTGTATGGGCAAGGGTTAAAACAGGTATGGGATGATGAAAGTAATAGTCCAGTCAAAATGAGCCAAAATGGGGGCAAACCTCACACTAATTGCAAGAAAAATGAAACCCCTTGTTTTATGTTCCTCTTGCTCTACCTTATCAATGACTAAAAATTCCAAGTAAATGAAGGTATGGAACATGGTGAGTTTTTAGGATGATTGCGACTTTTTAATCTTTTTCAGGCAAGTATGCGGTATTAAAAAACTGTGTAATTTGGCCATTTCTTCCCCTATTCCATTCAACTTGGTGTCTATTCCCATGTTTTCTGAGTTGTTCTCTCAGGAAAATATCGTGTAAACTTTGGAGGAATAATAGTATGGAGGCGGTGTGGCGTTACGATCTTGAAGCCAATTCTGCCATCTTGGATACCCTTGCAGTGGTTGCAGTCGGCCGGAAAGCCACTTTTCTAATTTTTATCTCCGAAACTATGAGAGATAGGTGCATACATGCAACGAGGCGATTGTAGGGGACCCTTTGGAGATTGCATTGCAGAAACCGTAGGTCTCTACAACCCCCTGTCCCGAGTTACCCCATTTTACCCCCAAACGGCTTCCCGACTTTGTAGGGTCGCATCGTAAAAAGTATTGGTCACATCGACCCGGTTTCAACGGAATCGAAACGGCAACGTTCTTTTCTATACGCCCCGCAACTATACGACTTCTGTTGGATACACACAAGCGAGCAACATAAGGACTTTCATGGCACGTAAGAAGAGGGATGCCAATGATGTGAACAAGCTACTCACATTCATTGAGGACAAGTCTCCTTTCGAAATGTGAAACTCTCAGAAATATAGTAAATGGTGTTATTGCAAAGACAATGTGAATGTCGACAGAGCAGAGGATATTGGCAGTAAAATCTTAGGGACATGGAGGGAAACAAGTTTTGAAGTACACATTTAAGAAGAAAGACCAGGCAGTCGCAATGGATTCGAAGTCCAAAATCTCCATAATGGTGAGGATGTTAGTGCATTGATCCTCTTCTCTGTTTCAGAGGCTTGTGATGGTCAGCACACAGAAGGAAAGTATTCAGGACGTTGGCTATGAACTCTGTGGCTACCCCTGCTCTGTTTGAAAAAGGAACGAACTCTTGAAAGCTAATAAGCCAGCGCTTGCTACGCTCTATGGGACCTTGCTGGGGATCCTTCTGATGAACAGAGCACATGGAGATTGCAACATTCCAATTTGTCCTTGATGTGGAGTCTTCTGCACAAGATACCATGGGAAACTGGGAAGACATACAATGCTATCTGCCAAAATTATGTTTCTCATGTCAAAAGGTATGAAAACCCAGTCATAGTGTTTGATGGTTACCAGAGTGGTCCAACTCCAAAGGATGGGACTCAAAGAAGATGCATTGGTACCAAGCAGGCCCAAGGAGTTCAGTTTCATGAAAACATGCCTCTTCAAATGAAAAAGGATGA
>CM068953.1:30443395-30461618 GCA_035128595.1 Eptatretus atami | reverse complement strand
CAGGATTGTGCCCAATAGCCAAGGAGACCGCTTCGGCAGCACCGACGCTCTGCACAGAGTATGGTCCCAATGGATGGATGGATGGATGGATGGATACGTGTGTGTGTGTGTGGTCAGGACAAATTCAGAGGTAAAACAGAACACGTCTTCCTATTCATGTTCGGCTTCGTGCTCAAAATATAACATTCGATTTAAATAAGTTGTTCCTCGATCATAAACTGATAAGACGGACAGCCACCAAATTGCGTATTTTATGTGATCTATCGAATGCAGCCTGTGGCTGCTGGTTGCATCATTGGTTGGGACGCAGCTGCCCGCTGATGCAGTGTCCCCCTTACCAGTACACTGGTGCTCATTTTGCCGACCTCAGAAGGATGACAGGCTGAGTCAACCTCCTGGTGTATTTTAATTCAGCGGCCAACGGGCTTGAACTCAGGACCCTAGGATCCCAAGCCGCCACCCTAACCACTAAGCCAACACCAGGCTTATTTTATGTGATAACCAACGTTAACAAAAACACTGATCCACACGGCGATGTCATGCCCCCCCCCCCCCACCCACCCACCCACAATCCTTTCATACATAATCCCATTAACCCTCAGAGATTACTTTGTTTCCTTCATTCCTTCTCTCCTCTTTTCCTGTTCGTTCATTGCCTTGCTTGACATGTTCACCTGCTACCCCACTGTTACTTCATTGGGTTTGGTTAAGCAAAGCAATGGAACTTTTTACTTTATGCCACCTCTCTCTCGTTAATGAGCTTTGATCGAGAAAATTGTTCTAAATGTGTGAACATTCAAGTAGTTTAAGTGAAATTGGTAAATGAGGGCACGTTAATGAGTGGGGCACGTTAATGAGTGGGGCACGTTAATGAGTGGGGCACAAGGGGTGGGTTTTTATACAGGTATAGGCATGTTATTACACCCACACTTTACTAAACAAACGAGGGTAGTTGTGATCGGCTCCGTCCGTCCGTCACGCTATCTCCTCCTAAACGGTTGTGCCGAAATTCCCCAAACTTGGTAATTATGATCACCACATGGCTAGAAGGTGCGAGAGCACTATTAATTTGACCACGCTCCCCCCCCTCCCCCAGGCCTCTGGGACAGGGTCCAAAGGTCATATTCCGAAAAATGTAATTACGGGCACATTTCACAATGAAACTTTGTCGATGCAATCAATTTTGGGGAACACGTAAAATACTGTGTGACTTTTTTGGGGGATTTGACCCCCAGTTTATGCCCCAGGGGGTGAGGACTGGCGGGTCACATGGGTCAAAACCCTCCAAAAAATTTAACTCAAAATTTGATACTTGGTCATTGCTGGTGGAACTTTTTGCCATCTTTAACCTCCGCCATCGAAGATGGACGGAGGTTACTGTTTTCACCCGTTTGTTACTTACGAAATCTTTAGATTTCGTAAGTTTATTGATGACTTCCGTTTGTTTGTTACTTAGAAATCTAAAGATTTCGTAAGTATATTGATGACTTCCGTTTCGTGTTTGTTACTTACGAAATCTAAAGTTTCGTAAGTATATTGATGACTTCCGTTTGTTTGTTTGTGTGTTTGTTTGTTTGTAGGCACGATAACTCGAGAACGGAAGAAGCTCCAATGTCAAATTACACCACGTGCTTCAGGAGGGTGATGGCTAGTGCTGATTAGATTTTGGTCAAAATCGGTCAAAGGTCAAGGTCATAGTGAGGTCAAATATTCGATTTTTGATGGTTTGGTACAGATAACTCGAGAACGGAAGAAGCTACCAATGTCAAATTACACCACGTGATTCAGGAGGGTGTGGCTAGTGCTGATTAGATTTTGGTCAAATCGGTCAAAGGTCAAGGTCACAGTGAGGTCAAACATCAAAACATTCGATTTTTGATGGTTTGGTACAGAATCATCGTAGAACTTCTGGTTTGCGTCGCTACCTTCTCTAGAGACAGCTTTTATTAGACAAGGTCAGAGGTCAAGTTGACGATTTCGTAAGTACCAGTCTATGACTGCTTGTTACTTACGAAATCTAAAGATTTCGTAAGTATATTGATGACTACCGTTTCTGTTTGTTTGTATGTTGTTTGTTTGTTTGTTGTAGGCACGATAACTCGAGAACGGAAGAAGCTACCAATGTCAAATTACACCAGTGATTCAGGAGGGTGATGGCTACTGCTGATTAGATTTTGGTCAAAATCGGTCAAAGGTCAAGGTCACAGTGAGGTCAAATATTCGATTTTTGATGGTTTGGTACAGATAACTCGAGAACGGAGAAGCTACCAATGTAAATTCACCACGTGATTCAGGAGGGTGATGGCTAGTGCTGATTAGATTTTGGTCAACGGTCAAGGTCAAGGTGAGGTCAAACATTCGATTTTTGATGGTTGGTACAGAATCATCGTAGAAACTTCTGGTTTGGTTGCTACCTTCTCTAGAGACAGCTTTTATTAGCAAGGTCAGAGGTCAAGTTGATGATTTCGTAAGTACCAGTCTATGACTGCTTGTTTGTGTGTTTGTTTGTTTGTTTGTTTGTAGGCACGATAACTCGAGAACGGAAGAAGCACAATGTCAAATTGCACCACGTGATTCAGGAGGGTGATGGCTAGCGCTGATTAGATTTGGGTCAAAATCGGTCAAAGTGTCAGGTCAAAAACATCCAAAAATGATAACTCGAGAACAGAAGAAGCTACCAATGTCAAATTACACCACGTGATTCAGGAGGGTGGTGGCTAGTGCTGATTAGATTTTGGTCAAATGGTCAAAGGTCAAGGTCACAGTGAGGCAAACATCCAAAACATTCGATTTTTGATGGTTTGGTACAGAATCATCGTAGAAACTTCTGGTTTGCGTCGCTACCTTCTCTAGAGACAGCTTTATTAGACAAAGTCAGAGGTCAAGTTGACGATTTCGTAAGTACCAGTCTATGACTGCTTGTTTGTTTGTTTTGTGAACAGTATTACGGAAAAACTCCTCGACGGATTTCGACGAACTTGGTGGGGGGTTAGGTTGGTCCAAGGATCATGCCATTAGATTTTGGACTTGGTCCAAAGTCCAATATGGCCGCTATGGCGGCCATTTTGAAAAAATATTTGAATTTGTTTTTGCATTTCTACATGTTTTAAGTAATTTCCACCCCCCCCCCAAAAAAAATTTAGAGAAAAAAAAACAAAATTTTGCAACTTTTTTTTCAACAAAATTTCGATTTTTTTTCTTGCATTTCTACATGTTATAAGTGATTTCGAACAAAAAAACATGCCAAAATTATAATTGCGGCTGATTTTGGAACTTCAGGTGGATATACCCACGTAAAATCAATTTGTCTCAAGGAATCTAGTTATGACGAATGAATTGAGTATGTAAAAGTTAAAAGTAAAAGGGAAAGTTGCAAACTATAACTCTGTGAGCACTGTTGACGTCAAATTGAATGAATAGGATATCAGGTTCACTTGAGTGACCTAGCAGTATTGGCGGCGGAGGTTTTGCACTCTACCGAGTGCCTCCCCCTCTAGTTCAACTTTGCTTTCGATGGAAAGTGTCGATTCGCAATGGCGTGCCAACGACTTCGCTCTCGGACGATGTTTGCGTTCAGTTGCTACGTAGCTCTGATCTTTAACCACTATTTATCAACCTCTTTTTTTCCATTTGTCTTTACATGACTCATAACTGCCTACTTGTTCTGATGCAAGTGTCAGTTGGTTGTTTTGACGTCTCTACGTACGACACTTGGGTCAAGCTATTGCATCTGTCTGTTATTTTGCTTTTTCCTGCATCACTTATGTGGGCAAGAGCTGCCATGGGCAAAGTTCACGTATCAGGGTGCGACACAGGTACGATAGGCCCAATGCTTTATAAATGTGTCTTTTGACCCTTTTCTTGCCAAATAAGCACTCCGTTCCTGTTTATACTTGCATTGTCCACATGTGGCATTGCTCCGATGTATCCAGCAAACCCTGTCCGTGTTGCATGCAGCGGAGGAGGACGAAGATGCAGAAGAGAAGAAGAAGCTGCAAGATGAGTATGAAGAGAAGATCTGGGCCATAAAGTTCTTCTGCCTGGTGTTCTTCAGCATGCTCGCGGTGGTGGTGTTAGCGGTCGGTTGTGCTGTGTACATTATTAGACGGCAAGAAGAGAACCGTAAGCGCTTGTATTGAAGGGTGTTCGAATACTGTGGTTGTACTGTAGTGAAAGCCTTGCGCTCTGAAGCTACTCCGTTTTACTCGTTTTGCACCTTTCTTGTTCGTTTGGCACTGACAGTTTCACCAGCCTGGCCTTCATGCTCAATGTCATCGCTGATGAAACTGAAAAAAATAACTGTTTGTTTGTTTATTAATTTATTTTGTCCTACCTCTGATAAAGTTTAATTATTAAGGTTTCACCATCATCGAGTTAATGGTGAAGGGAACACATCTGAGGGTCATGAAGTGAAGGAACGGGGCAGTTCTATTTCTGTCAAGAGCTGAAAACATCCTGTCTGTGTGTGTTGAAAGAACTCCACTTATGGACAGTGAGGGTTTCTTATCGTTGTTTGTCAAGACAAACTAAAAGGTTGTTTTAATTGTTGTCCAGATAAACACGTCTTGTTTTCTGTGTGTGGTTTGTCTTTCGTTTGTTACGACAGGTAAATGTAGAAGTATTGTATCCAACACGACTGTACAAGTTATACAATCATTCGGACAATGGTACAAAGGCAACTGTAATAAATATCATTGTTGCTTATACAGAGGACTTGTTACTCGTTACATGTGCAAGACTTTCATAAACACCAAACGAAGTCGAGTGAGATTCACTGCACTCTGCGTTAGAAGAGTTGGAAGAGTTGGAAGAACAGCGTTTGCTCAACAATGCAACTGAAAACTAGTGGCACTTCGGCCAGGAGGGTGGTGGAGGAGGAGGGTGGTGGTAGAGAGCATACCTCCAACCAGGCTGAACAGTTTACGTTTTGTATCCCACTGGTATTCCTGATCTGAACCAAAATCTAATCGGCTTGTTCTTGTAACCTACCCAACTCATCCACCAAGTTGTCATAACTCGTCCACAAATTTTTGAAATATCATGCCAGACGTCATTTTTGGCCTCGTATCTCAATGGTGAAAAAAAAAATCATTTGAAATTAAAAACAAAATAAAGGTATCTGGATTCAGATCTTCAACAAAATTAAGTTAATTCGTCCTTGTACACACAACCGTCCCACCAAGTTTTGTCCGAATCTGTCCAGAACTTTTTGGCCCGATTCTCACAATGGTGAACAAGAGTGCAAGTGAGCACAATATACGCCCAAAACAAGAAGGTATATAAGAATTGTGCTACTACATGGAAAACAGCATCCTGGTTGCCATGGCAACGACTTTAGATGACGAACGTATGTCGCGACCACACAGTCTGTACTCATGTACCAATATATGAAACGTGAAAGTTGAAACTTTGGGAGTTAGAGTGCGGACAGGAACGGATGGAAAACAGCATCCTGGTTGCCATGGCAACCACTTTAGATGACGAACGTATGTCGCGACACACCGTCTCTACAGTCTGTACCTATGTACCAAATATGAAACGTGAAAGTTGAAAACTTTGGGCGTTAGAGTGCGGCTAGGAACGGATGGAAAACAGCATCCTGGTTGCCATGGCAACCACTTTAGATGACGAACGTGTCGTGACACACCGTCTCCAGTCTGTACCTATGTACAAAATATGAAACGTAAAGTTGAAACTTTGGGAGTTAGAGTGCGGACAGGAACGGATGGAAAAGAGCATCCTGGTTGCCATGGCAACCACTTTAGATGACGAACATGTCACGACACACGTCTCCACAGTCTGTACCTATGTACAAATATGAAACGTGAAAGTTGAAAACTTTGGGAGTTCGAGTGCGGACAGGAACGGATGGGAAACAGCATCCTGGTTGCCATGGCAACCACTTTAGATGACGAGCGTATGTCACAACACACCGTCTCCACAGTCTGTACCTATATACCAAATATGAAACGTGAAAGTTGAAAACTTTGGGAGTTAGAGTGCGAACAGGAACGGATGGAAACAGCATCCTGGTTGCCATTGCAACCACTTTAGATGACGAACGTGTCGCGACACACCGTCTCCACAGTCTGTACCTATGTACCAAATATGAAACGTAAAGTTGAAAACTTTGTGAGTTAGAGTGCGGACAGGAACGGATGGAAACACCATCCTGGTTGCCATGGCAACCACTTTAGATGACGAACGTATGTCACGAACACCGTCTCCACATTTGTACCTATGTACCAAATATGAAACGTGAAATTTGAAAATTTGGGAGTTAGAGTGTGGACAGGAACGGATGGAAAACAGCATCCTGGTTGCCATGGCAACCATTTAGATGACGAACGTATGTTGAGACAACCGTCTCCAGTCTGTACCTATGAAACGTAAAAGTTGAAAACTTTGGGAGTTAGAGTGCGGACAGGAACCGATGGAAAACAGCATCCTGGTTGCCATGGCAACCACTTTAGATGACGAACGTGTCGCGACACACCGTCTCCAGTCTGTACCTATGTACAAATATGAAACGTGAAAGTTGAAAACTTTGGGCGTTAGAGTGCGGACAGGAACGGATGAGAAAACAGCATCCTGGTTGCCATGGCAACCACTTAAGATGACGACGTGTCGCGACACACGTCTCCACAGTCTGTACCTATGTACCAAATATGAAACGTGAAAGTTGAAAACTTTGGGAGTTCGAGTGCGGACAGGAACGATGGGAAACAGCATCCTGGTTGCCATGGCAACCACTTTAGATGACGAGCGTATGTCACAACACACCGTCTCCAGTCTGTACCTATAACCAAATATGAAACGTGAAGTTGAAAACTTTGGAGTTAGAGTGCGGACAGGAACGGATGGAAAACAGCATCCTGGTTGCCATTGGCAACCACTTTAGATGACGAACGTTCGCGACACACGTCTCCACAGTCTGTACCTATGTACCAAATATGAAACGTAAAGTTAAAACTTGGTGAGTTAGAGTGCGGACAGGAACGGATGGAAAACACCATCCTGGTTGCCATGGCAACCACTTTAGATGACGAACGTATGTCACGATACACCGTCTCCACAGTTTGTACCTATGTACCAAAATAGAAACGTGAAAGTTGAAAACTTTGGAGTTAGAGTGTGGGACAGGAACGGATGGAAAACAGCATCCTGGTTGCCATGGCAACCACTTTAGATGACGAACGTATGTTGAGACACCGTCTCCAGTCTGTACCTATGAAAACGTAAGTTGAAAACTTTGGAGTTAGAGTGCGGACAGGAACCGATGGAAACAGCATCCTGGTTGCCATGGCAACCACTTTAGATGACGAACGTGTCGCGACACACCGTCTCCAGTCTGTACCTATGTACAAAATATGAAACGTGAAAGTTGAAAACTTTGGCGTTAGAGTGCGGACAGGAACGGATGGAAAACAGCATCCTGGTTGCCATGGCAACCACTTTAGATGACGAACGTATGCCACGACACCATCTCCACAGTCTGTGCCTATGTACCAAATATGAAACGTGAAAGTTGAAAACTTTGTGAGTTGAGTGCGGACAGGAACGGATGGAAAACAGCATCCTGGTTGCCAGGCAACCACTTTAGATGACGAACGTATGTTGAGACACCCGTCTCCACAGTCTGTACTATGTACAAATATGAAACGTAAAAGTTGAAAACTTGTGAGTTAGAGTGTGGACAGGAACGGATGGAAAACACCATCCTGGTTGCATGGCAACCACTTTAGATGACGAACGTATGTCACGATAACACGCCTCCACAGTTTGTACCTATGTACCAAATATGAAACGTGAAAGTTGAAAACTTTGTGAGTTAGTGCGGACAGGAACGGATGGAAAACAGCATCCTGGTTGCCATGGCAACCACTTTAGATGACGAACGTATGTTGAGACACCGTCTCCACAGTTTGTACCTATGTACCAAATATGAAACGTAAAAGTTGAAAACTTTGTGAGTTAGAGTGGGACAGGAACGGATGGAAAACACCATCCTGGTTGCAATGGCAACCACTTTAGATGACGAACGTATGTCACGATACACCCCGTCCACAGTTTGTACCTATGTACCAATATGAAACGTGAAAGTTGAAAACTTTGGGCGTTAGAGTGCGGATAGGAACGGATGGAAAACAGCATCCTGGTTGCCATGACAACCACTTTAGATGATCGAACGTGTCGTGACACACCCGTCTCAGTCTGTACCTATGTACCAATATGAAACGTGAAAGTTGAAAACTTTGGGAGTTCGAGTGCGGACAGAAACGGATTGAAAACAACATCCTGGTTGCCATGGCACACTTTAGATGACGAACGTGTCGCGACACCGTCTCCAGTCTGTACCTATGTACCAAATTGAAACGTGAAAGTTGAAAACTTTGGGAGTTAGAGTGCGGACAGAAAACGGATTGAAAACACTCCTGGTTGCCATGGCAACCACTTTAGATGACGAACGTATGTTGAGACACTTCTCAGTCTGTACCTATGAAACGTAAAAGTTGAAAACTTTGGGAGTTAGAGTGCGGACAGGAACGGATGGAAAACAGCATCCTGGTTGCCATGCCACACTTTAGATGACGAACATATGTCACAACACACCGTCTCCACAGTCTGTACCTATGTACCAAATATGAAATGTGAAAGTTGAAAACTTTGGGAGTTAGAGTGCGGACAGGAACGGATGGAAAACAGCATCCTGGTTGCCATGGCAACCACTTTAGATGACGAACGTATATGCGACACACAGTCTCCACAGTCTGTGCTATGTACCAAATATGAAACGTGAAAGTTGAAAACTTTGGGATTAGAGTGCGGACAGGAACGGATGGAAACGCATCCTGGTTGCCATGGCAACCACTTTAGATGACGAAGGTGTCGCGAACACTGTCTCCAGTCTGTACCTATGTACCAAATATGAAACGTGAAAGTTGAAAACTTTGGGAGTTCGAGTCGGACAGAAACGGATTGAAACACACACCTGGTTGCCATGGCAACCTTTAGATGACGAACGTATGTTGGACACCGTCTCCAGTCTGTACCTATGAAACGTAAAAGTTGAAAACTTTGGGAGTTAGAGTGCGGACAGGAACGGATGGAAAACAGCATCCTGGTTGCCATGGCCACCACTTTAGATGACGAACTATGTCACAACACACCGTCTCCACAGTCTGTACCTATGTACAAATATGAAATGAAAGTTGAAAACTTTGGAGTTAGAGTGCGGACAGGAACGGATGAAAAACAGCACTGGTTGCCATGGCAACCACTTTAGATGACGAACGTATATTGCGACACACAGTCTCCACAGTCTGTGCCTATGTACCAAATATGAAACGTGAAAGTTGAAAACTTTGGGAGTTAGAGTGCGGACAGGAACGGATGGAAAACAGCATCCTGGTTGCCATGGCAACCACTTTAAGATGACGAACGTGTCGCGACACACCGTCTCCAGTCTGTACCTATGTACCAAATATGAAACGTGAAAGTTGAAAACTTTGGGAGTTCGAGTGCGGACAGAAAACGGATTGAAAACAAATCCTGGTTGCCATGGCAACCACTTTAGATGACGAACGTATGTTGAGACCCCGTCTCCAGTCTGTACCTATGAAACGTAAAAGTTGAAAACTTTGGGAGTTAGAGTGCGGACAGGAACGGATGGAAAACAGCATCCTGGTTGCCATGGCAACCACTTTAGATGACGAACATGTGTCACACACCATCGTCTCCACAGTCTGTACCTATGTACAAATATGAAACGTGAAAGTTGAAAACTTTGGGAGTTAGAGCGCGGACAGGAACGGATGGAAAACACCATCCTGGTTGCCATGGCAACCACTTAGATGACGAACGTATGTCACGATACACCGTCTACACAGTTTGTACCTATGTACAAATATGAAACGTAAAAGTTGAAAACTTTGTGAGTTGAGTGTGGACAGGAACGGATGGAAAACACCATCCTGGTTGCAATGGCAACCACTTTAGATGACGAACGTATGTCACGATACACCGCCTCCACAGTTTGTACCTATGTACCATATGAAACGTGAAAGTTGAAAACTTTGTGAGTTTGAGTGCGGACAGGAACGGATGGAAAACAGCATCCTGGTTGCCATGGCAACCACTTTAGATGACGAACGTATGTTGAGACACCGTCTCCACAGTTTGTACCTATGTACAAATATGAACGTAAAAGTTGAAAACTTGTGAGTTAGAGTGTGGACAGGAACGGATGGAAAACACCATCCTGGTTGCAATGGCAACCACTTTAGATGACGAACGTATGTCACGATACACCGCCTCACAGTTTGTACCTATGTACCAAATATGAAACGTGAAAGTTGAAAACTTTGGGCGTTAGAGTGCGGATAGGAACGGATGGAAAACACATCCTGTTGCCATGACAACCACTTTAGATGATGAACGTGTCGTGACACACCGTCTCCAGTCTGTACCTATGTACCAAATATGAAACGTGAAAGTTGAAAACTTTGGGAGTTCGAGTGCGGACAGAAACGGATTGAAAACAACATCCTGGTTGCCATGCAACCACTTTAGATGACGAACGTGTCGCGACACACCGTCTCCAGTCTGTACTATGTACACAATATGAAACGTGAAAGTTGAAAACTTTGGGAGTTAGAGTGCGGACAGAAACGGATTGAAAACAACATCCTGGTTGCCATGGCAACCACTTTAGATGACGACGTATGTTGAGACACCGTCTCCAGTCTGTACCTATGAAACGTAAAAGTTGAAAACTTTGGGAGTTAGAGTGCGGACAGGAACGGATGGAAACAGCATCCTGGTTGCCATGGCCACCACTTTAGATGACGAACATATGTCACAAACACCGTCTCCACAGTCTGTACCTATGTACCAAATATGATTGAAAGTGAAAACTTTGGAGTTAGAGTGCGGACAGGAACGGATGGAAAACAGCATCCTGGTTGCCATGGCAACCACTTTAGATGACGAACGTGTCGGACACCACTGTCTCCAGTCTGTCTATGTACCAAATATGAAACGTTGAAGTTGAAAACTTTGGGAGTTCGAGTGCGGACAGAAACGGATTGAAAACAACATCCTGGTTGCCATGGCAACCACTTTAGATGACGAACGTATGTTGAGACACCGTCTCCAGTCTGTACCTATGAAACGTAAAAGTTGAAAACTTTGGGAGTTAGAGTGCGCGGACAGGAACGGATGGAAAACAGCATCCTGGTTGCCATGGCCACCACTTTAGATGACAGACATATGTCACAACACACCGTCTCCACAGTCTGTACCTATGTACCAAATATGAAATGTGAAAGTTGAAAACTTTGGGAGTTAGAGTGCGGACAGGAACGGATGGAAAACAGCATCCTGGTTGCCATGGCAACCACTTTAGATGACGAACGTATATTGCGACACACAGTCTCCACAGTCTGTGCTATGTACCAATATGAAACGTGAAAGTTGAAAACTTTGGGAGTTAGAGTGCGGACAGGAACGGATGGAAAACAGCATCCTGGTTGCCATGGCAACCACTTTAGATGACGAACGTGTCGCGACACACCGTCTCCAGTCTGTACTATGTACCAAATATGAAACGTGAAAGTTGAAAACTTTGGGAGTTCGAGTGCGGACAGAAACGGATTGAAAACAACATCCTGGTTGCCATGGCAACCACTTTAGATGACGAACGTATGTTGAGACCCCGTCTCCAGTCTGTACCTATGAAACGTAAAAGTTGAAAACTTTGGAGTTAGAGTGCGGACAGGAACGGATGGAAAACAGCATCCTGGTTGCCATGGCAACCACTTTAGATGACGAACATGTGTCACAACACATCGTTCCCACAGTCTGTACCTATGTACCAAATATGAAACGTGAAAGTTGAAAACTTTGGGAGTTAGAGCGCGACAGGAACGGATGGAAAAACACATCCTGGTTGCCATGGCAACCACTTTAGATGACGAACGTATGTCACGATACCGTCTACACAGTTTGTACCTATGTACAAATATGAAACATGAAAGTTGAAAACTTGGGAGTTAGAGTGCGGACAGGAACGGATGGAAAACGCATCCTGGTTGCCATGGCAACACTTTAGATGACGAACGTATGTCGAGACACCGTCTCCACAGTCTGTGCCTATGTACAAATATGAAACGTGAAGTTGAAAACTTTGGGAGTTAGATGGCAGACAGGAACGGATGGAAAACAGCATCTGGTTGCCATGGCAACCGCTTAGATGACGAACGTATATGCGACCACAGTCTCCACAGTCTGTGCCTATGTACCAAATATGAAACGTGAAAGTTGAAACTTTGTGAGTTAGAGTGCGGACAGGAACGGATAGAAAACACCATCCTGGTTGCCATGGCAACCACTTTAGATGACGAACGTATGTCACGATACACCGTCTCCACAGTCTGTACCTATGTACCAAATATGAAACGTGAGAGTTGAAAATTTTGGGTTAGAGTGCGGACAGGAACGGATGGAAAACAGCATCCTGGTTGCCATGGCAACCAGTTTAGATGACGATGGCAACCAGGATGCTGTTTTCCATCCGTTCCTGTCCGCACTCTAACTCCCAAAGTTTTCAACTTTCACGTTTCATATAGTATATATATATCGGGCGTATAAAAATAGTGTGGTAAAATAAAACATTAGAAAGGAAAAAATAACTTGCACCAAAAACTTTAGCATTTTCACGCTCACGAGCGGGGGTATCGCTATAGGCTCTCTGTTCTTCGAACAGGCGAGCTAGAATATTCGTCTTAAAAAAATCCTAGAATCCAGATCTTCCACAACTTGAGATATCCTGTTCACAGAGAGACAGATAGGGGCGAACACACAACTTCTGTCCACCTTCGCTTTTGGGTGTTAACCCTCTCTTGCACTGATGAAGGGTCAATGTCCGATGCTTCAGCTTCACCTTGATTCTCGCGGTGGTGAGCACACCTTTGTCAACCTTAATCAACCAGTTGATAGAACCTGTTAATATAGCGGTAAGGCTGGCGCTCCCCAACAGACAGGACAACAATCTATAAACCAATCCTTACTCGACAGTCAACACTGATGATGATGATACAGCTACCTGCTGCTTATCTTCACATCTTGCCTGAAGCCGTATCCATTGCCTGTTTTTTTTCATTTAAACACTGTCACATTAGAGGCCCAGCTAATGCAGACATTCTGGGCTGGAGGTCTAAAGACCTCTGTGAATGACCGAAACGATGTTTAAATTTACTCTCGACTGCGTTCACCTTATTATTTACAATCGCTTGTGAAGGCAGGAAGGTGGGAAAACATTTTTGCAAATAAACGGTGTTGTTATAAATGTAATATAGGGATGAGGAGCTAATAAAGACAGGACGAACCAAGCGGTCGACAGACAAATATGGAAGGAAGGAAAACACTCAAACTTATGTAAAATAAAATACACCCCAAATAAGGTGCCAAACTACTGGATTCATACCAGATACAAAGGGAGCAGCTGAGGACTTGTGCAGGCACAAACTGGTATTGGTCCAGGACGACCGTGGGCATGTACCTTGGTCTGGCACAGGGTGGCACGGTGGTCCTTCCCTCCAGCACGACAAAGTAGAGTGATCGAGAGACGTCTTCGATGATCAAACTTGCGGGAATGCGTGGCCATGGCTTTTACCACCTCTGGGACCGGCTTCATGCACAGCGGCTCGGGTCCGTTTCATTGGCCACCCGCTGTCAGTGGGTGGGGCAGCCCCTTGTAAGAGTTTTCTGTCCTCAACCAGAACTCCACAGCTCACTTCAACCGCCTTGGTCTGTTTTCTTCAGGCCAAACGGCCCAGATGTTGTCCATTTAAATACCTTGTGCCACAAGTCCTCACCTGGCCTCACCTGTACAGGTTTTACACCATACAACCTTACCCTATTCTGCTCTATAAAGGATGGTCACTGCCCCTTTAATGCACAAATTACATTCCACTTATCCCTGACAAATCCCCAATACAGGATGAAATCTAACGTACTTGAACACACGATCCGTACAATTATTAACACATTCTAGCGATGGATCCCCGCTCCCCCCTTTCCACATAACAATACCTTGCCCATGAGCTTAACAATTTTGTTGACAGCTCAGGGATCATCATCCCGTCGCGTGCACTTCGGCCAGGCTCCCGAGGCCAAGGCCAGCACTGATATTGTGAGTAAAGTTAATGCTTGTTTGTCGCTGCCATGAGTTTATGAAAAACTAAACAGCAATTTCAGGACCGGTTTAAGAAAAGTAAAATAAACGAATGGTTTCCTTTCTGCATCGTTCTTGTGTGTTACATCGTTATACAGCGGCAGCAGACTCGATGTTAACCTCTTAACGTATTTATTACTCGTGCTCATCACAGTACAACATGATTCGACCTTTACACACTCCGTGCTGGACTTTAACTTGCATCTTCGGCATTACATTACTACCACCAAACCCATTCACCCGACACCTGGGAAGGATAATGACATGATTGTCACGAACCCACCAGCAGGAAGTACGTACAAAAACTGGCAATGTCCATAAGACAACTCCATGAGGATGGACGGCTGGCTTAGCTCTTACAAAAGCGTTTGCAATTCCACAAAATCAAAAAAATCCTTAACGAGGGGAAGCGACCGACATCAATAGTGTGGAGGAGGATCACTTGACGAGGTGCCTCAGCTGCTCCATGACCTCTTCAATCAGGCGAACGCTGTAAAAGAGATCAACACCTGATAAACATACCGGTAAAGTTCGAATGGATCGATGAGAGCTCGTAACGAGGTGGCAGATTCATGGATTTCACATCAGACTTACTTCTTTTCAATGGCCCCCTGCCTGTTCCAAAAACAAATGAGGGGGGAGGGGGGGCAGAGAGAGAGAGAGAATATCAGTCTAAATACATTAATTGATTAGTCATCAGACGGGCATACAGGCCAAGGATGGCAATGGGCAAAACTGCTGTACTGAATGTGAAGACCTTGGTTCTTAACATTTGGGACTTCCAGTGGAGCTGGAATGGAAGAAAAAAAAAAGGTAACCAAACAAAAAAAAATAACTGAAGGTAATGAGGTTTCTATACTCGTGTTATCATCCTTCAATTGCATGCACAAGCTCAGGCCTTGTTAATCTCTGAATCGGTGGCCTTTTGGTCTACACGTACCAAACGGTATTGTGCATATTGGTGTCCATCAGCGACCCCTCCCCAGTCTGTGGCCACTCAACTTCGTTTACCATTCACCTTCTCTCCCATCGTCCCTTTTTTAACCGCTACATCTTCATTAGCAGCTCACGGTAACACGTGTAGGTGTGTGCGACCTCATCGGTCGAGCACACATTCATTGTGTACGTGTGCACCCGTTACCCACTCGCTCGGTCTGTGAGAACAACTGCCACAACCGTTCGAAACTCACTGGTATTGAAGATGTGTCGTCATGATGAGCATTTTCTCCACGTGCTGTGGAAACAATCCCGACAATCAGTTCATCGTTCGAGTACAAACACACGAGCAAATTCTCGATTTTACGTTTTCGTCCTCAGGAAGGACATTTTGTCTCAAGGGTGCCCAAAAGGAAATCTGTCGTGTTCCTTATCTCCACCTCCTCCCCGTGTGTCCTTCATGTCATGGTAACATCCTTATTACCGTAAACGAACGTCCACGATCATCGGTTGAGATCATATACGCAGAGGGCATGGGGGTGGGGGCTCAAATTGTCACCGTTATTTCATATGTAATATGTAGATAGCCCCTCAGGACTGTACTTTCATCGAAAGGATAATTTAAACATTTGGACATGTCAACATTTAATAAACCAATAAGCCACCCTTTAACCCTCGGGACCACTTCCATAACAACCACCCCCAACACAACCTTACATCCCTCCTTTAAAAACAACCATTCACTCTTCCACCCCTTCCCAACACTCCAAAAGGTCCAGGTTTCGAGTTGGTACCACAATTCCTGCACACCGTCCTCCTCACCTCCTCACAATGCTGCAAAGCATCTTCCTGAGCAGCCATGTTGTGGGAAGCCTGACCCAACAACTGCAGAGACAACACACGTGTGAGGACAAACAAAAAAAAGGTATTAAAAGAGTAAACAAAGGCCTTGTTAAACTTCCACAAAGCTTAATGGGATCAAGAACCAACCGAGCTGTTGGTCAATACACTTTGGTCCATCACGGGTGATGAAGCTTGTGGTCAGGTTTCATCGAAATCGCGTGTTTGGTTCAAGCGATAATGACTGAAGTGTTTTCGGACGCTGCTTGATCGCATAAGCTCACCTGACTAAAATCCAGGTGAGCTAAAAGTTAATGACATAAGTCAATCAGTCAAGGCAGGTTTTCGACCCCATTCCTCCTAAGCTCATAACTGCTAAGTCAGAAGTGAGTAACTCCACACCCTCTCACCCCCTCCCTACTCCCTACTCCCTCCTCTCCCCCCCTACCTTCCTCTCCCCTGTGCACGACTCTCTCCCCTCCTCCTCTCGTGAATGAAGCATCGGGTATGACGAGAGACGGCCCAACATGTCATACATGTCTATGCCCGTGGGTTTCCCAAGGTGCCCCACTGTAATATAACACCCCTGTCACAATTAAACCTGTCCCTTACAGGTGGGTTTTAGAAACACCTTGTGAAGATAAATCCTCAGGTATCTTTGCGTGACTCTGAGGTGAGCATCCTGTAAGATAATTCCTCAAGTGCGGCCTTGTGGTGGAGGGTGCAGGAGGTGGGTGGTGGATGAGCGGTGGGTGGTGGAGGAGGAGGAGGGTGGTGTGGTGTGGGAGGAGGAGGAGGGTGGTGGTGGTGGGGGAGGAGGAGGAGTGGTGGTGGTGGTGGAGGAGGAGGGTGGTGGTTGTGGGAGAGGAGGAGTGGTGGTGGTGGAGGGTGGTGGTGAAGGAGGGTGGTGGAGGAGAGTGGTGGTGAGGAGGTGTGGTGGTGTAGGGGTGGGGAGGAGGAGGAGAGAGGATGGTGGATGGGAGGGAGGAGAGGAGGAGGATGGTAGGAGGTGAAGATGTGTGAAGGAGGAGAGGGAGGGTGGTGAGGAGGAGGGAGGGTGGTGAAGGAGGGGAGGAGGTGGTGGTGGAGAGGAGGAGGGTGGTGTAGGGGAGAGGGTGGTTGAGGGAGGAGGGGGTGGTGGTGGGAGGAGGGTGGTGGATGAGGAGAGGTGTGGTGGAGGGAGGATGGTGGTGGGGGAGGGAAGTAGGGGTGGTGGAGGAGGAGTGGTGGAGGAGGAGAGAGGGTGGAGGAGGAGGAGGGGTGGAGGAGGAGGGATGTGGTGGAGGGAGGGTGGTGGTGAGGAGGTGGTGGAGGGTAGGCTAGGGGGGTGAGGAGGTAGGGTGGGGAGGAGGAGTGTAGGAGGTAGGGTAGCCGATGGTGGCGAGGTGAGGAGGAGGATGTGGTGGAGGATGGTCGGTGGAGGAGTGAGGAGGGAGGGTGGGGGGGGAGGAGAGGAGCGAGTGGTGGTGAAGTGAGGGAGAGGAGGGGAGGGGGAGAGGAGGGGAGGGGCGGAGGAGGAGGGAGGGGGAGGCGGGGAGGAGGGGAGAGGAGGGAGGAGACGGAGGGGGGTAGGAGGAGAAGCGTGTAAGGGAGGCGGAGAGGTGGGGAGGGGAGCGGGCGGAAGAGGAGGGAGGGAGGGGGAGAGGGGGAGGAGGAGGAAGGGTGAATCAAACCTGCGCCTTTTTACCGTGTTTGGTGTTTTTTTTATCGGTGCTCTATCTCCTAGAAATGCTGAGTATCAAACGAGGAAGCAGCACGTACCATTTTAAGTCTTGCTCCCGACTCGACGGATTCGAACCATCGACCACCCAGACTCGGAGCGGACACTATCTAAACGATTACACCGCCTAATCTGCTTTTGTCCATCCATGATCCATCACCTGTATTCGTGGTTTTGTTGTGTTGTTTCGAGCAGTTTTGTGTAAATTTTGTAAAAGTGGAACAATATAAATACCGTCAGCGGGCGACAGAACCGCGAAACCACAAGACAAAACGGACACAGACAAGCGACACGGACCAACCTCGGCGCTGCGTGAGGCTCGGAGCACCACCTTCGCCAGCCGCAGCCACGTCGGTCGTGCAGCTCGAGAGACGATCGGCGAGCACGAGCCGGGACGAAGCTCCGCTCGCGGAACGCTCGGACAACATGGACCGTGGATACGAAGACGGAGCCGTCATGACTCTCCTCCTCCTCCTGCACAGTTCTTCCTT
>CM068953.1:30427979-30438170 GCA_035128595.1 Eptatretus atami | reverse complement strand
TATATATATATACACACAAATATATATATGGTACATATATATATATACACATATATAAAGAAACACACAAATATTAATATATACACACACATATATATACACATATATACACATCTCTCCACAAATATATTGTTACGGCTGTGGAAATTCGCAAACATCATTCAGGTCCCGTAGATGAGGTATTTCTGAAGTATATATGTGTCTACATATATATCTATTATTTGTGTATACATATTGTTGCGAATTCGCGCCCGCCGGCGTGCGATCGGCCACGTGACTCGAATCGCGACCGCCTCGCCCACCGGACGGACAATTCAGTCGTGACCCTCCCGGCTAACGCCGGGATCCAGTCACGGGTGGACCTTTCGGCCTCACCACAACCCAGTCCGCATTCTACCCGCGCGGAATAGGGTGAATCGCCGAAAGTCGATATACCTAAATACCCGCACGGGTAACCTACCGAGGGGTTGTACCTCGCCACAGGCCGACTTCGGACACGGGCCGCTTAAGCGACCCGTTCCATGCTAACGGGATAACCGAGCGGTGTTATCGTCGGCCTTGACGGTTCCTGATTAATTATCGGGCGTCCCGCGCCACTCAAACCCTTTACGTGAAACAAGATGGAGACCCAACGAAGGAAGGACGCAGCGAAACGGGGAAGAATTCAACAAACAAGCATTTTTATTTCACACAACGACACATAGAGCACACATATAGCACAGCATGTATTTACAGCAACAATAATAATTAAATAAATGCACATATATCAAATAAAAGAAAGAGTTAAAACCGAATACGCGACACACGGACCACTTACACAGTTGACTACTTATCAGACACGGCGCCACACACACGTTCACACAAAACCCAAAAGAAATGGAAGTCGACTTCCCTGAGGTGTTGAGTCCTCGGCGACCGTCACTCGCCGTGGTCCGCGAGCTCTCTCCGGCGTTCGGCCCCCGTCTGCCTTTACCGGCCTCTCGACGCCTTCCGCCGACACTGAGAGAGCGCACGCCGAAACCAGAGAGCCAGAACGCCGAAATGGAGGAGCGAGCAGAGCAGAATCAACGACCAAGCAGCAGAGCAGAAAGAGCCTCCAAGCAGAAGAGAGCAGAGCAGAATCAACGACGAAGAGAAGAGCAGAGCAGAATCAACGACGAAGAGAAGAGCAGAGCAGAATCAACGACGAAGAGAAGAGCAGAGCAGAATCAACGACGAAGAGAAGAGAGAAACCTCATCCGCCTCGCCTCTTATACGCCCGGCGCCCCGCCCCGTTCTCGGCTCCACCTTCCTTTGAGGCGCTTCGAGAAGGGGGGCGTTCCCTCTCGTTCCCTCCCACCCCGGCTTGTGGGGGACGAGGCGAAGCCGTTCTGGCGCCGGGCCAAGGAAGGAAATAGGCGGGAAACGCGCGCGCCCTCGCTGAGGGGACTTCTCCTTCCCTTCTCGCGTTCGACTGTCTTCAACGCGCAAACCGTCGTACGTGGACCGCGGAGGATGGCGTTTGTTGGTGTGGAGTAGTGGCGAAGATGGTGGTGGTGGTTGTGAGGGTGGCGGTGCTGGCGTTGTGTAGTGTGCTGTGTTGGCGTTGAAGTGTGGTTGATTCGAAAATAAAGCAGAACAGAAAAACACCTAACTCAAAGTATCGCAGCCCGAATGAATCACATTAATTCCCTCTAAACAATGGGTTTGGGCTAACTACACATGTACTTCAGAAATACCTCATCTACGGGACCTGAATGATGTTTGCAAATTTCCACAGCCGTAACACTACCCCCTCCCCTTTTTACAGACTCGTCCCGAGTCGTCAAATTATCGTGTGCCATCATGTGTAGTTCTCCCCTAGTACGTTTTACCTACGGATCCCTGAGTGCGACATTCATGGTATTCGTGTCCCCAAAATAAATAACCTGAGGGCTGAGTAACTAACTAAACAAACTCACTCACACAGACGACTTAAATAAAATTGCCGGCGCTATGACAGACATGCCGGGGGCGCACTCATATTTACAACACACAACTTATCAACTTAACCTTATAAATTTACACTAACCATGGCCAGGATCAATGACTCTTGAGGAAAAAAGGTGAGTCAAAAGAGAACCGGTGCACGGGGCCGCCTGCAGGCCCGTGTTGCAGCTGCCAACAGGACAGTTCCTGCAGCTTGCAAACTGTTGCTTGATCCTGGCGCACATGGCAATGAACAAGGGGGGCAAAGCAAAATTGAACGGGGCTGCTGTGAACAGGGGCAGTGGGCATGACATGGCAAAGGTGAGCAGGCGAACACAGGCTGCAGAACCAGGCCGCTGCAGGCAAACACAGCCGGCAGATGAACTGGCCGGCACAGGCCTTGAAGTAAACAGCTGACGGACGATCCGACCGGCACAGGCCTTGCAGCACAGCAGCTGCAGACGATCGCGCCGCACAGGCCTTGCAGCAAAACACAGCCAGCCGATGAAGTTGGCCGGCCCCTTGCCGTGCAGTGGAGGTTGGTGGAGGGAGTGCGGTGGTGCTGGCCACTCGCAGAAGCAGGCTCGGACCTACCTACCTGTCTCCCTCCCACCTATCGCCTTTGCCTGTCACTGTACCTACCCACTCCCTTAATTTGTCAAACCCAATTAGCCCCAACTAATTTTTTTGTGTTTTTTATTTTTACTTCCCTACTTCCCCACTATAATTCGTCCCCTAACCCCTTTATCGTCCTTGTTCGGCTAACCTATCGTCTCCTAGCCTACTCCCAACCCCTACGTTCCCTTCCCGGAGGGGAATAAGGGAGAGCTAGCGTCCTGTGTCGAGGCCCAACCCGAGCCTCAGGATGGCCTCCCCAGATCTCAGCGATCTCTAACCCAAAGTGGGTCCAGCGCGCCCACAACGAAAGCGAAGGGATGGATGGTGCGGAGGGGTACACTTCCTATCTACCCTAACCATTTAACTGTTAAACTACCCGGGGCTTTAAACAAGCGCCTCTCGCTTAATCTATTGGTTCTAACAACCCAGATTCCCGTCGCCTGTGTTGGTGTCCTCACAATTTCGGGCCTCGCCCTCCAATTTTCCTCCCGTGCCCTCACACGGTCTCATGGCTGGGACGCGTGGCTCCCTTTGGCAGGCACGACCCTCTGCCGAATCCCCTACGATGGCACCCCCGGGCACTACACTGCCTCCGAGCCTACCAGCTCCCTAAACACCGGGGAGTGCCCCCATGGCAACTCCCCTGAAACGCACACGTGGCAGGCTGGCGCCCCGGGCCCCTTTCCGAGGTCACCCGTGCCCACGACACTGCCCACGCGGCTAACGGCGCTCCGGGCCCCCGCACCAAGCAGGCGCACCCGTGCCCACTACGCTAACCCGGCCCCCCATGGGCCCTTGGCCTACCACGCGCCGACTAGCCCGGTGCCCGGGTACCCACTCAGCGATACTCACCGTTCGCAGCCACGCTCCCAGCCCGTCACACAGGGCTCCTGCACCCCTCCAAATGGGTATCGAGCCTACTTCCCCACCAACAGCAAAACGACCTCCATTTTTCAATTTCGCTAACCCACTAACTCACTCTACACTGACCCCGGGGTCCCTTGGCGGGAGTCGCTCCTCCCCCAATCACTCATCGCACCATGCATTCCCCATTCGCTCCACTCACACAGACCCGCTGGCCTCACTCACTCACCATGTACTCACCTCACAGCTTTTCAACACACACATCGCTGAATCCTGCCATCTCTTCTAACTAACTCGTGCTCCCACGTCGTCCCTTACACTACAGCACGTTCCTTTTAACACTACGTAGCTAAGCTACGTCCCCTCTACACATCCAAAGTCTGTCACTGTCTTCTAAGATCCATTTTTCCATTTCCCCATCCTAAATCTCAACTAAAATCCCTCTAACTAATCCATTCCACGACTCCATGAGGACTTACCCTGCCCCATGAAGTCGGTCTAACTATCACTAACCCTTCCCCCTAGCTAGTTCCATCCTGTGCCCTGGCAAGGGGTCTTTCACCCCTTGCCCAGGGAATCCTGTCCACCGAAAGCGAGGCTTGCTTTTGTTAATTTTGTTTTTCCAATTATGCGCAGCACTAGTGCGGCAACTCACAGCTCGCGCACTTTGCACCTTGCCCGTGACGTCATGCAGCTGCACGCGTACCTCGTCCCTCTTGGACGTACCTCCGGCAGGGATTCACCTCCTGCCGGATTCCAACCCCACGTGCAGCCATGACGTCACCCTGCGCACCCCCAAAAACAAACCTCGCACTCCGAGGGGCTCCCCACGCGAACACATGTGCTCTGCCCGTTGGAGCTTAACACAAGCTCGCGTGGAGAACCATCCGGTCCAAATCCGTCTACCTGCCTAAACTTTGTCCGTCCGCGGGATCGGCAAATCCACCGCTGGCGTTTCCGGACCGGGCTCACTCCCGCAAGCGAGCACGTGGGGCCTCGTGCGCTGCACAGCACGGACCTCGCGCTCGCTGCTGGTGACCCCGCGGCGGTCCCCATTACAACTACGGCCGCTACTCGGCTTCTGTCCCTCTGTCGCCGTCGTCTCCGTTCCACCCACGCACACCTGCGTGTTACGACGCACAGACTCCACTCCAACACACTCACATTCACACGGAGACGCGGCTGCATGCTCACGCATGCCGACCGACGTCTCCCTCACATACAGAGACCTCACACACACGGTCTCCCTCACACGGACCCTCTCACTCACACCCACCTTTCACTTGCACAGGGGGCTCACTCACACCATGCGTGACGGAAAGCACGCATCTCCGTACACTCGCAAACACACACCCCTGCACAACCACACTGGGGATTGTGTCCCCACAAGGGTTCCCGGGCCTCAATCCCCCCAAGCTGCACGTGCACCTATCCACAGCACTCGTCCCTTCAACTCCGCGAAGCACGACCGGACCCACCTGGTCGTGATTCTTCAAGGGGGCAAACTCCCTCCCCTCGTTCCTGGAGGCAGCCGTCCCGCTGCTCGCACCGGGTCACAACACAGTCCACCAGCTCACCCCCATTAAGCCTCGCTAACTCTGTGTGTGTGTGTTCTGTTCCTTTAACCCCGTCATTATCATGCAGTCTCTCCTCTACTTTTTCTGTCTCCCGCGTCTCTATCCATTTATTAGTTTCTGTTGTCTCCTCGTGTCTATTAGACCTGCTCTTTCTGGCGTCTTTCCCTTATCTTTACGTAGGTCAACCTTGCTTTCTCCTTAAGTCGCTCCCGTCCTTCCCTCTGTTTCACTCCTTGCTCTTTCAGGATCTCCGCGTACCTCATCCTTGCTTTCGTCTTAATTGTTCTTTTCTCTCCCTCCCAATTCCTTTCACCTCGTGTCTTATACATTTATTAGTTTCTGTTTCTTTCTGGAGTTTTTCCATTTCTCTGGACTTCAATTTTACTCTCTCCTTCAGTTCATTAATTTCAAACTCGTATAGTTTTTGTTTTCTCTCCCACAGTTTCTCCTGCTCATCATTTTCCAATCTCATCGTTTCTTCAATTGGCTCATTTCCTTCCTGTGTTTCATTCGCTGTTCTCTCATTACCCTTCCTTGTTTCCTCTGCTGTCCTTCCTTCTCCAGTTTCATGGTTTGCTTCATTTGGTTAATCTCTTTCTTGTGTTTCATTTGCTGCTGTCTCATTACTCTTCCTTGTTCTTCTCCTGTCTTTCCTTCTGCAGTTTCATGCGTTTCTTCATGTGGTTAATTTCCCTTTTGTGTTTCATTCGCTGTTCTTTGTCTATCTCCTCGCACTCCAGCCTCGCCTTTTCTTTCAATTGGTCAACCTCGGCTTCATGTTCCTTTTGTTTTCTATCCCATTGTTCCTCTCGTTCTTCCCTCTCCAATCTCGTTGTGTCCTTCAATCACCTGATTTCTCCTTCCTGCTTCATTCGTTGCTCCTTCAACTTCTCCTCGTATTCCAACCTATTTTTTTCCTTTGTCGTTCAGTTTTCAAATTCATACCCTTTCAGTTTATTCCACCGTCTCTCTTGTTCCTCGTTCTGCAATCTCATTATTTCCTTTAATTGACGGGTTTCTTTCTCCTGTCTCATCCTTGTTCTCCCAGTACTCTTTCTTGTTCCTCTTTTAACACTCTCAGTTCGTTTTGTAGTTCCGTCTCTTTGTTTTGGTGTTTCTGTAACTCAGTTTTCTTCTCTAATTCTTTTCTCATCTTCGCACCCTCCGACCTTGCTTTGGCTTCTAACTGTTCTTCCGGCTTCCCCTTGTGTGTGTCTATCCGTCTTCCCAGTTCCTCTGTCTCCGTTTTACCTCCCGTCCAGCTTATCAACTCTTCGTCATGCCTTGAAGTCTTTTCTCACACTCCACTCTTTTATTTCCTTCGTGCACGTCTCCGTCACCCCAATTAATTTTTCCCTCTCGGTTACCGTCACTTTTTCGTCACCTCCACACTTCTCGCCCAACACGTCTCCCGAATTATTTTTTCTCACCCGCCTTCACGCGGGGCCTGACAACGTTGCACCCCCTCCAGCTCGTTCGCTCCCACACGTGGCGTCTCCCATTACGCACTTTGCTGTTGTGGCCTTCATGCCCGCCTGCAGGCTCCGGCCCATTTGCTGCGTTTCACCCCGCATTTCTTTTATTTCTTCCTTCATTCGTTTTTCATTTTGTTTGTGTTTGTTTCCATTCTGAGTGCGTTTCCATCCATTTTTTCGTTCATTCCATTTGTGTTTGTTTCCATCTGCTTGTTCAACTCCTTTTATTTCGTTTTTCATTCCATCCATTTTGTTTGTGTTTGTTTTCCATTTGCTTGTTCACTCCTTTTATTTCGTTTTTCATTCCATCCATTTTTCCGTTCATTTCTGCCAGCATGGCGAATAGCTGGGCCATATAAGTGCACTCGGCTGAGCGATTCGCGCCAGGATCGGGGGTTTTGGTGGAGAGGGGGAGAGGGAGGTGTTATACACCGCGGCCGCCGCCGCAACCTATTTCGGGCTCTGCGTTTGGTTGGGGGAGTAATTGTTCCTGCACACCAATGTCCTGCTCGGTCTACATCCTGGGCCATGGATTCTACATTGCTATCACACATATACATTTCTAATACCCCGGCACCCGCTCGCCTTGAGACGCCATCTTATTCCACGTAAGGGGTTAATTTTACTCGCCTCGTAATTTGGAGGAATCGGGGGTCGCTTCTCTCACCCCTGGACCGATCCCTGTGAATTTAGCTGGAGACAGGAGGGTTTGTTTTCCCGCTCTCTGACACCAGTGTTGCGATTTTCGCGCCCGCCGGCGTGCGATCGGCCACGTGACTCGAATCGCGACCGCCTCGCCCACTGGACGGACAATTCAGTCGTGACCCCCCGGTAAACGCCGGGATCCAGTCACGCGGTGGACCTTTCGGCCTCACCACAACCCAGTCCGCATTCTACCCGCGCGGAATAGGGTGAATCGCCGAAGTCGATATACCTAAATACCCGCACGGGTAACCTACCGAGGGTTGTACCTCGCCACAGGCCGACTTCGGACACGGCCGCTTAAGCGACCCGTTCCATGCTAACGGGATAACCGCGCGTGTTATCGTCGCGCCTTGACGGTTCCTGATTAATTATCGGGCGTCCCGCGCCCACTCAAACCCTTTTACGTGAAACAAGATGGAGACCCAACGAAGAAGGACGCAGCGAAACGGGGGAAGAATTCAACAAACAAGCATTTTATTTCACACAACGACACATAGAGCACACATATACACAGCATGTATTTACAGCAACAATAATAATTAAATAAATGCACATATATCAAATAAAAGAAAGAGTTAAAACCGAATACGCGACACACGGACCACTTACACAATTGACTACTTATCAGACACGGCGCCACACACACACGTTCACACAAAACCCAAAAGAAATGGAAGTCGACTTCCCTGAGGGTGTTGAGTCCTCAGCGACCGTCACTCGCCGTGGTCGCGAGTTCTCTCCGGCGTTCGGCCCCCGTCTGCCTTTACGGCCTCTCGACGCCTTCCGCCGACACTGAGAGAGCGCACGCCGAACCCAGAGAGCCAGAACGCCGAAGACAGGAGCGAGCAGAGCAGAATCAACGACCAAGCAGCAGAGCAGAAAGAGCCTCCAAGCAGAAGAGAGCAGAGCAGAATCAACGACGAAGAGAAGAGCAGAGCAGAATCAACGACGAAGAGAAGAGCAGAGCAGAATCAACGACGAAGAGAAGAGCAACAGAGCAGAATCAACGACGAAGAGAAAGCAGAGCAGAAATCAACGACGAGAGAAGAGAGAAACCTCATCAGCCTCCGCCTCTTATAACGCCCAGCGCCCCGCCCCGTTCTCGGCTCCACCTTCCTTCGAGGCGCTTCGAGAAGGGGGGCGTTCCCTCTCGTTCCCTCCCACCTCCGGCTTGTGGGGGACGAGGCGAAGCCGTTCTGGCGCCGGGCCCAAAGGAAGGAAATAGGCGGGATAAACGCCGCGCCCTCGCTGAGGGGACTTCTCCCTTCCTTCTCGCGTTTCGACGGTCTTCAACGGCAAACCGTCGTACGTGGACCGCGGAGGATGGCGTTCGTTGGTGTGGAGTAGTGGCGAAGATGGTGGTGCGTGGTTGTGAGGGTGGCGGTGCTGGCGTTGTTGGAGTGGTGGCGTTGTGGCGTTGAAGTGTGGTTTGATTCGAAAATAAAGCAGAACAGAAAAAACACCTAACTCAAAGTATCGCAGCCCGAATGAATCACATTAATTCCCTCTAAACAATGAGTTTTGGGCTAACTACACATGTACTTCAGAAATACCTCATCTACGGGACCTGAATGATGTTGCGGAATTTCAACAGCCGTAACCAATATATTTGTGGAGAGATGTGTATATATGTGTATATATTGTGTGTGTTATATATAATATTGTTGTGTGTTTCTTTATATATGTGTATATATATATAATGTACCATATATATATTTGTGTGTATATATATATTATATATATGTTTATATATATATATATATATATATATATATATATATATATTGTTACTGCTGTGGAAATTCACAGAACACCATAAAGATCCTTAGTTCAGTTATATCACTAAGTTTTGTTTAGATAGATTTCCCCACCGTGTTTAATGGGATTTATTCGTGTGGACAGGGCTGTATTTTTTGAGTTTGGCCTTTATTCTTTTGCTATCGTTATTTTGGACTAACCAAGATCACCTCACCACCAACCACCTTTTTAACAAGCACCAACCACACCACCTCACGACCACCACCCAACGCCAATACGCCACCATTACAACAACCACACCCCCAATCACCTTCTCCACACCACGCTACAACCCTCTCCGCATTCCTAACCGTCTCTGCATGGAGAAAGAAGAAGGCGTTCTGATAACGCACGGATTTTTCCTGCTTACTTTCCCGCGCTCGCGGACGGGGGAGAGTGAGTGGAGCTGAGAAGAGAGAAGCACTAGGATGATTGCTTCGAAAAAACCGACCCACGAGGGCAAAACGCCCCCCTTCTGGAAGTTTTCCACAGGAGCTGGAAGGAGGCGCGGGCGAGAGGGGAGGGGCGGAGCGTGGGGGAATAAAAAGGCACGAGGGACGCAGCGTAGAGAGTTGCTGTTGTTGTTGCAGTTGTTTGCTGGGGAGCTGCTGCTGCTGCTGGAGCTGTGTGGAGGTCTGGGCTCTGTCAGAGTCGGGAGCTTAGGACCAGTCAGTCGGTGAGGTCGGGCGTCGCAAAGGAGACGTGGGCTGAGGCGCAGCCCTGCTGTGTCGCGCGAACCTGCGCGTTCGTGTGGGGAGAGCTGCGGAGAGAGCTCGCCTGCCACGCGGAAGCCCGAGCTCAACCGCGGCTACGCTAGCTGCCGTGGGACGGGACGTCGCGACTCGCCCCATCAAGGCACACCGAGTGCAGGTAACCTGCAACGGTCTCGTGGGGCCCTTTCGGCACCAAAGCCCACGTTATGAAGGCCCACGGGCCCAGTCTGCACTCCCTTGTCTATGAGGGGTCTTTCTTGCTTTTCTTTTGAGTGAATGTTGTGGCGCCGGTCCCGTAGTAAAACCTGCTTAAGTGATTGTAAATAATAACCATAGACGTGTGTTAGTGTTTTACCTTGCTCGTGTCTTCTCCCTTTTCTTCCTTCCCCCTCCTCCCTCCATCAATTGCATTACTGTGTACGTGTGTAATAATAAATGTCCTTGTGTGAAGTTAACCGTTCGTCGTGTCCTTTTCCCAAATTGATTCATCTCTGT
>CM068953.1:30384684-30400074 GCA_035128595.1 Eptatretus atami | reverse complement strand
AAACCGTTTCGACGAAAAGGAACCAAAAGAGTTCCCTTTTGGGCGAGCGGATTTTTTCCCGCCTATTTTTCCCCGCCCTGGTGTGAAGGGGAAGAGGGGGAGGGCAGCTCGCCGCGATTGGTGGTATGACAGCGTGAGGCGGTCGGCATGGTGAGGGAAACGCCCCTTTTCGGGAACCTTCTCGAAGGACTGGAAGCGAAAACGGAGGAGGAGCGAAGGCGGAGCCCCGCGCTATATAAGGCGGACGCGCGCGGGTCCAGGAGCTCTCTCTGTCGGGTCAAGTGCTTCTCTCTGTCTGGGTCGAGTGCACCCCTCTCTTGGTGGCGGGTCGAGCTCGCTCTCAACTCTCTCTGTCGGGGTCGAGTGCTCTCTCACTTTGTGGCAGGTCGAGCTCGTTCTCTCTCTCCTCTCTGCGTCCGGAAGGCCCTCTCTGCTCTCACTTCTTCTAGGTGCAGCGCTCTCTCTTTCTCTCTCTCTCTCTCTCTCTCTCTTCTAAACCTCTCCCCCTCTCTCCATCTCCGTTCTCTCTCTCTCTCTTCTCTCTCTCTCTCTCTCCCTTCTCTCGGGTCCTGCGCTCGAGACGGTCCGCTGGACGGGGTAGGCGCAGCGTGGGCTGTTCTGGTTTGAACCTGCCGCGTGTCCGGACGAGGTGCCGGAGAGGGTTCGCCCGGCCGCGTGGAGGGCCGGAACAGGCGCGAACCACGGCTGACGGTCGTGGGAGAGAGACTGGACGACCACTAAGGGGGTCTTTTCTTTTGTTTGTGTGGTGGTGTGGTGGGGTGGCGCCGTGTCCGACAAGATAAACCTGTGTAAGTGCCTGTACTTGCTAAATAAATTATAGTCGGTGGTAATTGCTTCATTGCTTTTCGCCTGCATCGCGTGTTTCATTTCGATTTGCTTGCTTGTAAATTACGTGCAGATTCCTTGCTGTGTGTGTGTGTAATTATTTGCTGCCTTTAAATAAATGTCCTTGTAATGATGTTATCCGTTCGTCGTTCTTTTTCCTTTGAAAGTGCCATCTGAATCGCGGAATAATTCTGTCGTGGGTTTTCGAACACCCGGGTAAAGAAGAGAATCTGAATCCGTCGAGGTTGGCGAATAACACCGTCTGGCTTATCACTGTAGCACGGGAATGGACCGTTAAGCGGTCGTGTCGAGCCGACCTGCGGCGAGTACGATCGCCCGGATCGGACTACTCGCGCAGGTACTTAGAGTAGGTCGAATTTGGCGAGCAACCCCTATCCTGCGCGGTGGGCAAAATTGGCACGATCGTGGTGAGGTTAAACCCCCACCCGTGACTGGCTCTGCGGTTATTCCAGGAGGGGTCACGACTGAATTGTCGTTCGGTGGGCGAAGCGTTGCCGATCTGGAGTTACGCAATCGCTCAGCATGCCTGGCGGGCCAGAATTCGTAACACTGGTGTGCGGGAGTGAGATTTCTAATCGCACCCCGTCTCCAACTAATTTCCGGAACCGGATCAGGGGTGAGTGAAAGCGACCCTCACGTGTTCCCAAATTCGAGCATTTAAATTATTCCGCGAAATAAGATGGCTTTCAAGGACAGGTGCCGGTGGATGATGTTTATAATGTTAGAATCCATGGCCCAGCGACGGTTCCTTTTGTAATTTAATCCACGGGGGAGCTCAGCCCATAACTGAGCACGGACTTTGCCGACAAACGGAGTCCACAATGGCGGCGATCGTAATGAGTTGACGCTGTGGTTAATTCGTGTCGCGTGAGGAACGATTCCGTTCGATTGGTATATAAAACCAAAATTGGTTAGCAGGACTGCAGAAAACGCTCGGCATTCGACACAACCAGGCTGTAAACCGGGGTCTTATTTCCCCAACTGGTTAAGGTCCAGAGAATGTTGGTATCGCGATGAAGACGCGTGACCCGAGGCCTGTGCCGAGCCGGCCGGCGTTATAAACCCCGGAGACGGCGGTTGTTAAGGTGTGGAGCCAAGAGTCGGGCGAGAATCCGCCACCCCGGATCCGCAACAATATATTAATCCCACCAAAATAGATTAGCCCACCCTCCGGCCCTCATTCTCTCTCTCTCTTCTCTCTCTCTCCTCTCTCTCTCTCTCTCTCTCTCTCTCTTCTCTCTCTCCTCTCTCTCTCTCTCACACACCACACACACACACAACAATCTCTAATAAATTACAAAAGGCCAGTCCCAACCATTCTACACTCCGAAGTTAGATCGGGCTCCCTTCTATGCTTCTATGGGGTGCACTGTTTAGTATCCTTGAGATCTGGCAGTCTACACCGCACACAAATAGATTTTAAATCTTTGGGTATAACTTACTCTTAAAGTAGGTTAGGGTTTAGGGTTAGGTTAGATTTAGGTTAGGGTCGGGTTTAGGGTTAGGGTTAGGGTCAGAATTAGGGTTAGTGTGACCCTAACCCTTGCCTTTGAAAGTGGGGCTGTATTAGCCCGTTGGGCCGAGTTAGCCCGTGGCCGAGTTGAGCCCGGATCGTTCTCGTTCATTCGTCTTTGTTTTGATTTGAGTCTGAGTCTGACCTTGGAGACATTGATCTAGACCTATATTTAATTGATCTCGCTCGAAGATCCAACTCAAACTTAATTTTAAATAAAAAAGATGCCTTCCCCTTCAAGTGCTAATTAATCCACGAGCAATGGATAACAAGCCTGGAAAGCCAAAGCCCAAAGGCCAGTCTCACTTCGCAGACACACAATTATACACATATGGGACCCATTACCCATCACACTGACCTGCAGAGAACTGACCAAGAGTTGCTTCCATCCAATCACGACTGACTCTGTTCTCCCAGATTTTCCGTTCTTTTAGCATCTGATGGAATCTATTACCATCTTGATCCCTTCTCCGTTCTATTGTGCACCCAAAGGCAAAACCAACTGTCATTTTTTTTCGTGAAAATCGATAAAACACGAATGAGAACGCTGCGTACAGCTGGAACGTTAAAAGCGACGATATGCGTCCGATCCTTCCCGGATGGATCCAAATGGCTCCACGCATACGTGACTACATTTTTCCGACCCTTATGCCGCTACTCTCTCATGAAAGGACCCTTCCTCCCTCGTAGTTCCTCCTTTTCTGTTGCTGTGTAATATGTGTTGACCATCGTTTGATCGCTTGGTCTCTGAGTTTGGTTCCCGCCCAATTCCGTTGATTCGCTTGTTGTTCTGATTGGGTTCCCTAGCGAACCACGTGTTTCGCTGGTGTCTGATTGCGTCCCGCCAAATCACTGTGATCGCGGATGTTTCTGATTTTGGTTGCTTCGCCAAATACGTGAATCGCGCGGTGTCTGATTTCGTCCCAAGCAATCACGTGATCGCGGTGTCTGAATTGGTTCTTGCCAAAGCATGTGCCTCCTGTTTTCACCTGACTCGCAGATACTTTATCTCTTGTTTTTCCAAATGACGTATTTCACCAAAGAACATCCACAGAGTCCTCCCGTGCTTGTTCACCGTCGCCACGGGCACCGTGCGGCTCGGACCCAAACTCGGACACGAGTGCCCACGTGGCCCGCAACAGGAGCAATCGAGGGTCGATCGAGCCGCACTTCCCAAGCTTCAACCTCGCAGTCGTCTGAGGTTTTAATCCAGCCGTCGTTCATCAGGTACTTGTTTGTATTTCTTTAGATAAGAAACGTTTTTATTATTCGGGTATTTTCCACAAATACATATTTCAGTCACACATCTCGACTTCATTACCTTCCTAGTTACCTTTCATTACTAGTTACCACATCTCGACTTCATTACCGTCCTAGTTACACTTCGATTACTGTTACAATCTCGACTTCATTACCTCCTAGTTACACTTCATTACCTAGTACCATCTCGACTTCTATTACGAGTTTACACATTCTCATCATTACCTAGTTACACATCTCGACTTATTAACTCCTTATACACTTCATTACCTAGACACTCTCCAGCACCTCCAGTTACACTTCATTACCTAGTTACACATCTCGACTATTACCTCCTAGTTACACTTCCCATCCTAGTTACAACATTCTCGACTTCATTACCTCCTAGTACACTCGATTACCTACTTACAACATTCTCGGACTTCATTACCTCCTAGTTACACTTCATTACCTAGTTACACATCCGACTTCATTTACCTTCCTAGTTACACTTCATTACCTAGTTACCACATCTCGACTTCATTACCTCCTAGTTTGCACTTCATTACTAGTTTACACACCGACCATTACTCCTAGTTACACTTCATTACCATAGTTACACATCTCGACTTCTTATCCTAGATTCACTTCATTACCTCGTTACACATCTCGATTCTTAACCTCCTAGTTTACATTCATTACCTAGTTACACATCTCGACTTCATTACCTCCTAGTTTACACTTCATTTCCTAGTTACCTATCTCGGACTTCATTACCTCCTAGTTACACTTTCATCCAGTTACACCATCTCGACTTCATTACCTCCTCAGTTACACTTCATTACCGAGTACACACTCGAACTTCTTACCTCCTACTTACACTTCATTACCTGGTACACATCTCGACTTTCATTACCTCCTAGTTTACACTTCATTACCTAGTTTACACTCTCGACTTTCTATTACCTCTAGTTACACTTCATTACCTAGTACACATTCGACTCATTACCTCCTAGTTGCACTTCATTACCTAGTTACACTCTCGACTTCATTAACCTCCTAGTTACACTTCATTACCTCGCTTACACATCTGCGCTTCATTACCTCCTAGTTACACTTCATTTACCTGTTACACATCTCCACTTCCATTACCTAGCTTACACATCTTCGAACTTCATAACCTCCGACACTCATACCGAGTTACACATCTTGACTTCATTACCTCCTGTTCACTTCATTACCCAGTTACACATCTCGAACTTCATTACCTTTCCTAGTTACACTTCATTACCTAGTTACACATTCTCGACTTCATTACCCTAATTTACACTTCTTACCTAGTTAACACATCTCGACTTTTCATTACCTCCTAGTTACACTTCATTACCTCGTTACACATCGCGTCACCTCCAGACATCTTACCTAGTTACACATCTTCGACTTCATTACCTCCAGTTACCACTTTCATTACTTAGTTAACACTTCAATTTACCTCTATTTACACTTCATTCTAGTTACCATTCTCGACTTCATTACCTTCCTGTTACACTTCACAACCAGTTACACCGACTCATTACCTCTATTTACACTTCATTACCTAGTTACAATCTCCGACTTCACCCAGCTCACTTCATTACCTAGTTACATCTCGAACTTCACGTACAATACCTGTTAACACATTCTCGATTCATTACCTCTAGACATTACCGATTACACATCTTCGACTTATTACCTCTAGTTATACCTATTACCTAAGTAACATTCTCGACTTCATTACCAACAACAGCCAATCGACCTTTCATTACCTCCACCATGAAGGTGAAAGGTGGTATGACCCTTTCTGGTTTTGGTCTGTCCTGTCTGTGTACAGGATATCTCAAAAAGTTTGTTACAGATCCGGATTTGAAATTTTGGGACAGGTTGGATGTGGCTGTGACGAATTGGACGAGGTTCAGATCCGGATCCGACCTATCAGTGGGATACCAACGTAACTGTTCACCTGGCGGAGGTGGTGGGCTCTACCTCGTGCGTTCTAGTTTGTTATAGTTTCATTAACACCGTTTTGTATCCCGAGGTTTTTGTCCGTGTCCACTAATGTAATTTTTGAATTAAAACAAAATGTTTTGTAACGTCACCAGGTCAACATGGTTAACCTGTGTTAATAGCAACAGACGTGTCATTCAATTTTTCACTTCCATAATACACTTTGTCAAGGTCTGTCTGTGTGAATGTCATTGTTTTTGACGGACTCCACATGTCTGCAGTTCGACAGCCGTCACGAGGGCTTCTCAGTGTTCATCCTTCCGCCCAGGTGCGTTGTTCTGCAGCCATTTGTGGACGACCATGCCTCAAGCTCGAGGTATGGAAACGGCTAACGTCGGTTGGGGATCAGAACAAGGTCGAAATCGACTGGAATGTGCTCGGATATAACTAAATATTAGTCTTAACACCACCTGTGCTTGGTAAATGTGATTGATCAGCACTGTGACTGTCCATCGTGTTCGTGAACTTCCGGTGCGAAAGGGACATAACGGAATGAATTATCTTTCCTGTGTTTTAGAAGGAGCATGAAGAAGGGACGGACGAAAGGATTCCAACAAACCTTTCAGCAGCATCGCAGTTGGAGGCCACCGATCGATTGGGAAAAATTCGTCCACCTCATCTACCTCCTCTAACTCATCTCCTCCTCCATTCTGTACCATTATTTCACCTCTCATCTACCTCCTCACGTGTACCTATCTACTCCTCCACCTCACCTTACCTCCTCTGCTCACTACCTCCCATCTCATCTGGCCTCCTCTACTCATACCATACAAAAAATATTTCCTGTTTCATTTCCAGAAAACCTTCACCGTTCCACTGGGGACTACCGTCAGAATGGAAAGAAATTGATCATCTACATCTCCACCCCTCTACCTCAACAATGTATATATCGATCTTTTCCAAAGATGCCAGATCCCTCACTACCATCCACTTGCACCACGAGGATGTCGCCCAGCGGACTCATTGCACATTCTGCCTAAACTTCAATCAGCTCATGGTAGCTCCAACCTAACAATGGAGCCTCCCTGGGCCCGTCCATCCTCTCTTCTTCAAGCCCCAAAACTCCCTCGGGAAATGGGGACAACAGCTGCAATCACCTGTCCCCGGTTGACCCAACAAGTTGCAGCACCAGCATTTGAGGTTTTCACATTGCGATCATCAAACAGGTCCACCACCTGCTGCTTGCTCGTATCTCACATCCGCTCACTTGGACTGCTGAGTCACCCAAGATCCCGAAACCATCCAAGTCCCCCAGTGGTGGGAAACCCCGAACCCAGCGGCATGGAATATATTAAAAATGTTACCTTTTTTTTTCCCAGTAACACATCAAACATAAACCCCAAAGGAGCCTAACCTCATGGTGTAGGGGATACACAACGTCCCAGTACAATTAAAAGACATTTACTGAAACAAAAAACAGATTTATATGTGCGTGCACAGGAGATTTGGGCAGACAGATTCATTCCAGATCTCTCAAACAATAATTAGAGATCTTAGTCTTATATAAGTCCAGGAAGACACATTATAATTTTCTGACACTGGACGCCAGTCGCCGGTCTTTGACAATTTTCCAGGTGAACCTCATCTTCAGTCTTCTTTGACACTCCTGCTTAAATGGTTGTAAACACTAACAGAACCGCATATTAATCGCACAAGAATGCTCGAATTGATGCCAAACCGCTAACTCGGAATGGCTGAAAACAAGTCCATCATATGTAGGTTAAAAAGTCAGTCTGCTTCTCCAAAACTGGGAATATATATTATCTTGAAGCGACCAGAGCTTCTGGGGAGGAGGCCATTTTCGTGGACCAGAACTTCGTGGAGTGACACCATGGACATTTTTCTTAAATCCACATTCCAAGCTTGTTGTGTCTTTCATACAAAATTCTCAAGATGTTCGAACATGACAGGGCAATTCTTCTTTATATTCAACTTACTGGCAAAGTTCAACCTGTTTTAACACATTAATATTATACATTTTACAGTTGTTCTTTTCTACAGGGAAAATATAATTATGTTATTCCAAATGGATACATACTTGAAAACCTTCATATCATAATGAGTACATTTTATTTCAGGATTAATAATTTTATTTTAATATTCAAGTTTTAAGCACAATTTATATCCCCCAATCTGACTTGATAAAATAATTGTATCAACAAGCAGTCAAGATGCAATGGGGGAACAACATCGTGGAACTCTACATTCACCAAGCGAAGACGTAGTACACCTTCGACACAGGAGACATTTCAGTTTACCCAGGTCAATCAGGCTCCAAACATGACTGTCCCATCATTACAAGACGAGACAGAGGAAAACCGGATCTAAGAGACGCTCGAGCAGCACAGCCAACAACACCGTCATGATAACAATACGGACGAGCCGCCACGTCAACACCCCTCGCACTGAGGCCTGCTGTCCATCCCCAATATCCCACAATTCCATTCCATCCCCAGTGGTGGTGTGAAGCCCCGAAAATTTACTGCCGGCGGCAGAGACTGTTTGAAAGCTTCTGATCATGTGAATAAGGGTCAACATCTCTCTGGTTCTCAGAGATCTGCCTCAACGCCGGCGAGTCCGGGCATTCACTCAAGCGGAATGGCAGACTGCAAGCAGCCATCTCTCTTCAGACTGGTCCTCCATATATCTACTGCCCTGATGTTAACTCAGTGCCTTGGAGAATCTTTCCACAGAAAAAACCTGCTCTCTCTCTCTCTCTCATGCACCAATTCACTCATCTCGTTCTTCAGTTATCCTTCCCCTTCTTTCTATCCCGGCACTGAATCCTTGGTGAGCAGCTTGCTCTGAAAAACAACTTGCCTTCTCTTTCGGAAAGCAAATCCGACCGAAGTTAAAATCTAGCCACTCAAAAGTCCGCAACAAGTGGTGTGCCACTATCAGGAGAGCCAGAAAAACATTTTGGCCAACCTCAAGAATAACTTTTCAAACTTGTCTCTCCTCCTCTGAAACTTGGTGTCGAATCTGTCCTGGTGTACATCCCCCCCTCCCTCTCTTCAAAGGCACCACGGCCCGCCTCCGAATTTCCTACGGTCTCAATCTTGTCCCCAACCTCCCCAACGCCTTCCTGTTGTACCAACGCCCCCGCCCTCGGATTGCACCTGTGTTATTCCTCCACAGTGGGGCAGGACACAACTAAGGCAAAGCAATGGGGCAGACACGAATGTCATGACCACATGTTAAAAAAACCACACCTGCTGCTGCACTGTCTGAAATAATCTGAATGTTAAACTCTGGTGAGAAGGAGTTTTAATTAAGAAAGCGCATGGAACATGAGGAAATATGTGAATGTCGGTTTTATCGACGTGAAATCCAAACCAGCGGACCATCTCAAGGAATCTCGAAAGGATCACAAGACGCAAACTTCGTCCACGTCTGCTTCGCATAACAAACTTGCGAAAACTCGACATGAAAAGCAAGACATTTTATGCATTTGTTCCCATGAAAAGAGGTAAAATTGATGAAAAAAACTCAAGAAAAAATGTTGGCCTGGACAGACACACAAGGCATGGAAAAACCAACATCATCGCAGTTGATATGAAATCTTTCCTTTGCAACAACCTTCATCTCAGAGTACATTGATTCAGACCAGGTCACTCCCACTTTTTGGACATGCTTGCTTCTACTCAACCTACATATGGATGGACATGAGACAGGATGACTCTCTTGAAATATGTACGAATCTGGAAACCTTGTGCACACAAACAGCCAGAGTCCCCGTAGTTCAGTGATTTTCGATAAGTATGGCTACAGTTAGAATCCATCCCCTATGTTCTCATGGGAATTTCGTGTGTGCACTGTGAGTTCTTTTATAGGTTAGGTATTTAAATCTCCAGATCCCCCTCCACTTGGCCACAGTTGTCTCTCAGCGCTTGCGCCCTCGCTCGCGGCTGAGATAAGCGAGGTCCTCGCGGTGCTTGAAGTCGATTCCTCGAATTGGTTCTTGCATTCCACACCACGAGCAAAATCGTTGTTTCTCTAGCAAGAGGCGGTTCAGGACACGCGTTAGAGGAGTGGGGTTTTCCTGGCTCGGCCATAACCCGCCTTGTTAACCAGCCGAAGTCCCAGAAGGGCGGATCCATGAAGGTCCCTGTCCGTCACGCGTCAAGCTCCACAGCCCGCCCCCTCAGGCGGTCGGAAAGGACGACGCGACCCCAGGTGCGCGTGGTGGAGAGTTTGTGTCGTCGAGTCGGAGAGCAGAAAGTTCTGCAGTCCTGGGAAGTTCTTTAGGAGGAGCATTTTCTTGGAAGGCAGTTTGGGTGCGCTGTCATCATTGTGGAGCTCTCAAGCCGGGTGTCTCCGCTGGCCTCTATAAGGAGCGACCCTGGATCGCCTATTCACCCAATCCAAGCCCACGACCACGGGCAACCGTGCAGTCGTGGGCCACCGTCACGAACACGTCAGGTACCTCGACAGAACTCTGACCCCCAGCTCGGACTATCACCCTTGCTGCGAGGGCGAAAGATCCAATTGGTTCCTTTTTCTTTTGGGTGGTGTCTGTATGGTGGCCGCCGTCCTTAAGTAAAAACTGTTTAGTGTTTATGATCATTGCAAAATGCGAATAGTCTGTGAATAAGTGTACATGCCCTGTCGAAATAAAATAATTGTTTTTAAATGTTCCAGTTCGTTTCTGTCCTTCTGTGATTGACAAGCATGGTTCGGACTTGTTAGGAGGCCGTTTGGGTAGTGTTACTCGCTCGGTTACCCCGGATCCAGTTGGTCCTTGCGACTCGGTCCGGACAGAGTTCGGCCGAGGGTGTGGTCCGTACCTAGACTGCGTGGGTACTTTAGGTATATTGAAATTTAGGCATTAACCCTTACCCCCACGTCGTGGAAAATATGGCGACCACGGTCCGCTAATGCCTATGACCCTGAGGGCGAGAGTCCACGACCAAACCGGGCGGAGAGCGCTGCCCAACAGTTGGTGTTTATCGCCATCCGAACCCGGCCCACAACAAATATCATTGCCTTGATACATTTGTCTTCCAACTCTCTGCCCAGGGCATCCAAGGCCAAACATGACGCTGGTGTTGCTGACTTCCTTACTCTCTAGCCAGCGTGTGGAATTCAACGGAATCCTTTAAGTCTCCTTTCTCTTGTCAAGCTGGAGTGCCCCAAGTAGTGGTGTTCTGAGCCCAGTCCGTGATTCCTGATCTTCATCAATGATCTCTCTGATCTGGAGAATCCTCTTTATCGATCCACCTGATCCATCGATGATTCCTCATTTCAATCCCTACAAAACACATTCATCTCACCATTATTTTCAGATTCCTTGTAATTTAAAGGAAGTCACTCGTGCTTTTTATTTCATATTCTACAATTGATGTCGAGCGAAGTGAAGTCAGATACCCTCCATGAATGGAATCTCGGTCCTTTTGAAACATTCCATTTGAAATCCCTGGGATCAGAGGCGTCGCTCGACACTCTTCCCATGGGGTACGATGCCAAAGTTTAATTTTGTGCGGTATTGTTTCTATTCACCCTCTAATTTGCTCAAGGTCATCTGCCATTTTTCTTGGAATCAGCAAACATCATGCCCTGCATAAGAAAGCAAGAAAACGACGCAATACAGACCATCAGCCTGCTCGCCCATCAGCAAGGTATGGAATCCATCATCAACTTCAGACATTAAATCCTTCCTCTTCTCCAATTGCCGAGCCTGTCATCAATTTATGGTTTCAGACCAGGTCACCCTACCCCTGGATTATGTGCTTCTGCTCTCCCACCAATGGCATGGAGTCCTCAATGCCAGATTGAAATCAGAGCCATTATCCCGAGACATATCATATGCTTTTGGACACGGGCGACCCGCCTGCTCACCAAACTCCCTAGGTATCCAAGGCCATCTCACTTCATTGGCTCGCAGACTTCCTTCTCCTGTCACAGTCAAGGTGTGGGCCCTAAATGGAGTCTTCATCCCTTTCCTGGTCCAGGCTGGAGTTCCTCAACCCAGGTCGCCCGTCTGGTTTTCACCTCCTAATGTATCTCTCCAAACTCTCTGGGAAATCCTCTTATCTCTTTCTGATGCTTCCACCCTTATGCCATGTACCATACTGTCATCAGCAGAACGTGTCAAGCAGCAGCTTCTTCACTTTTCTGCAGACTGGGTAAAAATCCACAAAACTGGTCCAACACGTGGAACATGTTCTTTCAATCCGGAAAATCTCACACTCTCACAATTGTCTCTCCGAGGACCGTCTGGAACCCCCCCTCATCTGCTTTCTCAACAATCTCTGGAAGGAAGGTCCTTTCATTCAAGCTTCTGGGTCTCACTATCTGCCATGATCTTTTCCTGGCGAAAGTCCACATTCCAATGTGGCCTCCAAAGCCAGTCGCCGACTGGAAATCCTCCATTCGTGCAAAGTCCCCCCCACCGAGCTCCTGACCACATAAATGTCCACAGGCCTGATGGAGTAACTGCCTCCCCCTGGGCTGGTGCTCCTGCCCTCTCAACTCGGGCCTACGGTATACAAGCATTAGGATTCATTGGTATCTCCCGCGTTGAGGCTGAGTCTTTGGGCCTACTCACTCTCTCATCACAGGCAGGTCGTGTTCTGTCTTTCTACCGTCTCTTCTACGATCCTCACCCCCCCTCTTTTGTTCTGCCCATATGTCCCCCCATATTTCTGCAAGGCGCATCAAAGGTCTGCCGACAACCCTCTTTCTAAACTCCCCACACTCTTCTTCAATCCCACTTTTACTCCAGGGCCTCAAACAGGTGTTCACCACCACCTTTCTTGTTGTCCCCATCCAACACCATGATCTTTTTTCTCCTCCCGTTAATCACCCCAAACCCGACCTCTTCAAATTCCTTCCTTCCCAAAAGTTTCCCTGTCGGTGTAAGTCCTGAAGATCCCTGTGTGTCCATTCTCGTTTTCCCGTGTTCCCCACCCCATCCACCCGCCACAGTCCTAGCGTCTCTGGTTGGCCCCGTGTCCCTCCCCGCACACTTTGTCTCCTGCACCTTTGTGTGTTGTGGGCACTTCGAGCCTCGACAAATGCATACAAAAAAAAATTCCTTTTTCAAGACTTTCATTCCGTCCAGATCCCCCTCTCTTTTCTCTTTCATTAAGGTTGCTTTGGAGAATTGTTCTAGTTTTTATTGTACAGAATCACTTCCGTTACTCCGATTATCACTGGTGCAACGTCGGATTCTTCAACTTCCGATTCTCTGATTCAGATGCCTGGTAATACATTTGGTTCTGCTTGCAGAGTTTACTGGAGACTGGATATTGACGTGGACACATGGTGTGATTGCTCGACAATACCTTGTTGTACTTTTGTGTGTACAGGTTTTGACATGGCAACATGCAAATGGAGAAGTTCTAGTCTTTCTGTTTCTCATTACAGAACCTGCACCTGTCCGATCAAATCCTGCCATTTCTTCTGAAAGCCGATGGTTCTCGTGTTCCTGGTGTTGACCGGGAAGATCTCTGCAAAAGAGAAATTAGCAAAAAAACATCAATAAATACTTATAACTTGAGGAACGGCACTCATAGAGGGGATTACGTCGCTGCACTTTCTTTCTGAACAAAATACCATCCGTTAACTGAACACGGCCATATTTATAGCCCACTGCCATATAGAACCAATGTATCCACATCATCCATCCACCCAATTATGTAAACATATTTTCTTTGGCTTTGGGTTAATGAACATTCAAAATTTAATTATTCACTCACACCCGGCAGACAGACAACTGAAGTTTCAGAATTTTTTTTTCGGATCAGGTTTCAATTTCAAACCAATTCGGAATGACGTGCATCACTTAGTCACCATATTATTATATATATATATATATTAAATATATATATATATATATATATATATATATATTATATACCACATTGGAAGTTGATGACACATGAACAAGTTTTCAATTTTTTTCATGGGTGGTTTCAGAAGAAAATTAAATCCAAACATCGGACCCCGAGCCATAGCATGATAGGTTAAGCGGTACAGAGAAACATATTTAGCGAAAAATGACACACAACACACAACACACAACACAACACACACAACGGGCGCAGAGAGACTGCGTTGCAATCGTGTGTCACCGCAGGGATCCGATACAAAAAAAAAATGCCTAACCCAATCTCTCAATGGTGAGAAGCCCGACATTATTTAAATATAATATTGAACCAAAATTTTGGGCCTTAAAGTTTGTTACAGACGAGCTGTAAACTGCCTCGTGGTGCTGCACAGGTAAGTGTTGCATCAGTGAGCATACCTCCTCTGAAGCAAGGGAGTCGCTGCTCACCAGTGACCTCGAGGAGGTTAAAGATGCCACTGCAGTCCCATGAACGCCATTGTGTGCCGGTGAAGAGGCCCCCCACAAGTAAACATGATTTGGTGTAAACGAGATAAAGAGAATGAATGAGAAAAGTAGAGGTATAAAATGATTCAACATGACAATGTAGGAGGGTAAACCACGTCATTGATGGGATTTCATTCACAATTCAATTCCGGGTCCACTCCAACATCGTGACGTTTCCCGCAATCATGATGTTCCTGTGTTAGTACACAGCACCGGATCAGGTACGGACCACAAGTTTCTCGTACGGCGTGAAACGTCACGTACGGGTCCGGACATCCCGGGAACCGACCATGGACCCGCGGTCTTCCGGAGAACCTCCCGACCGGACTCACCCTCCAGAGCCTCTGTGGATTCCCGTGGTGTTCGCTCTGAGATCTCGGTCATGGTGTGACCGCACGTCGTGCCGGGTGAAGGCGGTACGCGAACGAGTGAAGAGCGCGAGCTGTTGGGGAAAAGCGAACGCCGAGATCGCGGTGTGATCGTTCCCGCCACAATCACGTGTCCATGATTTAAAGTAATACAAAAGTGAAGTTTCGATTTTAACGGATTGTTGTGTTTGAGATTGTGTTGTGAATAGTGAAGATCGAGTTTGAGTTCATGATGATCATTCCCTCACATGAAGGTTGAATGAAACAACATTCTTGTTCTCGCTATAGCAGGAGTGAAACCAACGCGTACAAGAGAATAGGAAACAACAACACACCGGCAATTTTGGAATCGGTCGCTATGACCGCCCGGTTTTTTATGGGGAAGTGGGGGAACGATGCCGTTCCCGGGATGATAATGCCATCGTCGAGGCCACGAAAGACCCAAATATCAGACATGGTGTATATTTCTCACTGATTTTAATAAAGACATCTCCCGATAATCATAAAAATTTTTAATTTCGTGATTACATTATTTGATCGGACCCGAAAATCCAGCCGAAGACCGGAAAGCGGCATTCGAATGTAAAAGGAGAATTCTACGTTCCTTTAGCTTTGCCTACCTATTATTTACATACTTGATACCCTACAAAACAACATAATCACGAAACTGTTAGTGTTAGTGGGGCAGTATTTGAGAGAATGGGCTATTTACGTACAAGCATGAATTTTTGCACGCTGTAGAGTATGCATGCAATTAATTTAGATTATTGATCATCTCCTGAAATAAGTGGTCCTTTCTTGCTGGTAGCAGCCATTTTTCCAGATGGTGGACAAAATTGAGACGATATATATATAATATATGTGATTCCAGATGGCCAAATAGTCTTTGGTAATGAAATTTTTTGTTGGGTTTTGAATTGTTTTACATCTAGGATATGCAAACTGAGCTATTATTAACGTTACGGCCGTAGATCTCTGAATTTGTGTTAGATATCTTTGAGTTACATTGTATTTCATGTGACTGT
>CM068953.1:30368066-30384466 GCA_035128595.1 Eptatretus atami | reverse complement strand
AAACCGTTTCGACGAAAAGGAACCAAAAGAGTTCCCTTTTGGGCGAGCGGATTTTTTCCCGCCTATTTTTCCCCGCCCTGGTGTGAAGGGGAAGAGGGGGAGGGCAGCTCGCCGCGATTGGTGGTATGACAGCGTGAGGCGGTCGGCATGGTGAGGGAAACGCCCCTTTTCGGGAACCTTCTCGAAGGACTGGAAGCGAAAACGGAGGAGGAGCGAAGGCGGAGCCCCGCGCTATATAAGGCGGACGCGCGCGGGTCCAGGAGCTCTCTCTGTCGGGTCAAGTGCTTCTCTCTGTCTGGGTCGAGTGCACCCCTCTCTTGGTGGCGGGTCGAGCTCGCTCTCAACTCTCTCTGTCGGGGTCGAGTGCTCTCTCACTTTGTGGCAGGTCGAGCTCGTTCTCTCTCTCCTCTCTGCGTCCGGAAGGCCCTCTCTGCTCTCACTTCTTCTAGGTGCAGCGCTCTCTCTTTCTCTCTCTCTCTCTCTCTCTCTCTTCTAAACCTCTCCCCCTCTCTCCATCTCCGTTCTCTCTCTCTCTCTTCTCTCTCTCTCTCTCTCCCTTCTCTCGGGTCCTGCGCTCGAGACGGTCCGCTGGACGGGGTAGGCGCAGCGTGGGCTGTTCTGGTTTGAACCTGCCGCGTGTCCGGACGAGGTGCCGGAGAGGGTTCGCCCGGCCGCGTGGAGGGCCGGAACAGGCGCGAACCACGGCTGACGGTCGTGGGAGAGAGACTGGACGACCACTAAGGGGGTCTTTTCTTTTGTTTGTGTGGTGGTGTGGTGGGGTGGCGCCGTGTCCGACAAGATAAACCTGTGTAAGTGCCTGTACTTGCTAAATAAATTATAGTCGGTGGTAATTGCTTCATTGCTTTTCGCCTGCATCGCGTGTTTCATTTCGATTTGCTTGCTTGTAAATTACGTGCAGATTCCTTGCTGTGTGTGTGTGTAATTATTTGCTGCCTTTAAATAAATGTCCTTGTAATGATGTTATCCGTTCGTCGTTCTTTTTCCTTTGAAAGTGCCATCTGAATCGCGGAATAATTCTGTCGTGGGTTTTCGAACACCCGGGTAAAGAAGAGAATCTGAATCCGTCGAGGTTGGCGAATAACACCGTCTGGCTTATCACTGTAGCACGGGAATGGACCGTTAAGCGGTCGTGTCGAGCCGACCTGCGGCGAGTACGATCGCCCGGATCGGACTACTCGCGCAGGTACTTAGAGTAGGTCGAATTTGGCGAGCAACCCCTATCCTGCGCGGTGGGCAAAATTGGCACGATCGTGGTGAGGTTAAACCCCCACCCGTGACTGGCTCTGCGGTTATTCCAGGAGGGGTCACGACTGAATTGTCGTTCGGTGGGCGAAGCGTTGCCGATCTGGAGTTACGCAATCGCTCAGCATGCCTGGCGGGCCAGAATTCGTAACACTGGTGTGCGGGAGTGAGATTTCTAATCGCACCCCGTCTCCAACTAATTTCCGGAACCGGATCAGGGGTGAGTGAAAGCGACCCTCACGTGTTCCCAAATTCGAGCATTTAAATTATTCCGCGAAATAAGATGGCTTTCAAGGACAGGTGCCGGTGGATGATGTTTATAATGTTAGAATCCATGGCCCAGCGACGGTTCCTTTTGTAATTTAATCCACGGGGGAGCTCAGCCCATAACTGAGCACGGACTTTGCCGACAAACGGAGTCCACAATGGCGGCGATCGTAATGAGTTGACGCTGTGGTTAATTCGTGTCGCGTGAGGAACGATTCCGTTCGATTGGTATATAAAACCAAAATTGGTTAGCAGGACTGCAGAAAACGCTCGGCATTCGACACAACCAGGCTGTAAACCGGGGTCTTATTTCCCCAACTGGTTAAGGTCCAGAGAATGTTGGTATCGCGATGAAGACGCGTGACCCGAGGCCTGTGCCGAGCCGGCCGGCGTTATAAACCCCGGAGACGGCGGTTGTTAAGGTGTGGAGCCAAGAGTCGGGCGAGAATCCGCCACCCCGGATCCGCAACAATATATTAATCCCACCAAAATAGATTAGCCCACCCTCCGGCCCTCATTCTCTCTCTCTCTTCTCTCTCTCTCCTCTCTCTCTCTCTCTCTCTCTCTCTCTTCTCTCTCTCCTCTCTCTCTCTCTCACACACCACACACACACACAACAATCTCTAATAAATTACAAAAGGCCAGTCCCAACCATTCTACACTCCGAAGTTAGATCGGGCTCCCTTCTATGCTTCTATGGGGTGCACTGTTTAGTATCCTTGAGATCTGGCAGTCTACACCGCACACAAATAGATTTTAAATCTTTGGGTATAACTTACTCTTAAAGTAGGTTAGGGTTTAGGGTTAGGTTAGATTTAGGTTAGGGTCGGGTTTAGGGTTAGGGTTAGGGTCAGAATTAGGGTTAGTGTGACCCTAACCCTTGCCTTTGAAAGTGGGGCTGTATTAGCCCGTTGGGCCGAGTTAGCCCGTGGCCGAGTTGAGCCCGGATCGTTCTCGTTCATTCGTCTTTGTTTTGATTTGAGTCTGAGTCTGACCTTGGAGACATTGATCTAGACCTATATTTAATTGATCTCGCTCGAAGATCCAACTCAAACTTAATTTTAAATAAAAAAGATGCCTTCCCCTTCAAGTGCTAATTAATCCACGAGCAATGGATAACAAGCCTGGAAAGCCAAAGCCCAAAGGCCAGTCTCACTTCGCAGACACACAATTATACACATATGGGACCCATTACCCATCACACTGACCTGCAGAGAACTGACCAAGAGTTGCTTCCATCCAATCACGACTGACTCTGTTCTCCCAGATTTTCCGTTCTTTTAGCATCTGATGGAATCTATTACCATCTTGATCCCTTCTCCGTTCTATTGTGCACCCAAAGGCAAAACCAACTGTCATTTTTTTTCGTGAAAATCGATAAAACACGAATGAGAACGCTGCGTACAGCTGGAACGTTAAAAGCGACGATATGCGTCCGATCCTTCCCGGATGGATCCAAATGGCTCCACGCATACGTGACTACATTTTTCCGACCCTTATGCCGCTACTCTCTCATGAAAGGACCCTTCCTCCCTCGTAGTTCCTCCTTTTCTGTTGCTGTGTAATATGTGTTGACCATCGTTTGATCGCTTGGTCTCTGAGTTTGGTTCCCGCCCAATTCCGTTGATTCGCTTGTTGTTCTGATTGGGTTCCCTAGCGAACCACGTGTTTCGCTGGTGTCTGATTGCGTCCCGCCAAATCACTGTGATCGCGGATGTTTCTGATTTTGGTTGCTTCGCCAAATACGTGAATCGCGCGGTGTCTGATTTCGTCCCAAGCAATCACGTGATCGCGGTGTCTGAATTGGTTCTTGCCAAAGCATGTGCCTCCTGTTTTCACCTGACTCGCAGATACTTTATCTCTTGTTTTTCCAAATGACGTATTTCACCAAAGAACATCCACAGAGTCCTCCCGTGCTTGTTCACCGTCGCCACGGGCACCGTGCGGCTCGGACCCAAACTCGGACACGAGTGCCCACGTGGCCCGCAACAGGAGCAATCGAGGGTCGATCGAGCCGCACTTCCCAAGCTTCAACCTCGCAGTCGTCTGAGGTTTTAATCCAGCCGTCGTTCATCAGGTACTTGTTTGTATTTCTTTAGATAAGAAACGTTTTTATTATTCGGGTATTTTCCACAAATACATATTTCAGTCACACATCTCGACTTCATTACCTTCCTAGTTACCTTTCATTACTAGTTACCACATCTCGACTTCATTACCGTCCTAGTTACACTTCGATTACTGTTACAATCTCGACTTCATTACCTCCTAGTTACACTTCATTACCTAGTACCATCTCGACTTCTATTACGAGTTTACACATTCTCATCATTACCTAGTTACACATCTCGACTTATTAACTCCTTATACACTTCATTACCTAGACACTCTCCAGCACCTCCAGTTACACTTCATTACCTAGTTACACATCTCGACTATTACCTCCTAGTTACACTTCCCATCCTAGTTACAACATTCTCGACTTCATTACCTCCTAGTACACTCGATTACCTACTTACAACATTCTCGGACTTCATTACCTCCTAGTTACACTTCATTACCTAGTTACACATCCGACTTCATTTACCTTCCTAGTTACACTTCATTACCTAGTTACCACATCTCGACTTCATTACCTCCTAGTTTGCACTTCATTACTAGTTTACACACCGACCATTACTCCTAGTTACACTTCATTACCATAGTTACACATCTCGACTTCTTATCCTAGATTCACTTCATTACCTCGTTACACATCTCGATTCTTAACCTCCTAGTTTACATTCATTACCTAGTTACACATCTCGACTTCATTACCTCCTAGTTTACACTTCATTTCCTAGTTACCTATCTCGGACTTCATTACCTCCTAGTTACACTTTCATCCAGTTACACCATCTCGACTTCATTACCTCCTCAGTTACACTTCATTACCGAGTACACACTCGAACTTCTTACCTCCTACTTACACTTCATTACCTGGTACACATCTCGACTTTCATTACCTCCTAGTTTACACTTCATTACCTAGTTTACACTCTCGACTTTCTATTACCTCTAGTTACACTTCATTACCTAGTACACATTCGACTCATTACCTCCTAGTTGCACTTCATTACCTAGTTACACTCTCGACTTCATTAACCTCCTAGTTACACTTCATTACCTCGCTTACACATCTGCGCTTCATTACCTCCTAGTTACACTTCATTTACCTGTTACACATCTCCACTTCCATTACCTAGCTTACACATCTTCGAACTTCATAACCTCCGACACTCATACCGAGTTACACATCTTGACTTCATTACCTCCTGTTCACTTCATTACCCAGTTACACATCTCGAACTTCATTACCTTTCCTAGTTACACTTCATTACCTAGTTACACATTCTCGACTTCATTACCCTAATTTACACTTCTTACCTAGTTAACACATCTCGACTTTTCATTACCTCCTAGTTACACTTCATTACCTCGTTACACATCGCGTCACCTCCAGACATCTTACCTAGTTACACATCTTCGACTTCATTACCTCCAGTTACCACTTTCATTACTTAGTTAACACTTCAATTTACCTCTATTTACACTTCATTCTAGTTACCATTCTCGACTTCATTACCTTCCTGTTACACTTCACAACCAGTTACACCGACTCATTACCTCTATTTACACTTCATTACCTAGTTACAATCTCCGACTTCACCCAGCTCACTTCATTACCTAGTTACATCTCGAACTTCACGTACAATACCTGTTAACACATTCTCGATTCATTACCTCTAGACATTACCGATTACACATCTTCGACTTATTACCTCTAGTTATACCTATTACCTAAGTAACATTCTCGACTTCATTACCAACAACAGCCAATCGACCTTTCATTACCTCCACCATGAAGGTGAAAGGTGGTATGACCCTTTCTGGTTTTGGTCTGTCCTGTCTGTGTACAGGATATCTCAAAAAGTTTGTTACAGATCCGGATTTGAAATTTTGGGACAGGTTGGATGTGGCTGTGACGAATTGGACGAGGTTCAGATCCGGATCCGACCTATCAGTGGGATACCAACGTAACTGTTCACCTGGCGGAGGTGGTGGGCTCTACCTCGTGCGTTCTAGTTTGTTATAGTTTCATTAACACCGTTTTGTATCCCGAGGTTTTTGTCCGTGTCCACTAATGTAATTTTTGAATTAAAACAAAATGTTTTGTAACGTCACCAGGTCAACATGGTTAACCTGTGTTAATAGCAACAGACGTGTCATTCAATTTTTCACTTCCATAATACACTTTGTCAAGGTCTGTCTGTGTGAATGTCATTGTTTTTGACGGACTCCACATGTCTGCAGTTCGACAGCCGTCACGAGGGCTTCTCAGTGTTCATCCTTCCGCCCAGGTGCGTTGTTCTGCAGCCATTTGTGGACGACCATGCCTCAAGCTCGAGGTATGGAAACGGCTAACGTCGGTTGGGGATCAGAACAAGGTCGAAATCGACTGGAATGTGCTCGGATATAACTAAATATTAGTCTTAACACCACCTGTGCTTGGTAAATGTGATTGATCAGCACTGTGACTGTCCATCGTGTTCGTGAACTTCCGGTGCGAAAGGGACATAACGGAATGAATTATCTTTCCTGTGTTTTAGAAGGAGCATGAAGAAGGGACGGACGAAAGGATTCCAACAAACCTTTCAGCAGCATCGCAGTTGGAGGCCACCGATCGATTGGGAAAAATTCGTCCACCTCATCTACCTCCTCTAACTCATCTCCTCCTCCATTCTGTACCATTATTTCACCTCTCATCTACCTCCTCACGTGTACCTATCTACTCCTCCACCTCACCTTACCTCCTCTGCTCACTACCTCCCATCTCATCTGGCCTCCTCTACTCATACCATACAAAAAATATTTCCTGTTTCATTTCCAGAAAACCTTCACCGTTCCACTGGGGACTACCGTCAGAATGGAAAGAAATTGATCATCTACATCTCCACCCCTCTACCTCAACAATGTATATATCGATCTTTTCCAAAGATGCCAGATCCCTCACTACCATCCACTTGCACCACGAGGATGTCGCCCAGCGGACTCATTGCACATTCTGCCTAAACTTCAATCAGCTCATGGTAGCTCCAACCTAACAATGGAGCCTCCCTGGGCCCGTCCATCCTCTCTTCTTCAAGCCCCAAAACTCCCTCGGGAAATGGGGACAACAGCTGCAATCACCTGTCCCCGGTTGACCCAACAAGTTGCAGCACCAGCATTTGAGGTTTTCACATTGCGATCATCAAACAGGTCCACCACCTGCTGCTTGCTCGTATCTCACATCCGCTCACTTGGACTGCTGAGTCACCCAAGATCCCGAAACCATCCAAGTCCCCCAGTGGTGGGAAACCCCGAACCCAGCGGCATGGAATATATTAAAAATGTTACCTTTTTTTTTCCCAGTAACACATCAAACATAAACCCCAAAGGAGCCTAACCTCATGGTGTAGGGGATACACAACGTCCCAGTACAATTAAAAGACATTTACTGAAACAAAAAACAGATTTATATGTGCGTGCACAGGAGATTTGGGCAGACAGATTCATTCCAGATCTCTCAAACAATAATTAGAGATCTTAGTCTTATATAAGTCCAGGAAGACACATTATAATTTTCTGACACTGGACGCCAGTCGCCGGTCTTTGACAATTTTCCAGGTGAACCTCATCTTCAGTCTTCTTTGACACTCCTGCTTAAATGGTTGTAAACACTAACAGAACCGCATATTAATCGCACAAGAATGCTCGAATTGATGCCAAACCGCTAACTCGGAATGGCTGAAAACAAGTCCATCATATGTAGGTTAAAAAGTCAGTCTGCTTCTCCAAAACTGGGAATATATATTATCTTGAAGCGACCAGAGCTTCTGGGGAGGAGGCCATTTTCGTGGACCAGAACTTCGTGGAGTGACACCATGGACATTTTTCTTAAATCCACATTCCAAGCTTGTTGTGTCTTTCATACAAAATTCTCAAGATGTTCGAACATGACAGGGCAATTCTTCTTTATATTCAACTTACTGGCAAAGTTCAACCTGTTTTAACACATTAATATTATACATTTTACAGTTGTTCTTTTCTACAGGGAAAATATAATTATGTTATTCCAAATGGATACATACTTGAAAACCTTCATATCATAATGAGTACATTTTATTTCAGGATTAATAATTTTATTTTAATATTCAAGTTTTAAGCACAATTTATATCCCCCAATCTGACTTGATAAAATAATTGTATCAACAAGCAGTCAAGATGCAATGGGGGAACAACATCGTGGAACTCTACATTCACCAAGCGAAGACGTAGTACACCTTCGACACAGGAGACATTTCAGTTTACCCAGGTCAATCAGGCTCCAAACATGACTGTCCCATCATTACAAGACGAGACAGAGGAAAACCGGATCTAAGAGACGCTCGAGCAGCACAGCCAACAACACCGTCATGATAACAATACGGACGAGCCGCCACGTCAACACCCCTCGCACTGAGGCCTGCTGTCCATCCCCAATATCCCACAATTCCATTCCATCCCCAGTGGTGGTGTGAAGCCCCGAAAATTTACTGCCGGCGGCAGAGACTGTTTGAAAGCTTCTGATCATGTGAATAAGGGTCAACATCTCTCTGGTTCTCAGAGATCTGCCTCAACGCCGGCGAGTCCGGGCATTCACTCAAGCGGAATGGCAGACTGCAAGCAGCCATCTCTCTTCAGACTGGTCCTCCATATATCTACTGCCCTGATGTTAACTCAGTGCCTTGGAGAATCTTTCCACAGAAAAAACCTGCTCTCTCTCTCTCTCTCATGCACCAATTCACTCATCTCGTTCTTCAGTTATCCTTCCCCTTCTTTCTATCCCGGCACTGAATCCTTGGTGAGCAGCTTGCTCTGAAAAACAACTTGCCTTCTCTTTCGGAAAGCAAATCCGACCGAAGTTAAAATCTAGCCACTCAAAAGTCCGCAACAAGTGGTGTGCCACTATCAGGAGAGCCAGAAAAACATTTTGGCCAACCTCAAGAATAACTTTTCAAACTTGTCTCTCCTCCTCTGAAACTTGGTGTCGAATCTGTCCTGGTGTACATCCCCCCCTCCCTCTCTTCAAAGGCACCACGGCCCGCCTCCGAATTTCCTACGGTCTCAATCTTGTCCCCAACCTCCCCAACGCCTTCCTGTTGTACCAACGCCCCCGCCCTCGGATTGCACCTGTGTTATTCCTCCACAGTGGGGCAGGACACAACTAAGGCAAAGCAATGGGGCAGACACGAATGTCATGACCACATGTTAAAAAAACCACACCTGCTGCTGCACTGTCTGAAATAATCTGAATGTTAAACTCTGGTGAGAAGGAGTTTTAATTAAGAAAGCGCATGGAACATGAGGAAATATGTGAATGTCGGTTTTATCGACGTGAAATCCAAACCAGCGGACCATCTCAAGGAATCTCGAAAGGATCACAAGACGCAAACTTCGTCCACGTCTGCTTCGCATAACAAACTTGCGAAAACTCGACATGAAAAGCAAGACATTTTATGCATTTGTTCCCATGAAAAGAGGTAAAATTGATGAAAAAAACTCAAGAAAAAATGTTGGCCTGGACAGACACACAAGGCATGGAAAAACCAACATCATCGCAGTTGATATGAAATCTTTCCTTTGCAACAACCTTCATCTCAGAGTACATTGATTCAGACCAGGTCACTCCCACTTTTTGGACATGCTTGCTTCTACTCAACCTACATATGGATGGACATGAGACAGGATGACTCTCTTGAAATATGTACGAATCTGGAAACCTTGTGCACACAAACAGCCAGAGTCCCCGTAGTTCAGTGATTTTCGATAAGTATGGCTACAGTTAGAATCCATCCCCTATGTTCTCATGGGAATTTCGTGTGTGCACTGTGAGTTCTTTTATAGGTTAGGTATTTAAATCTCCAGATCCCCCTCCACTTGGCCACAGTTGTCTCTCAGCGCTTGCGCCCTCGCTCGCGGCTGAGATAAGCGAGGTCCTCGCGGTGCTTGAAGTCGATTCCTCGAATTGGTTCTTGCATTCCACACCACGAGCAAAATCGTTGTTTCTCTAGCAAGAGGCGGTTCAGGACACGCGTTAGAGGAGTGGGGTTTTCCTGGCTCGGCCATAACCCGCCTTGTTAACCAGCCGAAGTCCCAGAAGGGCGGATCCATGAAGGTCCCTGTCCGTCACGCGTCAAGCTCCACAGCCCGCCCCCTCAGGCGGTCGGAAAGGACGACGCGACCCCAGGTGCGCGTGGTGGAGAGTTTGTGTCGTCGAGTCGGAGAGCAGAAAGTTCTGCAGTCCTGGGAAGTTCTTTAGGAGGAGCATTTTCTTGGAAGGCAGTTTGGGTGCGCTGTCATCATTGTGGAGCTCTCAAGCCGGGTGTCTCCGCTGGCCTCTATAAGGAGCGACCCTGGATCGCCTATTCACCCAATCCAAGCCCACGACCACGGGCAACCGTGCAGTCGTGGGCCACCGTCACGAACACGTCAGGTACCTCGACAGAACTCTGACCCCCAGCTCGGACTATCACCCTTGCTGCGAGGGCGAAAGATCCAATTGGTTCCTTTTTCTTTTGGGTGGTGTCTGTATGGTGGCCGCCGTCCTTAAGTAAAAACTGTTTAGTGTTTATGATCATTGCAAAATGCGAATAGTCTGTGAATAAGTGTACATGCCCTGTCGAAATAAAATAATTGTTTTTAAATGTTCCAGTTCGTTTCTGTCCTTCTGTGATTGACAAGCATGGTTCGGACTTGTTAGGAGGCCGTTTGGGTAGTGTTACTCGCTCGGTTACCCCGGATCCAGTTGGTCCTTGCGACTCGGTCCGGACAGAGTTCGGCCGAGGGTGTGGTCCGTACCTAGACTGCGTGGGTACTTTAGGTATATTGAAATTTAGGCATTAACCCTTACCCCCACGTCGTGGAAAATATGGCGACCACGGTCCGCTAATGCCTATGACCCTGAGGGCGAGAGTCCACGACCAAACCGGGCGGAGAGCGCTGCCCAACAGTTGGTGTTTATCGCCATCCGAACCCGGCCCACAACAAATATCATTGCCTTGATACATTTGTCTTCCAACTCTCTGCCCAGGGCATCCAAGGCCAAACATGACGCTGGTGTTGCTGACTTCCTTACTCTCTAGCCAGCGTGTGGAATTCAACGGAATCCTTTAAGTCTCCTTTCTCTTGTCAAGCTGGAGTGCCCCAAGTAGTGGTGTTCTGAGCCCAGTCCGTGATTCCTGATCTTCATCAATGATCTCTCTGATCTGGAGAATCCTCTTTATCGATCCACCTGATCCATCGATGATTCCTCATTTCAATCCCTACAAAACACATTCATCTCACCATTATTTTCAGATTCCTTGTAATTTAAAGGAAGTCACTCGTGCTTTTTATTTCATATTCTACAATTGATGTCGAGCGAAGTGAAGTCAGATACCCTCCATGAATGGAATCTCGGTCCTTTTGAAACATTCCATTTGAAATCCCTGGGATCAGAGGCGTCGCTCGACACTCTTCCCATGGGGTACGATGCCAAAGTTTAATTTTGTGCGGTATTGTTTCTATTCACCCTCTAATTTGCTCAAGGTCATCTGCCATTTTTCTTGGAATCAGCAAACATCATGCCCTGCATAAGAAAGCAAGAAAACGACGCAATACAGACCATCAGCCTGCTCGCCCATCAGCAAGGTATGGAATCCATCATCAACTTCAGACATTAAATCCTTCCTCTTCTCCAATTGCCGAGCCTGTCATCAATTTATGGTTTCAGACCAGGTCACCCTACCCCTGGATTATGTGCTTCTGCTCTCCCACCAATGGCATGGAGTCCTCAATGCCAGATTGAAATCAGAGCCATTATCCCGAGACATATCATATGCTTTTGGACACGGGCGACCCGCCTGCTCACCAAACTCCCTAGGTATCCAAGGCCATCTCACTTCATTGGCTCGCAGACTTCCTTCTCCTGTCACAGTCAAGGTGTGGGCCCTAAATGGAGTCTTCATCCCTTTCCTGGTCCAGGCTGGAGTTCCTCAACCCAGGTCGCCCGTCTGGTTTTCACCTCCTAATGTATCTCTCCAAACTCTCTGGGAAATCCTCTTATCTCTTTCTGATGCTTCCACCCTTATGCCATGTACCATACTGTCATCAGCAGAACGTGTCAAGCAGCAGCTTCTTCACTTTTCTGCAGACTGGGTAAAAATCCACAAAACTGGTCCAACACGTGGAACATGTTCTTTCAATCCGGAAAATCTCACACTCTCACAATTGTCTCTCCGAGGACCGTCTGGAACCCCCCCTCATCTGCTTTCTCAACAATCTCTGGAAGGAAGGTCCTTTCATTCAAGCTTCTGGGTCTCACTATCTGCCATGATCTTTTCCTGGCGAAAGTCCACATTCCAATGTGGCCTCCAAAGCCAGTCGCCGACTGGAAATCCTCCATTCGTGCAAAGTCCCCCCCACCGAGCTCCTGACCACATAAATGTCCACAGGCCTGATGGAGTAACTGCCTCCCCCTGGGCTGGTGCTCCTGCCCTCTCAACTCGGGCCTACGGTATACAAGCATTAGGATTCATTGGTATCTCCCGCGTTGAGGCTGAGTCTTTGGGCCTACTCACTCTCTCATCACAGGCAGGTCGTGTTCTGTCTTTCTACCGTCTCTTCTACGATCCTCACCCCCCCTCTTTTGTTCTGCCCATATGTCCCCCCATATTTCTGCAAGGCGCATCAAAGGTCTGCCGACAACCCTCTTTCTAAACTCCCCACACTCTTCTTCAATCCCACTTTTACTCCAGGGCCTCAAACAGGTGTTCACCACCACCTTTCTTGTTGTCCCCATCCAACACCATGATCTTTTTTCTCCTCCCGTTAATCACCCCAAACCCGACCTCTTCAAATTCCTTCCTTCCCAAAAGTTTCCCTGTCGGTGTAAGTCCTGAAGATCCCTGTGTGTCCATTCTCGTTTTCCCGTGTTCCCCACCCCATCCACCCGCCACAGTCCTAGCGTCTCTGGTTGGCCCCGTGTCCCTCCCCGCACACTTTGTCTCCTGCACCTTTGTGTGTTGTGGGCACTTCGAGCCTCGACAAATGCATACAAAAAAAAATTCCTTTTTCAAGACTTTCATTCCGTCCAGATCCCCCTCTCTTTTCTCTTTCATTAAGGTTGCTTTGGAGAATTGTTCTAGTTTTTATTGTACAGAATCACTTCCGTTACTCCGATTATCACTGGTGCAACGTCGGATTCTTCAACTTCCGATTCTCTGATTCAGATGCCTGGTAATACATTTGGTTCTGCTTGCAGAGTTTACTGGAGACTGGATATTGACGTGGACACATGGTGTGATTGCTCGACAATACCTTGTTGTACTTTTGTGTGTACAGGTTTTGACATGGCAACATGCAAATGGAGAAGTTCTAGTCTTTCTGTTTCTCATTACAGAACCTGCACCTGTCCGATCAAATCCTGCCATTTCTTCTGAAAGCCGATGGTTCTCGTGTTCCTGGTGTTGACCGGGAAGATCTCTGCAAAAGAGAAATTAGCAAAAAAACATCAATAAATACTTATAACTTGAGGAACGGCACTCATAGAGGGGATTACGTCGCTGCACTTTCTTTCTGAACAAAATACCATCCGTTAACTGAACACGGCCATATTTATAGCCCACTGCCATATAGAACCAATGTATCCACATCATCCATCCACCCAATTATGTAAACATATTTTCTTTGGCTTTGGGTTAATGAACATTCAAAATTTAATTATTCACTCACACCCGGCAGACAGACAACTGAAGTTTCAGAATTTTTTTTTCGGATCAGGTTTCAATTTCAAACCAATTCGGAATGACGTGCATCACTTAGTCACCATATTATTATATATATATATATATTAAATATATATATATATATATATATATATATATATTATATACCACATTGGAAGTTGATGACACATGAACAAGTTTTCAATTTTTTTCATGGGTGGTTTCAGAAGAAAATTAAATCCAAACATCGGACCCCGAGCCATAGCATGATAGGTTAAGCGGTACAGAGAAACATATTTAGCGAAAAATGACACACAACACACAACACACAACACAACACACACAACGGGCGCAGAGAGACTGCGTTGCAATCGTGTGTCACCGCAGGGATCCGATACAAAAAAAAAATGCCTAACCCAATCTCTCAATGGTGAGAAGCCCGACATTATTTAAATATAATATTGAACCAAAATTTTGGGCCTTAAAGTTTGTTACAGACGAGCTGTAAACTGCCTCGTGGTGCTGCACAGGTAAGTGTTGCATCAGTGAGCATACCTCCTCTGAAGCAAGGGAGTCGCTGCTCACCAGTGACCTCGAGGAGGTTAAAGATGCCACTGCAGTCCCATGAACGCCATTGTGTGCCGGTGAAGAGGCCCCCCACAAGTAAACATGATTTGGTGTAAACGAGATAAAGAGAATGAATGAGAAAAGTAGAGGTATAAAATGATTCAACATGACAATGTAGGAGGGTAAACCACGTCATTGATGGGATTTCATTCACAATTCAATTCCGGGTCCACTCCAACATCGTGACGTTTCCCGCAATCATGATGTTCCTGTGTTAGTACACAGCACCGGATCAGGTACGGACCACAAGTTTCTCGTACGGCGTGAAACGTCACGTACGGGTCCGGACATCCCGGGAACCGACCATGGACCCGCGGTCTTCCGGAGAACCTCCCGACCGGACTCACCCTCCAGAGCCTCTGTGGATTCCCGTGGTGTTCGCTCTGAGATCTCGGTCATGGTGTGACCGCACGTCGTGCCGGGTGAAGGCGGTACGCGAACGAGTGAAGAGCGCGAGCTGTTGGGGAAAAGCGAACGCCGAGATCGCGGTGTGATCGTTCCCGCCACAATCACGTGTCCATGATTTAAAGTAATACAAAAGTGAAGTTTCGATTTTAACGGATTGTTGTGTTTGAGATTGTGTTGTGAATAGTGAAGATCGAGTTTGAGTTCATGATGATCATTCCCTCACATGAAGGTTGAATGAAACAACATTCTTGTTCTCGCTATAGCAGGAGTGAAACCAACGCGTACAAGAGAATAGGAAACAACAACACACCGGCAATTTTGGAATCGGTCGCTATGACCGCCCGGTTTTTTATGGGGAAGTGGGGGAACGATGCCGTTCCCGGGATGATAATGCCATCGTCGAGGCCACGAAAGACCCAAATATCAGACATGGTGTATATTTCTCACTGATTTTAATAAAGACATCTCCCGATAATCATAAAAATTTTTAATTTCGTGATTACATTATTTGATCGGACCCGAAAATCCAGCCGAAGACCGGAAAGCGGCATTCGAATGTAAAAGGAGAATTCTACGTTCCTTTAGCTTTGCCTACCTATTATTTACATACTTGATACCCTACAAAACAACATAATCACGAAACTGTTAGTGTTAGTGGGCAGATATTGAGAGAATTGGCTATTTACGTCAAGCATGATTTTGCACAGCTTGTAGATATGCATGCAATTTAATTGAATATGGACATCCCTGAAATATGGCTCCTTCATTGCTGCGTAGCGCCATTTTTCCAGATGGTGGACACAATATTGTAGACTTATATATATATATTGATTTCCAGAGGCCAAATAGTTTTGGTAATTGTAAATTTTTGTTGCGTTTTGAATTGTTATTCTGGAAATGCGAAACTAGCTAATTAACATTACGGCCGTAGATCTCTGATTTGATGTAGATATCTTTAGATTTACATGTATTTCATGGATCGTGAACTAACTAGAAGACAGTCTCTAGTCTCTGAAAGAATTTTGGTCGGAATTTATACGTTTTAATGCAGTAGATTTAATCAGTTTTCTTCATTTATTTTTGTACAGCGAGTGATGTGTTGAAGATGTAGAATGATTAACAGATAATAAGTCTACTAAAAGCCATAAAACTGTCGACCCAATGACTTTCTTTAGGCAAGTAAAGAAAAACACCAAAAAATGACTGGAATATCTTGTGACTTTGTCAGCAGATATTCCCGCAGAAATTTTACAATGTCCTGCACAATCCAAAAGACCGAGGGAAGTGTAGTCCACATTAGCAAGGAAATATCATTAGTTCAGTGAAATTGGTGAGCTGCCCATCCCCATAGATGAAGGAACCTCGATGAAGGATCTCGGAAGAGGAGACTCTTGCCAGGCCACCAGCAAATGCGACAGAGAGTGTTACATTTTTGAAGTTTAATTGTAACAAAATTTAGTGATGAGCACAGAAGAGGCATGCATCTTCAGAGCATGCAGGGGGAACCGCAGCCATCTTCTCAAACAAGATGTTACGCGACGGAAGTAGCCAGCCCTGGGTGATAGGGAATGAACATTGTCTTTCTTTGAGAAACCTTCACGTCAGAAACCTCTCTGGAAGCTTCTACATTTCGTTAGAGGCTGCAACGGAGGGGATTCCCAAACCATAGCAAAGATAGAACAACTAGGGACTACCAAATGAAAGGATCGACCCACGCAGTACGAAAATTGAAAACCGGATTCTCTCCCCGTTTTCATACATTACAGCTCCAGGCAAGGGAGGGATATTTTGCTGGCGTTCGATGAGGAATTGGGTCTGCCCTGCGGAAGCCTGTTTGAAATTGCTGAAGATTATGACGAAGAAGCAATATGCTTGTCTAGAGCTGCGAAAATCGTCAGAAGAGATATGAATGACTTACAAATAAAGTTTTCGGGTTCATGTGAGCCTGAATGTCAATTAAACTCAGTTCCACAATCATTACTGTCCTTAGTGGCTATGATCCATGGTGGT
>CM068953.1:30325387-30338185 GCA_035128595.1 Eptatretus atami | reverse complement strand
TACATCTGGTCCGACGGGGCTTGGCGATATAAAACCGCTCGGCAATCGCAAACGGAACGAACTGCTTAAAAGCGGCTCGTCTTCGTGCAGGCTCCGTTGAGGTGTAAATCCCCGGCATTTCTGTCTGCGCGGATAATTAGGTACATCGACAATTCGGCGATCAACCCTGTAACGCGTGGACAGGAGAGTTGGCTGATCTATGGTGTGGTTAACAACACCCGTAGCTGGGACCGGTCGAGGCCGACGATAACACCGCTCAGTTCTCCCGATAGCACGGAACGTACGCTTAAGCGGTTCTGTGGCGGAGTCGACCTGCGGCGAGTACGATACGCCGGTTTACCATCCGCGGGGTACTTAGGTAGTCGAGTTTGGCGAACAACCCTTCCCACGCGTGGCCGATTGGCACGATCGTGGTGAGGTCGAAAGGCCCACCCGTGACTGGCTCCGGGCGATAGTTCCCGGAGGTTACGACAGAATTGTCCGTCCGTGCGAGGCGGCCGCCATTCGAGTCACGTGGCCGTTCGCACGCGGCGGCGGCGCGAATTCGCAACAAATATATTTATATACACACATACCTATTATAATATATATATATATTATATATATATTATATATATAATAGTGGGATTCTCGCCACGCCGGCGTGCGGACGGCCGCCTTTATCCCGATTCCGGCCGCGCCGGGCCACCGAACGTGGCAATCCAGTCGCAGCTTTTCGGATCAACGCCGAACCCAGTACGGGTGTTGTTAACCACACCATAGATCAGCCAACTCTCCTGTCCACGCGTTACAGGGTTGATCGCCGAATTGTCGATGTACCTAATTATCCGCGCAACAGAAATGCCGGATTTACACCTCAACGGAGCCTGCACGAAGACGAGCCGCTTTTAAGCAGTTCGTCCGTTTGCGAATTGCCGAAGCGGTTTTTATATCGCCAAGCCCCGTCGGACCAGATGTACGTTTTATCGGCGCTTAATCAGCCAAGCTATTTATTCCAAACGCAATTATGGAAGTTCATGGAGGAAGGGACCAATGCAGGGATATTCAAACAATAGGAACATTTATTTCCAATGCACATATCAAGCAAAGGCAATGAATGGGGTATGGGACAAGACACGAGCAAGAAAACCTACAGCCATTATCTATTTACATGCACCTGCACTTAGTCATTCACTACTTAAGGACAAGGCGCCACAGACTTCCATGCAAAACCCCAGAAAAGAAAGAAGAGAACTGGCTCGTAAGCCTTTAATGTTCCCGGAGCTGGATGACCGAAGGAGCTCGCTGGCGAGCCAGCAGTTACCTTCGTCACCCTTGAGGCGACTCGATGTCTTTTGTGTCGGTCGACCCTCCGTATGTCTCGCGTTGTCCAAGCGGCAGCCGTGTAACGGCGGCTGGTTGTCCCAGCCTAGCAGCGCGGCCTGGTCGACAGGCCTGGCCGACGACGCTCAAGAGGACGCGGGCCTTCCTCTTTTTGAGTATCATCTTTAAGAGCCCGCTCACTCCTCAGCGTCGCTCGACCTTAGTAGCCTGCTGGGACTTCTCTTCTGGCTGCAACTCGACCAACTCCGACCAACTCTGGCGCTCTCCACACCGACTCTCTGAACTAGACTCCACACTCCACCGACTCCAAACTCCACTGGACTCCAAACTCCACTGCAGCTCGACTCTCTGGACTGTAACGGCCCAGCCAACTCTCTCAACAACTCTTCTCGGCGTTTCAGCCCGGCCTTTTATCGGTTCGGGGGGGGGGCGCTTGTCTTTCACCTTCGACTCTTCACCCCCGGCTGGCTCCGCCCCTTTCGTCGTTTTGATCCGTTTTGCGAGTCATGCGTGGACGTGTTTGAGATCCCCTCTCACAACGCGGCCGTGTGTTGAGAAAACACCCTGCGCTGCTAAGATGCCATAGTGTTCGCCTGTGGGATGGTTGGTTGTTTGGGGATGCCGTGCTGGTGAAAAGATGGCGGCGCCGTTGGAGATGATGGTGGAGGAGATGTTGTTGTTTGTGGAGATGATGTTTGTTTGTGGGATGATGGTGAGACTTGTTGTTTTTGTGAGATGATGGTGAGGAGTGTTGTTTGTGGGATGCCGTCTGGTGAAAGATGGCGCGCCGTGGAGATGATGGTGAGAGATGTGTTTGTTTGTGAAATGTTGTTGTTTGTGGAGATGATGTTGTTGTGAGTTGATGTGAGGACTTGCTGTTGTTTTGTGAGATGATGGTGAGGAGATGTTTGTGATTAAATAAGATAGAAAAGAATAAACGCGCTAACTCAAAGATGCACAGCCCGGCACACGAAATATTCCCGTTATACATCGGTGGGGAAACTAATCTGGACACACACTTATCGACATAATTATCTCTGGGGACCTGAATGGTGATCTGTGAATTTCCACAACCGTAACAATATATATATATATATATATATATATATATATATATATATATATATATATATATATATAATCAATTTGGTGCAGCTGTCAAACCCCACCACTGTTGTTTGCTTTATGCGTTGACTTGTGACTCACCGGGATCAAATACCTCGGTTTTCCCATGCCTCTCATCGGGTGAACTGCCCACATGTGTCACGATAACGTTGGTCCCACAGGTATGGAGTAACCACCAAACTCTGAATTAAAAAAACGATGGATTAATATTGTTGGCGAATATATTTCAGCTTGCAATCGAGCGATGTGTGTGGGATGAGAAAAGGAGAAGAGAACAGAGCCCCAAGGAAAAGTAAATCAGCTGAGGGGCTTTGAATATCATCATGAACGAAATCGATAGGTTGTTGATCGAGTTGTGCTAACCATCATGGGAACAAGGACCCGCTGATGTTTCGGACATTCACCCTTCGTCTGAGATGATTTAAGGGCAGAAACCTCAGCGTGTCCTTGGTTCCACGGTGTTGCATACCTCCAACAACAAAAATGCAGTTTGTGGGCAAACTTTGACTGTGACACTCGCATGTAGGGTACCAGAAAGTAAAATGAGGCAACATTCTTCATTTGGATATCCTACACGTATTATCTATCAGAACTAGTTTTAGGAAGCCTTTTTGACATAACACAAATTTAAGTACATAGGTATGCTGGGACCATTTTATTGTGCCATGTTCAAACGCAGTGTTTATGATCCTTTCAGTGTCGGTAAGTTTTCGCTCCTAAATATATGCATTATGAGCAGGTTTGCTCGGGTGGGGGATTGAGAAGATGGCAGGAAAGCCAGAGGGAGGCAGGCGGAAAAACTGAGAAGGGGGCAGGAGAGTTGGCAGGATGGGGACAGGAGAGCTGCTGGCCCAGGAGGCTGAGAAGCCAACTGGCAGACCAGGGGCAGGACAACGACGGGTGGGGCAGGGGGGGATGGAAGGGACAGGATAGCTGCGGGGCTGGGGCATGGAAAAACTGAGACGGGGTCAGGATAGCCGGTGGGCCTGGGGCAGAAGAACATCCAGAGTGAGGGGACAGGAGAACTGCCAGGGAGGCTTTGGGGCAAGAGAACCAGCGAGGTGGGGGGCTGAGGTTTATTTAAAAGTGAGTAGGTTGATGCCAGCAGGTAAAGTGGTCTTAGGGTCTGAGGTATGGATTTGATGAAACCCATCATTTTAATTAATAATTTACAACTTTCCATCAACTTCCTTCATTCCACAACTGTGCACTGTACTGGAACTTTAACGAGATGTAAATACATGTATACTGAAAAAGGCAGGCAGACTGAGTATAATAAGTAGGACTAGTGATTAAAGAAAATCCTTTCCACAGCGTTTTCACGTGGAAAAACTCATCGAGGCACATCCGGATCTCCGAGCTCGGTCGCGCCAGAATGGTGATGCGGACAAGTTTTCTAATGTGGCATCTGATCTTACGTGCCTGAACGGGGAGCGCACAGTCTAGTTACTGATGTAAGTCAATGTTTCACACCACACTGCAATGAATGCTTAACTTGGCATAACAATGCCAGCATAGATTGACCAATCAGAGATAGAGTTGACAGGACAATGGGAGGGTATAGTGGATGTAAATAGCTCGTGTTATAAAGGAAAACATTTCCCTTCCTCCCATCAAGCTGTCACTGTTTGGCTCCTTTTGGGTTCAGGTGGGGATGGGGCTCTTTCTCCGTCGGGATTTTAAAGAGATCCACGAGGACATGATCTCCCATGACCACATCCCTCGTAGAGTCTTTAGATTTTCCGCTTAATGCTACTCTTCATGGAATGAATGACATTCTCCATGCAGTATAGTTCATACATCGAATGAAATCCATAATTATTGTGGTTTTAAAAGCTCTTCAACACCATAACTATCATGTGCAAATGAGGAATGTCCTTTCATAGACAATCAGTGGAAAAAATAAAATTTTAATCTTTGGTGAAATTATCTGAAATGTCTTTAACAATAAGTATGTATTCATATGTATTCCACAGGAAATGTATTCCCACAGGAAAATCTCAACAATTGCCCAGAATGCTCAACACCATTCTCCTGTAGATGGATGATCAAGCTGTCGGACACTTCCAGTGAATAGCTCACAGTGGTATCTCGCATGGCGACGTGCGCACCAGGATGGGGCGACGTCGGATGCGCAGAACCTCGCAGAGTCAGCCTCGAGTTGTGGAAGCCTGGAGTGGTCTTCCACCTGGGGTCTCGCTCTCTTCCCACCTTTATCTAACTCCATCTGTATTCTCTGCTGCACCTGCTCGAGTACACGTTGTGCAACACTGTACAGTATTTAGCACAATTTCTTTAGCATCCTGATTTTTAATTTTATATCCTTCTATAAGGAGTACCGTCGTACTAACATGATATAATGTGAGAGAAGGACTATTATCATTTAAATTTTACTTTTGGCATTTTCATGAAAGTATATACAGTACTTTAAACTTTAATACAGTTGATAATATATGCAAGGAAACAGCCAGACTGTCATACCTCTGGGTGATGAAGCAAAACGCAAACAACCACAGACAAGGTTCGTAGCATGGTCTCAAGCCCGGCACCAAATATGTCAGCGGTGGTTCATAAGGCACGGTCATTTGAGAGATACGTGTTAGTGTGGACCCCTTTCCCTGATCTTGCTTATCTGGAAATCAGCAACCGGTCCATCAGGTCTCGAGGACTTTCTGGGTCCAAACTCTCCTGGAGAAAATATAAACAAAGCAAGTCCAGTATATTGAATTCTATTATTATTATTATTATTAATTATCTTCCAACTAGTCTAGTATGGGGATGGAGGTCCTTTGTCATAATCAGATAATGATTGAGGTCATAGGATTTAGAGACTTTATCAGATTTCTGAGAACAACTCTGGAGACGATCAACATAAAGGATATGATTGGTTAATTTTATAAATATTAAGGCTGACAGCTTTCAATAAAGTTGTATAAAATAAACTTTAAAATTCCTTTTCAATCTGAGCTGTATGAGCCTGTTTGTTTATTAACTCGGTTTGCATAAAAAGCCGGTGGACGTATAAGCAACTCAGAAAGATCTACGCAAACCATGATCTCTTGTAATAAATGCTGCTGATACAAGGTAACGTTAAACGTCTGTGTTTCCCATTCCCAACAAGCCCACCACGTGTTGCTGCAACTTGCGGTTGAAGTAGTGCATCGCGGTCGCCACGCAGCACGCAGCTTCCGCAAGCCAGGAAGAGGAAACAGCTGCACAACAAACGATGTATCCACAGCCATCAAAGACATTAGCAATCCATGCACAAGATACATTGCTCAGGTCAGGCATTGGCCTCAAAAGACCCTGTCTTAAAGGGACCATGGGTAAAATGGCTGAACATAGCTTTGAGAATGTAGAGTCCTCTCTGAGTTCTCTAGCCTGTGTTCAATCCTGACCCACTATAAGCTCTCACCCTGGTGTTTCACAAACAGTGTGAGGTGTTCGGTGCGGTGCTGTCCCTCGATGGACATTAGATGTTGTGCCACGTCTCCCAGTATTAGTTGGTGGAACGTTCAATATCCACGGTGTCCTTCATGAAGAGTACGCAAATTATCACCAGTACCATCAACAAACAAATTCCTTTCCTTGCATACAGGGGGTTACTGCACTCCAGCAAATTTTGCCGATCTGTGGCCATGTGTTGCATCTGAAAGGAGAAGAATGATGGATAGAAATATTTACATCACGTGAGTTTAGACAGAAAGTGCTGCTCAACCACGAAATGATCTACCACTGATTCTCATAATAAAAATGTTCCATCGGATTTCTTGGAATTGAATTCTGGGTTGGAAGTTAATGGGACATGACTGATTACACAAGAATCTACGTTTCAGACAAAAAGGAGACCTCGGAGGTATGCACTCACCTTGGAGCTCTCCAACCTGAGTACATTTTCTGAACTTTACTATAAACTCACCATGGGGTTCTCAGCCAAGTGTCTTCACGACTGAGAGTAGTGTGATTATGCCCGGCTAGCAGGATGGTCTCACAAGGTACGCACACTCGCTTCTAAGCTGTTTATCCTGCGTTTGAATCCCAATCCAGCTATAAACCTGTCATCCAGGTGTGTTCACAGGCAGGTTATTCATCAATGTGTGTGCCGTCCCTCGGATGGACGTAAAACTGGTGTCCCTTCTGCCAGCATTCGTTGGTGGATGTTAAATATCTCAAGGTGTCCATCGTGAAGAGTAGTCCTTCCGTGAAGGGTAGACGAGATCTCGCCGGCACCCTGAACTAATTATAATCCTGCATTAACCTGCAGAGGCATCAGTGCACAGCTGCACCCTCAACCAATGATGCCACCCCACAGCCTTGTCTGCTTATACCAACGATGACGACTCCCACCAAAAGACAAGCTCACTGCGACCCACTCCAAGACCGCCAAGCCGGTAAAAGCCTCTTCCAACATTGTCCGCCAAATTTAGCAAACAGGTTTCGACCCAAGGGAGGTCACCATCTTAAAAGACACTCAGAGTGAACGACTCAAGGAAACCAAGAGGAAAACCGGTTTTATAAAGATAAACGATATTTTTTATTATTTCAAAAAAATCCTTTCAGTTTGGATGCAACAATAACCAGGGAGTACTAAATAAATTCGCACAAGCTTCTTGACCATACTTATCAACTCACCAGGGGTCGAAAATAACAGCAAAGCTTAAAATTGCAAATGTAACATTGAATACGCAAGTAATTGCTTTTAAAACGACAAAAGCACTGGACAAGTGGAAAATTACAAGATTTAGCCACAAGGTCACACAGGAGCAAACTATTTCAAAAAGTAGAATGCACACGGCAGAGCGCATACCTCCACCATGCACACGTAGAGCCTGATCCACGAGAACATATTGAGCCCCATTACATTTTTGAAATTCATCTATACAGTACCATATATTTTTGCCCTATCTCTCAACGGGGAAGAATCACGTTAGAAATTAAAACATCAACGTATCCAGATCCAGATTCGGATCTTCACCGAAATCGATCAATTTGTCCTTGCCCACACACCCAACCTGTCCTCCAAGTTCGTCAAATCGATCCACAACTTTTTGAATATCGTCGTATATACGTTTTGGCCCTATCTTCTCAATAGTGAAGAAATCACTTCAAAAATTTGATAGCCAGACCGGATCTTCACCAAATCTAATCAGTTTGTCCTTGTCACACACCGAAATGTCCACAAATTTTACCTCAAAAAAGATAGGCTTGTTCCTTATGACCAACTCAACCAGGTGGTGAATTTCGTGAAGCTCGGTTAAAATTGTACCTATAGGCGATAAACAGACAGACAAGCAGACAGACAAGCAAACAGACAGACAAACAGACAGAATAACAAAATCGACTGACCAATACACTTGAAAAATCTTCGATTTTGCAAGTAACAAAACAGACAGACAAATAGACAGAAAGGTGAACACATAACCTCCTTCACCTTCGTGGCAGAGATAATAAATATAATATTTCAACTTAGAATTCAAAGAATTCAATGGACACCATCAGTTGCACCCCTCTCACCTCATACCACTGTGTTACCCTCTGTGAAGGTGTTTGTAATGGACATAAAGACCCCCCATGATGCTTGCTGAGATAAGTACACTATCGTGTACCTATGCATGACCAATTTACTGGACCAAGGGTGGTGGTGGTCGTCGTTAGGCAGCTTAGCTGCCGGGGTAGCTATCATTTCTTGAAGCGTACTGTCGCTGATGCAGTCCCCTCTACCAGTACACACACTGAGACTGGTACTCATTTTGCTGACCTCGGAAGGATGACAGCTGAGTCAACCCCCTGGTGTATTAATTCAGCGGCCGACGGGCTTGAACTCAGGACCCTAGGATCCATGCCGCTGCCCTAACCACTGAGCCAACACCAGGCTACGGACCAGGGTGTATTCATTCACCACGTTTCTTAGAGCGCTTGCCATATGGTTAAGCACTAAAGCAAGCACTCCATTGGAAACCGTTGGTCAGAGACGGCTGGCTTGGCAAGAGCTAGATAGCTGCTTGGTAACTGGACACACCCAAGTTTCAGGGCTGCTTCACTAACTTCGGCAATCGAGTTGCTTTCTGTTTAAAATATATTTATCCATGGAGAAAGTTGTTGTGACAATGTGGGCACCCTGTTGCTTCAGTCGGCTGGGACGAACATACAATCCATATATCAAAGGGCCAACCTTTAGGACTGTAACACAAAAAATGGATTCCTTACCCGCAACCAAGGAAATGCATCCACAGCAGCGTGTCGGGCCACGCCTTGCGTATGATTCCCTGTTGTAAGCGAGTATGTCGGCGAGCTTCAGGTCATGCTCTCCGTACGCAGCTAGAAAAACTATGGTGCAGACCACGTTGGTGATCCGCGCGATCGATCATATCTGACAGCTCGATGGCTCTCCTGTTGGCGACCTTTGTGAGCGAAGAGCACAACTGTCCGGCTTCACAGCACACTGTTCGTACATGGGAGGCACAAGGTTGGGTAGGACAAGTCATTGAGTCTCAGTTGATATTCCAAAACATTGGAATTACGTTGGCAAATAATTTGCCAATCTTGAATTACATTGGGAAAATAACTTGCCAAAATTGGATTATGTTGGGAAAATAATGTCCAAATTGGGATTATGTTGGAAAATAAGTTGCCAATTGGGATTACATATTGAAAATAAGTTGCCAAATTAGGATTATGTTGGGAAATAATTTGCCAAATAGGATTATGTTGGGAAAAATAATTTGCAAATTAGGATTATGTTCGGAACATAATTTGCCAAAATTGGGATTACATGGGAAAATTTGCCAAAATCAGGTTTACATTGGGAAAATAATTTCAAAATTTGGATTATATTGGAAAATAATTTGCCAAAATTGGAATTACATTGGGAACATAATTTGCCAAAATTCGGATTACATTGGGAAAATAATTTGCCAAAAATGGATTACATTGGGAAATATTTGCCAAAACTGGATTACATTGGGAAATAATTTGCCAAAATTGCGGATTACATTTGGAAAATAATTTGCCAAAACTGGATTACATTGGGGAAAATAATTTGCCAAAATTGGAGTTACATTTGAAAATAATTGCCCAAATTAGGATTATGTTGGGAAAATAATTTGCGAAATTGGATTACATTGGAAAAATTGGGATTACATTGGGAAAATAACGTTGCCAAATTAGGATTATGTTGGGAAAATAATTTGCGAAATTGGGATTACATTGGGAAATAAATTGCCAAATTTGGGATTACGTTGGGAAACATAATTTGCCAATTAGGATTCTATGTTGGGAAAATACTTGCAAAATTGGGATTACATTGGGGAATAATTTGCCAAACACTGGGATTACATTGGAAAATAACTTGCCAAAATTGTGGATATACATTGGCGAAAATAAATTGCCAAATTAGGATTTGGTGGAAATAATTTGCCAAAATGACTGACGTGTCATGGAAAATGAAATAAGTCTGAACTTAATGACAACCACATGGGGAAAATGCCTGGTGCGTGACTGTCGTAGACCTTAAAGGTCTATGAGAATTTTGCAGCCGATGAGAGACCTGAAGGTTGGATTTTGTTTACGTTGAGAACGAAAAACTGAACCGGGTTGTCGTGCCTTCAGAGGGAGCTGCATCTGAAGGCACGGAGCACTTGGGGATGGAAAGACGGTCCCACTGTGTATATAAAAAAGGAGCCAGGGTGTGTGCTGTCTTCTGCCTAGATTACTGAGCGAGTGAAATGGGAAATTTACGTGAGTCATAAAGAGACGTGAGGGTTAATAGTGAGAGGGGTGTCAAGATGATAAATTGAGAGTTTGAATTAACGGGGTTTATTATAGTAGGACACGGTTGGCCGAAAAGCCTCCTTGTTCTAATTTTATTTAGTTTTTATTTATTTATCAAACCACTTGTGTCACGTTCCAAGTTAAGTTAGGAGCATTTAGGAAACTGGACTCATAGTAAGGCATGTTTTGCAAAGCACAACTTGTACATCTGATAAATAAATAGCTGATCGTTCAAGAGATAATGAAGTTGTTTTGTCACCCAAGATCCTTCTGTTCTAATTAGGAGGTAGATCTACCAAAGTGTGGATCTTCCAGGTATACCATAGGTGACCTGGCACGCCCAAATTGGTACCTGAGTCCGAGTACTCAACTACAATACAGTTCTTTTTTGAACACCACCCCTCGTGATCAATCGTGCCTCCTTGTAACTGGTGAAGCTATTTTAAAATAGAATTTATTTAAATACTTCATCCACGATGCAAGTTGCACTTTTTCATTATTTAATTCCATGTTTACTGTTTGCTGCTTTTTAACAATATATTGTTAACCTGGTAACTGTAGATCTGCATTAACAGTGTGCCTACCTTTTAACTTACTGATTTAATGGCTATTGCTGGATGTTTGACTACTGGATTACATGATTCAACTCTTCTTTAATACTAGAGGTGCTTTTGCTCACCCTGGATGGTCAGGGTTGTTTCCCCGTATCATGCCGTGCACGTTTGCTGAAAGTTCTGAATGGCCACAGTGCTGGTAGGTACAAGATAACTACACAGCACGCTTACGTTTTTCGGTGAGCAGTGGGATCAAAGATCCTAGAAGAGACACATCCTAGAGGGAAACACACACACACAACACACACACACAACACACACACACACACACACACACACACCCACCACACACCTATGCGCTCCATATCACGCGAACATGTGCAGACTCGTACAGTGCGGCATGCACGATCTTGCGGTGCACGCGCCAGCCTGTGCCATGTCCCCAAAAGCAATGTTCTGTCCTCCTCGCTGATATGTCAGTAGTTACCTGCACAGGTATGTAACATATCAATATAGACCGTTTGATGAACAATATGGTTACAGGGTTAACAAAATTAAGTTAACAATGGCAACTCATTACATGAATGGTGAACAAAGTGTGGTACTTTCAAGGACACATACCATTCGTTGTCCCACCAAAGGTCCTTCCCTGCGCAGAAGAACCTCTCGGGCCAACGTGGTGTTGCTAACCACTATCAGAGACCTGCATCCTAAGCGCAGCGAGAACAATCCCCGTGACTACGCGCCAGATGCTGCAAGAAGGAGGTGCCAGTGGTTCCTTTACAGCACAGGAGCCACAGGTTGTGGTGAGCAATGGGAACGGGTGAGGAGGGGGCGCAAGAAGACGCTTTGGAGCCCCGGCAACCATTGCAGGACCAGCGCGAAAGAATCGCAATGCCGGGGGACATCACGACCACCCAGGAGATCATAATGGATGCTCGAAGGATACCACCAGCAGTCTGCACACAAACAGGGTTTCAGCTGAACACCAGCAACACAACCAAGCTTATGCTCCTGGGTGCTCTCGAATGAGAGACAAAACCCAACCTTGAGGGCCTAAGACGTGGACTTGAGGGTCTATGACGTGGACCTTGAGGTCTATACGTCTATTTTGGAATGGAGATCGCTTAGAGATCAACTTGGATGGTACGGGTGGAGGGACTCTGTGCAGGGCAGGGTATGGGAGGAGGGACCACCCTAATCACGCAGAGCGATCGAAGGTTGTTGTGTAAAAGTCAATTTTACACACAACAGAGATGATGATCGTTTGTCTTGCACATTAATCAGATATATAACTACCCAAACTTGGACACGTGGGAGGGATGATACTCTTGGTTTATCACTCCACTCAATATCTGGTAATAATATGCTGATCTACTTTAACTTAACTTTTCCTGATATTCAATTTTTCCTGATAGCTGATCTTTAACTTTTCCTGTATTCACTCTGATCCTCAACTTTAACTGTTTAACTTTAACTATCTTCGACTTTATCACATCTTAATGTTAAACTGAACGACTTAATTGAACCGATCAACTAAATTTAACTTCATTTGAAGATCCAATTAATCTGTACGTTAATGACACACAAGATAGCCGGCTTCATGTCCCCCCCGAAAGAACGGCCGTACTCCACGTGCAGCGCCCTTTCCTGGAAGCGAACAGAACGGCAGTTTTTATGATCACCTCTTCACATGATGAAGAACATGAGAGGGCGTGTGTTTGTCTATTTTATAGAAAGCCTTTTGGAGTCACCGGGGAAGACCTTCGCTGCTCTCGCTCGTGCTTATCTCAAGGTTTTTGGAGAGCGAATAGCGATATTTTTGGACCGGTGGAGTATTTTTATTTAATTTGGATTTTTATTCCAACATGAGCTGATACTGGTTCACTCACTTACTGATGTAGGTAGTAACGCAATGTCTTTTACCCCTCGTTGTAGATGTCTATATGTTGACATATGTTGTCTCAAGGTTTTATGTGTGTGAAGCGCAGACTAAACGATGTAAGTAACTCATTGAAATCTCTTC
>CM068953.1:30311010-30324794 GCA_035128595.1 Eptatretus atami | reverse complement strand
GCGGCCTCCAGGACGAGCGAGTCGGAAGACGGGCAGCGAGCCAGAGCAACCACGAAGCAAGAGCATCCACAAAAACCAGAGCGTCGACCAAAACCCAGAGCATTCACCACCCCTGCTTCGCCCGTCTCCGACTCTTATACCCCGGAGCTCCGCCCTCCACTCCGCCCCGGCAGCCGTATTTCCGGCCGCAGCCCTCCCTGTCGAGAGGTCTCGAAGAGGGGCGTTCCTCCTCCCTGGCCGCGTACACCGCGCATCCACCAATCGAGCGCCAGCTGCCCTCCCTCGCTTCTGTCACACCCTCGGCGGGGAAAAATGGCGGGAAAAACAGGCGGGAAAACCCGCGCGCCATCGTTGTGCCTTCTTCTTGGCGCCCTTGTTTGCCGTTCGGTTGAAATCAAAGATAGGGAAAGAAAATGACTAACTCAAAGTGTCGCAGCCCGAATGGATACAATTAATTCCCTCTAAACAAGGGGTTTGGGGCTAATTATAACATGTACTTAAAAGATACCTCACCTACGGGACTGAATGGTGGTTTTGCGAATTTCCACAGCCGTAACATAATATATAATAAATCGTCTGGTTATATATATATATATATATATATATATAAAACAATATACTATGGCATTGTTTAAATGTTACTGCAGTTTCAGCTGCACGTGCTGGTTGGTACAACTTGATCTTACATTGTCAGCCCCTTACATTCATGAAGCCTGCAGAGCAGCACCATAGGCCACAGTTTGCGACCAGGAATGGCATAACGTTACGATTTCAAAATAAAAACTTACACTCGGAGCAAGTGCTTCGTAAAATGGTGAGAGCTGGCCACAAATCGAAATTACCCATTCCTACCACATCCATTTGGTGGTGTATTGATTGACTGTCTTTACAGCCGCAAGTGAAACCATGCAGACTACAACCTGATGAAAGTCATCATGTGGTTTTAACGCCTGAACTATTTCATGTCGCAATATTAACATCAGTAAAACCGGAATTACTGATCCCCAGGAGTTTAAACTAAATTTATGGTTTATTTACATTGTCAAAAAACACCAAACTAACTGTCAAATAACAGTAAATCACTCACTCGTCATTACCTCCAACAAGAAAGAAGGTAGTGGCAAGTGAGCATTAGTTCTCCATCATGCAACCCGTATGGCCCAGTACATACCCTAGATCTCCTTCCTTTGGCCCTGCAACCCGAACCCCTCCACACACCTCCAATGAAATAAGTCAATAAACTGATAAATATAATTAATGTAGTGCCAGGCAAAAATGCTACAGTTAGAACGATAGTATATAAGAGTTGCACTCTCATATACTACAGTAGTCTGCAGAGAATTACTACAAGAAAGGAATGTTATTTTTTCCTGGAGTATTGATATTGTGTAGGCATGATGGCCCAAATGGCCTCCTGTGTTAAGAAGACCTTGCATTAAGAGCACACCTGTTGCAGCAAATAAGTGGTTAAAATCAGAGCTGCACAATGGAGAAAAAGGTAAGGATTTGTACGATTTAGGCCACAATACAGAGGTTGATGCATAATGGAGGGAGAGAGTGTTGTAAAGCTGAAAAACGTGGCATTGATGTTTGTGCTCCTCCCCCCCCCACCCCCCCCAACTCCTCCCAAGGACGGTTTCTGGACGTCGACGGAGAACTGTCGGTGAAAAAGCCATGGAGTTACTTTCCATTTGGGGCCGGGCCACGGATCTGCCTTGGAGAGGTGCTCGCACGTCACGAGCTCTTCATTTTCTCAGCTTGGCTACTCCATCGCTTCCGCCTGATCCCAGTGCCCAACCAACCGCTGCCCTCGCTCGTAGGGGAAGTCGGGGTCGTGCTCCGGCCACCAGCATTTAGCCTCCTTCTACGGTTGCGCACCAGCTAAACGGCCACAGATCACATTTTGTCATATCAGTATCAGTCAAAGCTCATAAAAATCCTGAACGTTCAAAGTCACGTGAGACGGTGGACAATTTTACCTGTGAAACACCTGGATGACAGTTTACAGCTGGGTCGGGATTCAAACCCAAGCTAGACGGCTTAGAGGCGAGTGTGTGTACCTCTCAGCCATCCTGTTAGCCCAAAAGCCTTGTATTAAGTAACAACTCCATCACCAAGTGTTTGATCAACCTTTAAATATCGTTCAAACTCATTTTCCTCTCTATCACGAACCAAGCGTCTTGCCACAGCCTTTCTGGATAAGGTTATGGATTTGTCGTGCGGTGCACTTAGCAATCCCGCTCTAGATTCTGCATTTTCTTCTGCACCATGTAATACTACTTGTTTGGATCACTTCTTACCTATCAATCAGGAAGCAGTCCACCCAATAATCAAAGAAAACGATTTCTCTACTTCATCCAATTCCATCACCTCCAGTCATTTACTTTCTTCATTATCTCTCCATTTGTGGCATAAATTGCTCCGTTGAGGACCATCTTTAGATCCATCCTCATTTAAACAAGTCCCATTTGGAAGAAGAAAAAAAAAAACATTCACTGGATCCAAACTTCAAAGTTACAGATCTGATTCTCTTTTACTTTTGATTTTGACATAAACTTCCAAAGTCGGTACCTGCAACCAGCACTCTTTTAGCACACTTCCGATGTGGTTACAAAATGGTTGAAGAGCACTGAGCCTGCACTCCCGAAGGTCACAAATTATATTTTGTACAAAGTGGACCCAGGATCAGCTGTAATTGTAATATTTGTGAATCTATCAGCTGCTTTTAACACAGATGACCAAAATGTGTTATTTCACTTTTCAAATCTGATTTGGTATCCCTGGATCTGTTCTGAAGAATTGTTCATATCTCATCTCGGATCGCACATCTCCTATAAACACCGATGGCTATTTATCGCACCCAATTCATTTATCTGTCAGTATTCCCCAACGGTTTATTTTTCAGTCCCACTCTGGATTTCTTTATATCTGCATACACTTGGTACTATTGTATGGAATTTCAATAAATGCTTTCAATATGCTACCCAGAGTTTCCATCCATTGAACCTGATGCGCTCTCTTCGCCAACTCTTAATTCCCATCTCTGAAATTTAAACATGGATTTCCATAAACCTTCTCAAATCCAATGCTGCCACGACCGATGTGCTGGTTCTTTGCCCCTTATCCGTTATGAAACAAAAAGCAAATAACTTAAATCATAAAGTGAAACAGGGGATACCCATTGTTGTATCACAGCTCTTTTGCAAAGACATGTGAGGTGTGATTCAACCAGAAATGCAGACGGGAACCAATTTGTTCAGCTTCAAGGTTATCAGCAACATTTTCAAATGTATGCATCGGCGTTTGGTCGGAGCCAGTGAAGTATTTTGAAAATTGGAGTGACGTGATCAAATTTACAAGCCTACACTATGAGCCTGGCTGTCATATTCTGATTGGGATATAAAAGGCTAGAAAGAAGACACAAGGAAGTCTGCAATCGGTGAGTGGTAGAAATCCAAGTGCAAAGTGGTGAGAACATGAACTAGAGTTTGATTTGGGCACGAGTGGGTTCGGGATATATTGTGCAGATGCAAGAAAATAGATTTACAGATTTTGGCGAATGGGTTGAGTGTGGGAAAGATTTGGGTCGAAGTGATACCATATAAAAAGGAGCTCGGTCTCGGTGTGCCTGCGTCCATCCCTGTCTGGCCGTCCCTGCCTGCGTGCTTCCGGCAACAATTGTCTTTTAGGGGACATAACTAATCAAGCCCAATCTGCAAACAGTATATATTGAGTAGCCGCAAACAGTATGATAATAGTTAGGAGTGAGGCAGCGAAAGTTTGATATTGTTGAGCAAAGGCCGAAAAAGTTACGATATAGTTGAGTGAGGCCGTAAAAGTATGATTTAGTGAGTGAGGCCGCAAACAGTTTGGATATTGTTGAGTAAGGATAAAAACAGTAAGATATAGTTGATGTAAGGCCACAAACAGTAGATGTGATTAGTTGAGGGCCGCAAACAGTGTGATATTGTTGATGTAAGGCTACAAACAGGAAAATAAGTTGAGTAAGCCGCAAAAGTATGATGTTAGTTGAGTAAAGGTCAAAACAGTTTGATATTGTTGAGTAAGGATACAAACAGTAAGATATAGTTAGTAAGGCAACAAACAGTAATGATTAGTTGTAGTGAGGCCGCAAACAGTTTGATATTGTTTGAGTAAGGTGCTACAACAGTAGATATAGTTGAGTGAGGCGCAAACAGTAGATTAGTTGAGTGAGGGCAAACAGTTTGATATTGTTTGAATAAGGATACAAACAGTAAGATAGTTAGTAAGGCCACAAACAGTAGATAGTTTTGAGTAAGGCCACAAACAGTAGATTATAGTTGAGGTAAGCAAACAGTATGAGTTTAGTTGAGATGAGGCCGGAAAGCAGTTTGATATTGTTGAGTAAGGCTACAAACAGTAAGATATAGTTAGAGTAAGGCGCAAACAAGATGAAGTGTGTGAGTGAGGCCGCAAACTATGATGTAGTTAGTGAGGCCGCAAACAGTTTGATATTGTGAGTAAGGCTACAAACAGTAGGATAATTAGTGAAGAGTAGAGGCCGCAAACTAGTATGATGTAGTTGAAAGTTGATGGCGCAAACAGTGATGTAGTTGAGTGAAGGGCGCAAACAGTATGATTATTTGAGTGAGGAAACAGTGATTTAGTTGAGTGAGGCCGCAAACAGTTTGATATTGTTGAGTAAGGATACAAACAGTAAGTATAGTTGAGTAAGGCCGACAAAACAGTAAGATATATGTTGAGTAAGGCACAACAGTATGATTGTAGTATGAGTGGGCAGGAACAGTTTGATATTGTTGAGCAAGGCGCAAACAGTACGATATAGTTGAGTGAGGCCGCAAACAGTATGATTTAGTTGAGTGAGGGCAAACAGTTTGTATTGTTGAGTAGGGATACAAACAGTAGAGATATAGTTGAGTAAGGCCGCAAACAGTGATGTAGTTGAGTAAGGTGCAAACAGTTTGATATTGTTGAGTAAGGATACAAACAGTAAGATATAGTTGAGTAAGGCGCAAACAGTATGAGTGTAGTTGAGTAAGGTCGCAAAAGTTTGATATTGTTGAGTAAGGATACAAACAGTAAGAATATTTGAGTAAGGCCACAAACAGTATGATTAGTTGAGTGAGGCGCAAACAGTTTGATATTGTTGAGTAAGGTACAAACAGTAAGATATAGTTGAGTGAGGCCGCAAAGTAATATGATTTAGTTGATGAGGCCGAAACAGTTGATATTGTTGAATAAGGTACAAACAGTAAGATAATAGTTGAGTAAAGGCCAAACAGTAGAGATATAGTTGAGTAAGGCCAAAACGTATAGATTATGTTGAGTAAGGCGCAAACAGTTATGTGTTGATGAGGCGCAAACTATGATGTAAGTTGAGTGAGGCCGCAAACTATGAATGTAGTTGAGAGTGAGCGCGCAAACAGTTTGATATATGTTGAGTAAGGCGTACAACAGTAATATAGTTGATAAGGGCGCAAACAGTATGATGTAGTTGAGTGAGGCCGCAAACTATGATGTAGTTGAGTAAGGCCGCGAACAGTATGATGTAGTTGAGATGAGGCCACAAACAGTATGATTTAGTTGAGTGAGGCCAAACAGTTTGATATTGTTGATAAGTTACAAACAGTAAGTATAGTTGATAAGGCACAAACAGTAAGATATAGTTGAGTAAGACACAAGCAGTATATGATGTAGTTGAGTGAGGCAGCGAACAGTTTGATATTTGTTGAGCAAGGCCGCAAACAGTACGATATAGTTGAGTGAGGCCGAAACAGTATGATTTAGTTGAGTGAGGCCGCAAACAGTTTGATGTTATGATTAATAGTAAGTGATACAATACAGTAAGTGATAGTTGAGTAAGGCGCACAAACAGTATTGTGGATAATTGTTTGTAGTAAGGCTACAAACAGTAAGTTATAGTTGAGTAAGGCCGCAAACAGTATGATATAGTTGATACAGGTCGCAACAGTCTTGATATTGTTGAGTAAGGATAAACAGTAAATATAGTTGAGTAAGGCCACAACAGTTGATGTAGTTGAGGAGCCGCAAGCAGTTTGATATTGTTGAGTAAGGCTACAAACAGTAAGATATAGTTGATGAGGAAAACAGTATGATTTAGTTTGAGTGAGGCCGCAAACAGTATGATTAGTTGAGTGAGCCGCAAAAGTATGATTTAGTTGAGTGAGGCCGCAAACAGTTTGATATTGTTGAGTAAGGATACAAACGTAAGATATAGTTGCGTAAGGCCACAAACATAAAGATATAGTTGAGTAAGGCCACAACAGTAAGATATATTGTATAAGGCCAAAACAGTATGATATAGTTGAGTGAGGCCGTAAACAGTATGATATAGTTGAGTAAGGCCGTAAACAGTATGATATAGTTGAGTAGGCCGTAAACAGTATGATATTGTTGAGTAAGGCCTAAACAGTATGATATAGTTGTTAGGCCGTAAACAGTATGATATAGTTGATAAGGCGTAAGCAGTATGATATTGTTGAGTAAGGGCCGTAAACAGTATGCTATAGTTGGTGAGGCCGTAAACATATGATATTGTGAGTAAGGCCGTAAACAGTATGATATTGTTGAGGAAGGCCGAAACAGTATGATATGTTTGAGGTAAGCCGTAAACAGTTAGATATGTTGAGGAAGGCCGGAAAACAGTAGTGATATAGTTGAGTGAGGCCGTAACATTATATATTGTTGTAAAGGCCGTAAACAGTATGATATTGTTGAGGAAGGCCGGAAACAGTATGATATAGTTGAGTAAGGCTGCTAAAAGTATGATATAGTTGAGTGAGGCCCTAAACAGTACGATATTGTTGAGTAAGGCCGTAAACAATATGATCTAGTTGAGTGAGGCTGCAAACAGTACGATGTAGTTGAGTAAGGCCACAAATAGTATGATATAGTTGAGTAAGGTGAGGATAGATGGGCCGGTTTCAATTTACATTCAAACAAAAACTCTCCCTCCTTCATCTTCTTCTTCACTTGTAATAATAGTGGGTCTTCAAACCCATATTTCATGTCGATTAGATTCAGAAAACGGTTGCTATATTTAATACCTTTTCTTTTTTTCAACATTTCCATTTTATTCTTTTAACAGTGATATATCACCATACCAAACAGTACGTCTGATTATACACCGCCTTTCGCTGCACTTGCAACAGGTGAGAAAAAGGGTACAAAAAAGTAGCTGATATTTCAATAATTTATTCGCACGATTTTTAAAGGGTGAAAGTTAATTTTTCACTGGGTACCCCTTCTCGTACATTCAAACGCATCACGTTGTTTGGTCATATCAATATTTAGTGTTTGATAAACATGAAATCGACATGAGAATATCAATATGTGTGCAAGACATGTTTCCAGAGGCTCAAAGAGGGGTACAGTCAAAAGTCAGTTAATATTTCAATATCTGGTGTACCACCATTTGCATTGACACACACTTGGCTACGGTGCCTCATTGAGGACACAAGATGGCTGAAGAAGGCTTGAGGGATGTCATTCCAGATCTGTAACAAGGCCTGCCACAGTTGGGCCAATGTCACCGGATGGTTTTGAAGACTGTGCAATCGTTGTTCCATTTCATCCCACACATGTCCTACGGGAGAAAGATCAGGTGAAACAGTTGGCCAGAGAAGTGTGGGAATGGTCTGTTGTGTAATGCAGTCGATGACCACTCGTGCGATGTGAGGGCACACGTTACCCTGTTGAAGTGTGGTGATGTCCATGAATGAACCTGCAGGAACGTGAGGACGGAGAACTTCATCATTGCGCCGAATACCGAATACCTGTCATATTGACATTAATGACCTCCATCTGGGTTCTGTGATGTGCGATGGTGCCTCCCCATACCATCACGCTTCCACCGCCAAACAACAAACGTTGCACAACAGATGCGTCAGCGTAACGTTACCCTTCCCGTCAAATGCGACAACAGCCATCACTTCTGTGGAGATGGAACCTCAACTCCTCTGCAAAGAGGATAGCAGCCCAATCTTGTCTCCTGAACCTCAGATATTGTCTATACCAAGCTCGGTACGCATGTTGATGACATGGCAACAAAATCAGACATAATGCTGGTTGTCCTGGTTGGATGTTATACTCACTCAAGTAACCAATTCCTGACAGTTCTGGCACTGACTGGTCGCAAGCCAGGAATGCTGCGAACTGTCAAACTTGCTGTCTGGAACCGCTTTCAAAGGTGCACCAACTGGATATGGTTATCCTGCCAACGTGACGTCACATGTGGTCGCCCAATACGTGGACGGTCTCTGATGTTGCCAGTTTGTTGATAACATCTCCAGAGTGACTGTATAGTGTTCCAATGAACACCAAAATGCCTAGCCACAACGTTTTTTTGTGGCATTCCTGTCTCAAGCATGCCAATAGCATGTGGACAGTCATTTTCAGTAAAGGCGTGGCATTCACGACATTTAGATGTCTATAAAAATGTTCTTTTCCAGCTGGGATGCTTCACCGGATAGTGCTGCACTGCAATTTCCTCAGTACCAAGTGTAGCACTGTCACGTGACCTAGTACACGTGCATGGCAATTTGTGTGTGCAGTGCAGAGTATGCACATGGAAATTCCGGATATTTACGGGTAAACTGGGGAACATGTCGAGACACATGTTGGCTGACCATTGTATTGCTCGCGTGCATGTCTATCATTTTGTGGATATATTTTTTTATAACACAAACTTTTTTTTTCTGTTAGCTTATATATGTATCGGGGTAATGCTTACTGTGTCTGTCCATCCCATCCTGAAACACTCCTCGAAGAGAAAAAAAACTATTCTGTAAAAGTTGCTTCCAATTAATCCAAACCTACGGGAAAATTATAAGTATTTTCAATCAAACAAAATATTGAACCTGGGCGGTGTGTGGACAACTAACCACTGCCTCAATCACTCCAGAATTTTTTTTTGCTGTTAAGAAATATATAACCTCAACCTCTTCATTTTTGAGCTCTTTCAATCGGTGCAAGAATAAAAGGCTTTATTTAATTTTTATCGTGGAATTAAATTCCTTTTTTTTACCATGGGCTTTCTGCGAGTGATATAGCATGGTGCAAGTAAAGATCAGATGGCGCTCCTTGAACAGTGGTTATTCACACGAGGACGGAGACATTTAGTGAACAAGTGGAACTCATAGCTACAAATCTGTTTATCATAAACTACCTGACTACAAGCTCATTGCTAACCACCAGATCTGTTCAGTGTCCTAGCTCTTCCACAAGCCTTGACCATGTCTGAACCCCCCCCCCCAAAAAAAAAACTCTCTCCCTCTTAAAATCCGGCACAGCTCACGTAGCTGTTGCGGTGAACCTCTCTTAAAATCCCATCGTTTCACAATTGTTATGACTTTACATTTATTCTTCTTTGTAAAGTGCTTTGACATTTTCCTTCTTCATAAAAAGGGCTGCAAAAAAAAACTTAAAAAAAACTATAATTTGATGGTCTGCCAACTCACTACAAACTCGATATGCAACATACTCACTTTTCCCATGACCACACTCAGTTTTATCAACATCTGGCCACATCACAGGTTCAAATTAAAATAAATAAAAAACAGGAAACTTTTCAAATCATCATTTCTCATTTTAAGATTTCCAAGATGGCACAAAACAATAAACAGGAAGAAAAAACAAAATCAAAGCTTCGTTTGCCAAAACAAATGCACATCTACATGGCAGGAACAAGGAGGCATCCGATCGACAGCCCGAGTATTCAACAGTATAGGCGAAGGCATTCACAGGCATAGAGTTTAAAATAAAGGTTTTTCACTTGCCTTACTCTGTTAGTACATGGGCCGAAAGACCAGCAAGGGTGAAGAAATCCTGCTATGCGTGAACTTTAGGCACGTAGTGTGAGCCCACGGTCCTATGCGTGGAATCCATGACAAATTGTGCTTTCTGGGGCCTGGCACATCCAGGCCATGCTGTGAACCTCCAAAGCAAGGAGGCAATGTGAATATGGCGGTCACAGCTTTTACTTTCATCGTCATGGTGCCCAGAATATGTCTGGTAAAGAGTTATAAGATGTGCACCCAGACATCAGAAACTCGTCTAGCATAAAAGCTCAATAATAAAAGCAGTGTAAATTTTCTGCAAAAACAGCAAATTAAAAAAAGTGGATAGAGGAGAGAGGAAGTATGGCAGGGAAGAGATGCAATTTTAAAGATGTACGATGGATGACAGTCGTGAAAACAAGTGATCTGTCAAAATATGGCTTATTGCAGATAAATGAAGAAAGAAATAATAATGCTGATGATAAAAGATAAAAGGGACAATCAAAAATGATACAAAACGAGAAACAAACACCTGACTGCAATCACTCGGCATGGCAGAGAGCCCTTTTGTAGCAAGAGATAGCGTCGATAAAATAATAAAATAGGAAAGGTCGATGGGCATGGTGGGATTGGTCGAACGTAAGAGGAAGGATCTCAAAACAACACCAACTCCAGCATAAAGCAATTCCACGCTTCCGATCCAAATGCTGTAATGGAATTTAAAAAGAAAAAATAAATTGTTCATTCGACAAGAGAGGAAAAACGAGAGTTTGAATGAGTTGTTCAAAAACCAAAAACCCAAACAATGCAAGGCCAGACCCTAATGCTAGGCCTATGAAACAGACGTGCAACATTGGCGGGGCCGTATATTTATCTCGTACATTCACAGACATGAAAAATATTATTAACCTCCTCTTGATTGCCACCTCATCACCATGTCCTAAACGTTTCCCTTCTCTCCACACTTCCCTGCCCTCTGTTCTCTCCCATTAATTTTTTTTAATTCCTCAATATATCAACCCCTTTCCCCTCCCTCACCACAACAACAACAACCTGGTATGTACGTAATAAATAGATGTCCCCTGCCTGTTTAGGCCGAGTTGCCAGAATACGAGGGGCGTTCAAAACGTTCTCGGAATGAGATACTCACAGTAAGTCCAAGAAACACCAACAGTTTTTCATTTCTCAATATACAAGTTAATGATAAGTAAGGAAATATATATATTTTTTCTAATTACATTATATATTTACGTGATAAAAAAAACCTCAGTGTTTCTTGAACTTTGAATGCCCCACGTACGTCATCTCTACGTCAGCAGTGGCTTTTTAAGAAAAGCAAACGTAGCAACAAACCCAACTCTACCACACACATACGGCCACATCCAGCGCAGCAAAAAAAGACAATGCCCACCAAAAACAATGGGGAGTATATTGATACAATACAGCACATGGTGAGTAGAAAGTCTCAGATTAAGATGCAGTATGGATTCCCTGAAGTATATTTTCAAATTACTCATTCACAGCAGGTGCATACCTGCAACCCTAACTCGTGCATAAGCAGTGACACCCACCTCACACAGATGCCACGGGAGGGGTGGGGTTTACACCGGTACTAACATATTCTACAAAAATCTGAGCCAAATGAAGGAATAAGCCACAGTGAGAGGAGAAAATCATCAGAATATGGCTGGAGTGGTATTCCAATCACACAAGAGTAGAAATGGCATGGGAAGATCGAACATTTTATGCACCCGCATTAGAGTTAAGACGGTTGTGCACGCTGAAAGTCTCATAAGCACATGGCGATGCTCATGAAATCGGCATCTGTTAGAGGAAGTTTTTTTTATCGAAGGGGGAGGGGGGGGGGGAAATTAAGAGTTGGGTTAAAAAAAAATTAAAATTATAAGCACTGCACATGCAGCCCTACTTTTAAAACCTGTGACACAGGGACAGATAGACAGACAGACAGACAGACACCATGGTCATTGCTCACTCTTCACGAATGTGAAAGGATCATGTGCAAACCTGCATGCAGAGAACTGCATGTACACTCACACCACGTGCATCGACACTTGGCATAAAGTACATGCTCTTTTAGCACCAGGAACTGATCTTACATGGCTGGGATATGGCAAGAAATAAGTGGCGCTGCGAGGTTGGGGATATTGCTGGTAACTATGAGCTTATCTGTGCACAGTTTAACGTTTCTGGCATTTGTGCCAGCAAACAGGAAAGGAAAAGCACCAGGCATAAACACACGTATAAGACATAGGACACTATCGCAACCAAAACATCACATGCTGGCAGACACATTCTCTCAAACATCAGCAGCACACAGACAGACATGCACACCTATGCTTCACATGTTATTATGGCTATCTTTGTCAGATGCCGCATGTCCCACTGCTGCAGTAGATCCAGAACGCGACACGCTCTGCGCCTCATTCATGGATGCCCCAGCCTCTTCGGGCTCACTGACACACACATCGATGCCTGAGTCACCAGTCAACCGCCTGTGTCTGAACCTTTTGTCAGCCTTCTTATGATCATCATCATCATCATGCTCATCATCATCATCATCATCATCATCACCACCACCACCATCAAGGTGAACGCCACCACTGCCACTAACAGACGTCCACTGCCCTGTTATCACATCTATTACAATTCTGTTTCCACCACTTCCGTTTGTCGGCATTTCATCAGCACTATCACTGCTTTCATCCTCAATTTCTCTGTGCCAGTTTGTTGGCACGGTAATCTCCACTGGTATCGAAAATCTCGCTCTCCTTGTTGTACGGTCCACATCCCTGGGATTTTGCACCAGTTCTGAAGGCCCCATGCTGCATCCTGCAGCACCCAGAGTTCGCCCTTCTAGGGGTTCATCCCCAGGGTTAGGAGGATCATCATATGGTGGGACAGTAGGAGAGTGCATCGTCTGTACATGCAGGGCACTGTAGGGCGGTGGAGGCGTTTGACTTGTTCTGGCTAGAGCCTCTTCATAGGGCGGAAGCTTACATGCAGCCATCAGACCTGGGCAGACAACAGGAGGAAAGTGTAAGAATCTGACAAAATAAATAAATAAATAAACAAACAAATAAACAAGAAAAATACATCGTGCAGAGCATGATGCTTGTAAAATCCATCCCCCTCTCCAAAGGTTGCCATGGATACATCAAATTGTCCATTTCATTAAGATTAAAATTGACAATCTTAATTAAAGCTCAGGTCAATTGAATGAAAATTGATTATTCTTCAGATTGAAATTGATGATTTTAGAAGTTTGACCTTGAGTTGACCTCTGACCTTTTGATCTCAAAAGTAGTTGGTTTCCCAAATCAGTGATGCACTGTGCAAATCCTGTTCAAACTTCAAGTCAATTGCATGAAAAATGACGATTTTAGAAATTTGACCTCAAGATGACCTTTGACCTCAAAAATCAATAGGCTTCTCAGTTGAGACTACCTCATCGATTTGGTGAAGTTTTGTGAAGATCGGTTTTAAAAATTGTGACCTGTAGGTGATTGACTTACGAACAGACAGAAGAACAAAATAGACTTTTGAAAATATACTTGAAAAATCTTCGATTTTACAAGTAATATATAAAACAGTTAAAAGAGTACATACTTATTGTGGAAGTTTATAAAACTATTCAATCACGGTGCAATGAAAAAGGCATTGTGTCAAAGGATCTGTTAAGAGTATACAGAGATGACTTGTACATACGGATGTCCAATGGCGGTGTTGGATAGTTGCAGGCCCCTTGATAAGCAAGTAGGTTGATTTCTCGCTGACGTTCCTGCTGGTGACTGCGCTGCTTAGAGCGTCGGTGCTGATATGCACAGCAGCAGCTCAGGAGGATAATAAGCATCCAGAGCAGCCAGAACCCTGGAGAAAATGGAACACCTCATGTGATTATTGGTTCACGAAAAAATATTTTCACGAAAAAAATAAGTGACCATTATATTCGTTATTGTTGTGTGT